>JAKSZU010000021.1:5049161-5169628 GCA_026018925.1 Tupaia tana
CCACGACAGATCAGAGCTTGACTCCAGAAACAGGGTCCCCCAGAAGCTCACTGAGCACCTGCTCCTGGAGACCTCCGGAAGAGGAGAAAGTCACTGTTACACCACCAAGAGATGAGAAAAGCTTTGTGGGAGGTGCCCCCTTTCCTCCCCTCACTGGAGCAAGGGCCAACGATACAGAATCGCTGTCCTGAGATGAGGATAATGATAAGCCTTCCTGGAGCTGCCACTCACAGAGGCTTCCAGGTTGGCCCGCACTGCCCCTGGCGGTCCCCGAGAATACTCACATTCCCCAGACGTGCCCACACACCAACTCCGGCTCCACCAGCACCTCCAGGAGGTGGAGACAGCACACTGTAATTCCTCCTTCCTGCCCCCCAGGGGAATACTGATTTTCAAATACGGATCTCCAGTGTTCAAATGATTTAAAAGCCATAAGATAACACGTGACACTACCAGACTTGGTATGGAATCCATTGCGTCATAACTTTTATTTATTTATTTATTTTGAGAGGTTTTTGCCATAAGGCGCATGCGCTCGCCAGAAATAGACAGAGACAGAAAGCGAGAAATCACCCCCCAGGGGTATGGCCATGGTGCAATCCCTTCTCCTCCATTCTCCTCTTGGGATCTTGGGCACACATGAGTTGAAGCCAGTGGATCTGGGACTTGAACCGTAGTCGAGTACATCCGAGTCCAACCACATAGCCATTATGCCAACTGCTGATCCCAACAACATATTTTTAAGGATAGCACTGGGCAACAGTTCCCAACCCTGGTTCCATGTTAGAACCATTTGGGGAGCTATAAAAATACCCGTGCTTATGGAGCCAGCAGGGGGCACAGTGGTTAAGGCGCTGGACTCTCACATGGTCAGCCATGATTTGAGTCCTAAACCTGGCAGCTTGAAACTCATGCCGCGCACGCGCATGTGTGTGTGTGTGTGTGTGTGTGCGTGTGCGCATGTCTGCCCAAAATCCCAGGAGGAGAATGGAGGAGAAGGTATTGCATCATGGCCATCTCCCTGGGCAGTGACTTCTTGCTTTCTGTCTCTCTGTCTCTCCAGTAAGCACGCATGCCCTGTAGCAAAAATCTCTAATTAAAATAAATAAATAAATAAATAAAAATTAAAAAGACCATGTTTAGCCTTGTGGTGACAGTGCAAACAATAGGGTGTTGCTGCGTGATACCGGAGCACACGGGAGCCAAGGTTTGGATTCTGAGTTGACTTGAACACACCAAGCACACGCACAGGTGGCCACGATCCTGGCTGGCTGGGAAGCCTGAGAGAGGGCTGCATGACGAGACCCTTTGCGGGGGGAACCAGCAGTTAATGTAATGGCTATGTCGCTGGACTCCCACGTAGTCGACTGCAGTTCGCGACCCGGACCCGGTGGCTTAAAACTCACGCCGGGCGTGTGTGCGTGCGTGCCCAAGATCCCGAGAGGAGAATGGAGGAGAAGGGATTGCGGCATGACCATCCCCCCTGGGGGGTGATTTCTCGCTTTCTGTCTCTCTGTCTCTCTCTGTCTGTCTGGCGAGCGCATGCACCCTATAGCGAGAAACCTCTCCCAAAAAAAAGATCCTTTAGGGGGTACCCCCAACACTCTCCAGAAGTAAATCAGTACACTAAAAAATTACCCCTGCTCATGCCCCATCCTGACGCAGCTAAATCAGAATCTCTGGGGGCAGGGCCACACGTCCCTCACTGATTCTGACGTGTGATAGCGTGTGACCCACTGTCACAGAGCTCTTGTCATCACGGCCATCAGGTACATCTATACCATGCAGGGGCTGAGGTGTCACTGAGGGGGCTGAGGTGTCTGTTTGTTTGGGTTTTTTTGGGTTTTTTTTGACAGAGATTTTTGCCTTAGGGTGTGTGCATTTGCTGGAGAGACAGAGACAGACAGAGAGAGACAGAGAGAAAGAAAGCAAGAAGTCACATCCTCGGGGGGGGGGGGGGTTGTGGCCATGCCGTAATCCTTTCTCCTTCATTCTCCTCTCAGGATTTTGGACATGTACATACATGTGCCTGGCATGTTTCAAGCCATCAGATCCAGGATGTGAACTGTAGTCGGTCACGTGAAGGTCCAGCACTTTAACCACTACGCCACCTGCTGGCCCACAACACAAGTTTTTAAGGTGACCAGGGAAACTCTTCTCAAAGAAACCCCAGGTCCAGAAGATGAATGGGCACTTCAGAGAAGGGGTGAGAGCCCCGGCCCACACCACTCATTCAAATCACCCTCTTGACAGACACCACTTGTCCCCACCTGCCATAAGGAAAATATTTTCCAGAACTCGTGGAAGGATTTAAAGTCTCTACTGAAGGAAGAAAAGGAGTCATTTGGAAGCTTCCAAAACCTCATTTATCCAACTGGATATTAGAATACTATGCATTCTTTTTTTTTTTTTTCCCAAAGGTTAGTTCATTCCTTGTATTAACTCATACACAATTACTTGTCTTCTGGTTTGCTGAGGCAGTAAGTCAGGCAACGTTTGCGAAGATCATGTCTTTCAAAACGGCTGGCCATAAAAACCCCGGCACCACAGAGGCCACTCCCGACGAAGACGACCAGTGCTGCCATTTTCCTCCACCTGACCGGACTCCAGAATGGCCGGCTCCGCTGCATCTCTTACGCTCATTCTTCTTGGGAGCGGTGTAAGACGTCTTTCTTTTCTGAGCACCACCAACGAGCCCCAACGCGAGATGAAGCGTGGACTGCTTTCGGATGTTGTAGTCAGAGTCCGCCCACCTTCCGGGGCTTGCCAGCGAAGATCAGATGGGTCTGCTGATCAGGAGGAAGTCCTTCCTTACCCTGGATCTTGGCTTTTACACCTTCTATTGTATCCAACAGTTCAACCTCAAGGGTGATGGTCACCCCCATGAGGGCTTTTACGGAAATCTGCATCTTGGTGGTGATCCCACTGCAGGGGGGTACAGAGGGTGGGTGGGAAAGGAGGAGCCCTGCGCGTTCTTGAATAACTCATCGCCAAGTGAGCCCAGGAGTGACGGGATTGGACTACTTCCCAACCATGATGGGAAGGCCACCTCACAGGAGCTAGTGTTTTGCATTAATGAGTAAAAGGATGCAAGCACTGGTTGTAAAAGCAAAGCCAATGTATTCACCCACTTCCTTGCGCTCCCCACCGATCACCCACAAGCACAAGCCTGGTCGATAAAGCGCGTTGTTTGAGAACGGGAAGTCCAAGGCGACCCTACCTTCACTCTGCTGCTAACGCCACTCTCACACAAACCAAGGCTCGCGTGCGAGACTCTGCAGATTTATTCAATCAAAGCATCATTCCTTTCTTCCTTTTAAAGTAGGGCCACCAAAATATTAAACCCGAGAGCCTCTTTTTAGTTCCACTAGATGGTGCAAGCTCTCCTCTCCGAGCAGGCTTAACAAGAGGAAAAGACATTAACAAATTAATATGGTATACCCGAGCAGCCCCTGCTTTATGCAGGAGCCTTGAGAGGCAAGGGATTTGTTGTCTTGGAAAGTTTTCCATGTCACAACAAAGGAATAAAGAGAATTCTTTCTCAATTCAGCTTTGGAAGCTCAGGAGTTGAACCCATGCCATGGAAGAAAACATAGTACAGGGATTTACTTCAAAGGGAATAATGGAAAGAGTTGCTATTGAAGTCTACAGAGCTGGGTTTGGGCCAAACTTAGCCAACAACTGGCTGTGTGAGCATGAGCAAGTTACTTAACCTCTTTGGTCCTCGAAGTCTTTGTCTGAAAATGAGAGTCTGGGACTAAATACTGTGAATCATATCTAGTACTGAAATTATGTCTATGTACTAAAGTGTAAATAGCATATATGCTTCTATCTCCAACTTACACTCTTCATTTAGATTTGGCAAGAACTTTAAACACAAAGATTAAGCTATAGGAGATCCATCGAGTATGTGAATTTTTTAAAAACCAAGATGTTGGGACTAGCAGAGGACATAATGGTTACATTGCTTGACTCCCAGATGGTTGACGCAGTGGCTTGAAACTCATGCCAGGCACATGTGCATGTGTGCCCAAAATTCCAAGAGGAGAATGGAAGAGAAGGGATTGTAGTGTGGCCATCCCCCCTAGGGGGGAGGATTTCTTGCTTTCTGTTTCTCTGTCTCTCCAGTGGGCACATGCACCCTATAACAAAAATCTCTCCAAAAAAAGGCTGAGATGTTAATTCATTGACTGAAAACCACTTACAGAGTGCCAGGCATTGCCTATCACTTGCCAGGCAATAAGGATACAGAGACCAAAAAGTCCTTTTCACCTTTGCTCCAAATGCAGCTCCTTCATGAAATGGAAATCTAATGGATTTCAAAGTCCCACATTTCTAAATTCTGAAACACTGAACTCTGCCTTGAAAGAAAAAACTCAGAGAGTTAAAGCTCTTCATTGTATTAAAGCATTCAACATAAATATACATGATACCACCTCATTCAGATAGTTCGATGCCTTGATAAACAGCCATGGCCATGACATATTGCCAATTACTTGTAACTTGGTATCTCATAGACAAAACCAAACCAAAATCAGTACAGGATGGTTTTCCCTCCTACAATTGCATTCCCGATGTAGACAGCCCGTTTCAAACACAACTCAGCACCGTCGCTGATTCCCGGTAAATGTTCTCCTTCATTTCCCATAAAATACCTAATTTTCCTTCAGATTTTTTCTAGTAATAGCTGTCTTATGTCTGATTCCCTTTTTGGACTTCCACAACTGAGAGCTGCTTCACTTTCAGCAACAGCCGTCTCTAAGTACTAAACTCACTTTTCTCCCACTCCGTGACACCCCAAGGAGCTAACTACCAGCCAAACATCAGTTCATCAACCTAATCTGCCCCCCATGGCTCTCAACTATTCACGTCTCTCCTTAGTGTCTTCCTCTTGCTTTCTCACATTTGTTACACATGCACACACATGCACACACACGCACACACACTCACACACCCCTATCTCATCACCATATCTACATTCACGCATTCGCTTAAACAAGAGCTCTCGCAATGCCCTCGTACCCATGGTGATGTGCTAAATACACTGACATGAGATTTATTTGATAAATGGGTGAATACTAAACCCGCACAGTGGGATCAGCAGTTAGTGTAATGTCTATGTCGCTGGACTCCCATACAGTCGACCTCGGTTCAAGTCCTGGACCCGGCGGCTTAAACTCACGCTGGGCGCGTGTGCGTGCATGCCCAAGATCCCGAGAGGAGAATGGTGGAGAAGGGATTGCGGCATTGCCATCCCCCCTAGGGGGTGACTTCTCGCTTTCTATCTCTCTGTCTCTCTCTGTCTTTCTGGCGAGTGCACATGCCCTATAGCAAAAATCTCTCCAAAAGAAAAATAAATAAATAAATCTGCACAGTCCCTATTCTCATGATGCTTACCACCTGGTAGGAGCGATGACATGTAACAAAGTCAAAATGATCCTACAAGGCAACCTTTAAGTGTCACATGAGTGATTCCAGATGAACTCAGAAAAGGAAGAGTGACCACCACACTGGCTTCATGGGGGAGAGTGTCAGAAGGAGGTGGTGTGTGGTCTGAACGTGGGAGGATGAGAAGGCTCTAAGGACAGAGGGAAGAGAGGGCGCCTCTAGTGGAGAAGAGGGGAAAGTACAAGCATTGGACTGGAAGACTAATTCCCTCCAAGGATACAGAAAATGGTCTCCACGGCTGGAGAAGTGAGTCCACGACCAGAGAAGAGGGAGGAAGTGGGGATTTGCTGAAGAAAAGATAGCTGGGTTCTACCAAGTCTTTGTTTCTGAGTTCTCTCTCCTCGTTTCTTGATATCTACAGTTCTCTACCTATTGGCTGGTCGGAAAAGTCATGATGCATTTTTGCATAAAAACATATATCGTGACTTTCCTGATGACCCGATATTTTCTCCTGGCAATAGGCCAAGGTTTTTAAAAGTGACAGATCATGGGGACCAGCAGGTGGCCGCATGGTTAAGGCATTGGACACTCCCACATGGCCAACCATGGTTCAAGTTCCAGACCTGGTGGCTTGCTTTCTCACTCTCTCTTTCTCTCTCTCTCTCTCCCCTGTCTGGTCAAATTAAAATAAATGAATAAATAAATAAAATTAACTAAATAATTCTTTTTGCAAAAAAATAAAATAAAATAAAAAGTGACAGATCAATGAAAGAGCCCTCCGCTTGTCTAAATCCATTGTTATATACATTCCGATAAACACATACCAAGCCACACAGAAACAGTAATAACAGTTCATGTGCATAATTATTATGTGCAAGGCATTTTTAAAGTATCAACTCATTTAACCTTCACAAATCGTGTAAGATTAGTACCCTTACTATTTTACAAATGAGGAAATGGCTCAGGTAGTTTAAGTGTTGGACACCTGCTAGCTAGTGGCACCCCTGGGGTAGCGATACTGGTAGTCTGACTCCAAGGTCTACAGCATGTTAAATCCTTTCCAAAGATCCTACTCACTGGATCCCACAACATCTGGGTTTATACCAGTGGATGCATTTGCCTTCCTCGTTGTTCTCAAAATAAAGTCTACTCACGTAGGCCGGCATCTGTACGGATTCTTGTTTGGACACAGCATTGGACACAGCTTTCTGGGCCAGCTGGCGGCATGGTAGTTAAGGTGGCTGGACCCCACATACCTGATGGTGCAGTTCAGTCCGGGACCCAGCAGTAAGAAAAACACACTAGGCACATGTGCATGCATGCCCAAAATCCCAAAAGGAGAAGCAGGGGAGAAGGGATTATGGTGTGGCCATCCCCTATGGAGGGGTGCTCTCTCGTTTTCCCTCTTTTTCTCTCTCAGGCAAATGTAGATGCACTCTGACAAATTTTTTAAAAAGAAGAAGAAGATAGATACAGCTTCAGAGGAATCAAGATACCCCAAGACACCATGATGTTGGCTGCAGGCCACGGTAATGCGCTCACGGTTCTTGTGGCCAATTTGTTCATTTCTTATTCTGAAGATATGCAAAATGAGAGGCAAGACGTGGGCTCCAGTTCACATAACAATAAGCCCGGGTCTCAAATGAATACATGCATTGTGCCTTACATGCAGCCTTCCGGTCTACAAAATATTTAAAGATGCGGTGCTTAATTAGTCTGGAAACTCAGCACAAGACCTCAGGTATTAATTACAAGACTTAATTTTTTAAAAAAAGAAAAGGAAACACAGCTCAGCTATGGTGATGAGGCAGCAGGGAGCTGCCACATGACACTGAAGCCATTTGCAAGGCCCGGGTTTGGGTCCTGGTCGACCTGCAGTCTTCAGGGGCACCGTGGTCACACGTGTCATCCTGGCTGGCTGGGAGGCTCAGGGGAGGGCTGTGGCATGGAAGACCCTGTCAAGGGTCTGAAAGAAATAATACACTTCGAAAAAAGAAACAAATATGCTAATGACTTCTAGTCGAATCTATTTCCTCATTCTCAGAGGTTTCCCACAATAAATATTAGTCATTTTTTTACGGTCCGTAGTTGGACCACGAGTGATAGCTCTGGGATAAACGACACTCTCTTTGGATTTTCCACATGACGAGGGGGAAAGTATTTGTATGAGGATCGAAACGTCTGGGCGCCTCTTCTTTCCATTTCATAACCTAGATTATGGGAAATAAAATAAAGTAATAATGGCTATAGTCAATTATCCAATAAAGATGAGATTGGAGACGCTCCCAATCGTGTCTGTACGTGCAATCTCAAATTACACACAGCACCCTCTTCCTCGGCCCACGGCACCCATGCACCCAGAGGAACTGGGCGGGGATGGAAGCCACTTCCTCCTAAGTCTGTGAGACACGGGACAGCAGCGACAGGCCCGCGTTGCCAGCCCCAGCCCTGACAATTCTGTGGGAAAGAGCTCCAATGATCCTGGAGTCCCTGTCCACACAGCTCAGTAGCTCCACACAGGAGAGGAGTCGATCTCACAGCGGTGAATAATGGACCTTCTCCTGCATCCTGAGCCGTGGAGGTACCTCTCCGTCCCATCCAGGTCTCAGGTGCAGGGACACGTTCACAGAACCAGTATTTATGCACCCTCAGAACTCCTTCTGCTACTCCCCTTTGTTCCTACCATGCTATGGCCAAGGCCTTCCATGATGCAAAGCACCTGCACCTGTGTTGCCCGTTTGCGCGGTTCCAGCAGCCCCCGAGGGGGTCATGGCAGCCCCATCTCCATTTTAATACCGTGCCTGTTTGGAGCAGGTGTCGTGGCTTCTCAAAGCTCTTTTATCCACTTTATCTGATGTCCGCTATGGTCCTGGGAGGCTGGCAGGGCAGAAATTACTCCAGGTGACTTCACTGGATCCTTAACTCGGTTAGGACTCTGAGGTCACACATAAAATTAGGGCCCAGGTCTTCTGAACCCTGGCCCGGTGGACAGGTGTTACTAGCACAGGAGCCAGGGAGGAGCACAGGTCAGAATCCCTGCGTGGGGTCCTCGGAGCGCCGGGGAGCTGGCCCAAGGGCAGCTTCCTGGAGCTGGTCTCCCTCTCTAGCCAGCAGAGCAGAAGCTGCAACTCACAAGTCTGCTCTTAGACGTTCCCAGGTAGGGCCAGCAGATGGTGCAGCGATTACGTTGCTGGGCTCTCACATGGCCAACTGCAGTTTGAGTCCCAGACCCAGGGGCTTGAAAATTACATCAGGCATGTGTGCGTGCATGCCCAAGATCCTGGGAGAATGAAGGAGAAGAGGTTGTAGCATGACCACCTCCCCTGGGTGGCGGGTGGGGGGGTGATTTCTCACTTGCTCTCTCACTGTCTCTGTCTCTGAATTTCTCTCCCTAGTGAGTGCACACACCCTGAAGCAAAAACATCTTTTAAAAAAAAGTTCCCAGGTAAATGTCTGCATGTTTTAGTTTGAGAGCATCTGGCCCTGAGCATTAGGATAGGAAACTAATTCTATGAATAACTGATCTGATATCACATTCTGAGAGAAATAAGGGAAGAGAGGACCCAAGGTTAGGCTGTCTAAGATATATTATCTACACTCAAAGACCCAGAGTGACCAGAAATGGCGTAAGATGTACTGGCCAGTGGTACGCAGTGCCACGGGACAGACGTCTCGCTGCAGAAATGCAGCCGGCTGAGTTCATAATGGGTAATGTGTATTTAGTACGAAGTGCCTGAGACAATGAGGGGCACTTTAAATGCATTACGTTATTCTTCACGAGAGTCCAGCGAGGTGGGGTTTATTACCCGTGGATAACATACATCCACGGGTCAGGATCCTGCCCCAGTCACATCACCAATTAGAGCAGCCAAGGGCCAAGAACTCAACCCAAGGTCTCCCTCACCTCCAAACCCATTTGTTAAGCTGTTCGGCTAGACTGCTTCGGAAATCGCGTTAATTAACTATAATGCACTATATGAAGATATTGGATGGCACACGCTAACTTTCCGTTTTCGATGAATAAATCAAGTATTTCCAAGTCGAAGCCTCTTAGCCTTGTCACTGACATCTTCCAGGTCTGTTTAACAGCTGGCTCTCACTGGATGGAGCATTTATTAATTTAGTCTGTTGAATACGATTTTTTTCAGTCCAGGTTTAATAGGGTTGCTGCCGCTCCGTGTTATATAGCTGCAGGCCCGCGACACGACCGGGCCTTTTAATTATCTCCTTCAACTGCCATTACGGTCTGGCTCTAGTGACGGTCACATCTGGCCTCTCTGCATCCACAGTACTCCTCTGCTGAAGTCCACGGTAACCGAGGAGACAGAGGCCCTTAACTGCGGCCCCCTCTGTCACTCCAGGCCTCCAGCCTCCAGCAAAGACCACAGACAGTAGCCGGGTGGGGTGGCACCAGGGCCGCAGGCCTCACCGCAGAGCTCAAGCCTGCCCGGCCTGCACATCCGCCCCCGGGCCTGGAGGCCTGCAGGGAACACTGGTCTGCCCCACGGAGCTGAGATGCGTATGAGGCTGGAACTGCAGCAGCAACCCGAAGAATGACCCTCTTTCTCCGGGACTTCGCTGAGACCCCTCACCTCACACCAGCCTGTGGTCTGTGGGCCAAGGTGGGTACACAGGAATGCTTTCAACACGATGGGGGAGGAGACCATTTTAAGTACTGTTTTATTCCAGGTGCAGTAAGAAACAAAGTGCCGGGACCAGCAAGTTGTGTAATGGTTACCTCACTGGACTCCCATGTAGTCAAGCGTGGTTCAAGTCCTGGACCCAGTGGCTCAAAACTCACACCAGGCACGTGTGCGTGCGTGCCCAAAATCCTGAGAGGAGAATGGAGGAGAAGGGATTGAGGCGTGGCCATCCCCCCTAGGGGGTAATTTCTTGCTTCTGTCTCTCTGTCTCTCTCTGTCTCTCTCTGTCTCTCCAGTGAATGCACACACCCTGTAACAAAAACCTCTAAAAAAAAAAAAAGAAACAAAGTTCCATATGAACACACACAACTCCAGATTATTATAGGAAGAGGAATAGATAGCTAAAAACAAAAACAAACAAACAAAAAAACAGAAAAATAGGGCGAGAAGACATTCGGGAGCCTCTAGAGACTGAAAATCAGTGGTCGGGCCAGGCTCGTAGCCTGGGATTTAAGGGAGTCAGATCCCACACTGCAAACCACGGTTCAAATCCTAGCCCGGCAGCCTGACTAACACGCTAGGCACGTGTGGATGCCCAAAAGGTCGGAGAAACGGAAAATGAACAGCAGTGTGATCACACCCCACAGGGAATGCTCTCTCCTTCCTCCTTGCTACTCTCCACTGAGCTCACGTGCCCTCTGATAATAAAACAGCAAATGACTAAAATGCACAAGTAGAAATAAGAAATGCAGAAAGCAAAACAATAAACTCACCCCTCTAGACTATCTAGTTCACCCCAGAGGCAGAGTCTAGCTTGGGGATCAAACAGTGACAAGAGATTCAAGAAAGAACCACCAGAATCGAAGAATACGATCCCAAAATTCCAAAGCCAGATGGCAATCTAATTCCACACTTCTCATTCTTTCTTTCTCCTAATTTTCCACGGGAAGGAACAGCCTGATCCATGAAATCCTGCAACATCACTGGAAACCAGACAGAAGAGTTCAAGGGCATTTTCCTTAGGCGATGGCACAGACAACGGCAGGGTGGCAACAGTGTAGACACATTAGGCATCCAGAGGGCAGGTAAGTGGGATGGCCCCACTGTCCCCACTCCGGACCCCCTAGAGCCTCCCCAACTAGAGCAAGTGTGGCCCGAAGAAATGGAGCTAAACAGCACTTGAATAGCAGGCAGTCCCACCCACTCCTCACGGCATGCAGATCTGTCTTCCTCCTGTAAACTCAGCACCCAATTATAGCCCATTAATATTTTATAATGGTGATAATCAGTTGAAGAGGGTACTTAATTGCTCTTAAAATCTTCAGTTAATACTTTCCCTGGGCATCAAAGCCCCAAGCGTGCCCAGCCAGTGAGAACCAACCAGGGCTCTCACAGGGTCCCTGCCCGCCCCAGTCACGCACACACACACACGAACAGCAAGTGGGCAACTCGCAACTGTGGCTGCTCCCAGCCTCTGCACACTTGCATCCTTGCATCTTTCTCCAGTCCCCAAAAAACCTCCATCCATCAGCCTAAGTCAATAAGCCATGAATTATTGAGCCGGCAGGATGCAGATCATGAATATGGATGTGCGTGTATGGGAGACAAGACTGTAAAACAAATGGGCTCCGGGTGGCCCCTATGAGCCCAGCATACACGCCTTTAAGGGGCTGGCTGAAATTATTCTCCTCCTGTATATTGTTCGAGCATGGTTTGAGCACAGGGGAGATGGTGGGGGAATCTGCTTTTCTGAGCTCCCTTGCACAGAATCATGTACTGATGAAACACAGCTGACTGCTCGCCTCCCAAACAAAAAGTTTCAGCTTGCTTTGGGGTCATGGTTACTGGGAAAGTCTGTGAGCTGCCTGCAGGAAGGAGGGTGTGCAATGACGTTCCTCGCCTCCACCTCGAACCTCAGGACGGGTCCCTCCAGGCCTCTGCCTTTATCTACCAGGCCTGGCCCCAAATTTCTGCTCTAACGTCTAACAATCTCTAAAGAAAGCACCCCAAACGACCCACCGAAGGAGGACCACCTGGTCAGCAAGACACAGACAGGAATACTGGGGCCGAGCTCGGAGTGCTGCTCTGACAGCCCCTGCCGTCCCAGCACATGAGAAAATTTAAATTTTTCTTGAATTTGTCATAGGGCACACATCCTTACCAGAGAAAAAGAGAGAGAGAGAGAGAGAGAGAGAGAGAGAGAGAGTTTCTCTGTCTCTCTTTCTGGTGGGCGCAGCAGTTAGGGTTCTCCACGGTGTTCTAGATTTCTCTTCTCTAAGAAAACCGTGGGACTGCATTCCCCCTGGCCAGATATGGTTGAGTGATTCGCTTGGCTTTAGATAATGAAATATGAACAACATTGACAGGTGTCGCTTCCATACAAAAGCTCTCAGAGGGGCCAGCAGGGGGCATGGTGGTTAAGGCACTGGACTCCCACCTGGCTGATGGTGGTTTGAATCCCAGACTTGGCAGCCTGAGAATCACGCTGGGCGCATGTGTGTGCATGCCTGGAGTCCCAGGAAGAGAATGGAGGAGGAGAGACTACGGCATGGTCCTCCTCCTGGGGAGAGATTTCTCACTTTCCCTCTCGCGGTCTCTCTCTGGCGAGTGCACATGCCCCATGACAAAACCTAAAACAAACAAACGAAAAGCTCCCAGAGCCCGTGGGCCATTCCCTGCGCTCTCCTCCCTTGGCCGTCCTGACCAGGGCTGTCACTGCCAGACGGTGACGTCCTACCGGCCTGGATGCCTGAGTGCGACCACGTGGGGAAATCGCTCGCCCCGCGTGAGCACGAGACACGCACTTGGTACTCCAGCTCCCGGGACCTCGCAGGTGTCGCTGCCGTGACGCAGTCACCGTGAGCAGTGGGCTCCTGTGTCGGGCTAAGCCTGACTAAGAGGTCCCCACGTGCTGGGGTACTCACCTCAACACGGGTACCCTGCACGCCAGGAAAGAGATCTGTAAACTGAGCAAACACACATGTCTACCTTCTTCTTGTCAACAACCAGGAAAACCTCGAAAGCCAGCCAGTAACGTGGGGGTCACGGGAATGCACCGCACAGCCCTCCGACTCCAGGCAGTGCTTCTGCTCAGGGCCCCACGGCTACACCCTCGAATCCTCTCCATGTGCACGCGGAGGTCACGCTTCCACGGTGGCTCCTGGGTGTCTGGGGACACTCCTTGGAGGCCTTCGTCAGAGTGCACGGTGTCCAGGAACAGCAGCCCACTGCCTCCCGGCCACCTCCCCTGGGCCAGATGGGTACCTGACAGCTCTGAGTCCTGGCCGTCTCACTGCCCATTTCTCCACCACAGGCTTTTTCCCAAATAAAATCCTCACACATTTAATCCCGTCTCAGCCTCTGTTTCCCTGAGAACCCAGACCACTGCGACCAATGGTTATTCCACTCTGAAAATGTTCCTCCGATGAATTAAGCACACAGAGAAAACAGAACTGGGTCGTGCCGGACGAGGGCTGTTCCGCTAATCTGAAGTCAGAAATAAGCAGTGCTGGGGACCAGCAGTTACCATAATGGCTATGTCACTGAACTCCCATGTAGTGGACTGCGGTTCGAGTCCCAGACCTGGTGGCTTAAACTCACTCCGGGCGCGTGTGCATGCTTGCCCAAGATCCCGAGAGGAGAATGGAGGAGAAGGGATTGTGGTGTGGCCATCCCCTCTGGGGGGTAATTTCCGGCTTTCTGTCTCTGTCTCTCTCTGTCTTTCTGTTGAGCGCACGCGCCCTATAGCAAAAACCTCTCCAAAAAAAAAAAATAAATATGCAGTGCTGTATGAAGGCAGCGCCATATCTGAGGCCGGCTCTAACCCTGAGCGACCTGTATTTATACGGTGTCGTTTTCTTTCGTAGGACTTTCACAAAGGAGGATTTGAACCCATCTCTGAAAACGTGTCCTTCCCCCCCGATGTCCAAAACGGACTTCCAACCCCTTACCCCAAACTCCAGAGACCTTGAGTACTTTGGAACTCAAGACTTGATGTGAGTAAAATGTACACCTGCCACTGTATTTGCCATCACGTCCCCAGGGGTCTAGGGCAACATCCAATTGGGTTGTCCGAAAAGACATGATGCATCTTTGCATAGAAAATCATAGAAAACTATGTCATGACTTTCCCAAAGACCCAATATAATAAAATATGTTAATATATCTTCCATAAAACATACAAACATTAACACGAGCATGTCTAAGGGAGGCCGAGGCAGGAGGATCACGAGTTCAAGGCTAGCCTGGGCATAGTGATACCCTGTCTCTAAAAAAAAAAAAAAAAAAAGTAAAGAACCTCAAAAAGATTCAAGTAGAGTTTTGTTTTGCTTTAGGTAAATAATTATTTTTTATTTATTAATTTTATTTCATTTTAATTTTAATTTTACCAGAGCAAGACACAGAGAGATAGAGAAAGTGAGAAAGCAAACCATCAGGTCTGGGACTCAAACCATGGTTGGTTGGCCATGTGGGAGTGTCCAGCACCTTAACCACCACAGCACCTGCTGGTCCCGATTCAAGTTGAGTTTGACGCCAAATGAATTCAGCAAAGGTTAGGTTGTAGGCCAAATGAATTATAAGAAAACATTCATTTTTCTGAGCTTTTTGGAGTTCAGTCGCTGTAAGAAATCATGAACTTGTATGTCCACACCACAGAAAACCATGCAGCCGTTCAATAAAAAGTCAGACAGACCTTTGTACAAACATAGAAGAATAAATGGCCTTCTTGGTGCTGCATGGAGAAAGCACATGACAGAACTTGCAGAGCAATACAAGTTGAGCGGCCCTAATCCAAAACTCTGGGCTCCAGAATGTTCCAGAATCCATCACTTTGTGAGTGCTGATATGATGCCGTGAGTTGAAAATTCCAAACCCAACCTGATGTTACGGGCTTGCAGTCAAAAAGCAGCAACACAAAAGTGCTATACAGGGCCAGCAGGTGGCTGGTGGTTAAGACACTGGATGCCCACATGGCCAACCACGGTTCAAGTCCTGGACCTGGAGGCTGTGTGTGTGTGTGTGTGTGTACCCAAAATCCTGAGAGGAGAATGAAGGAGAAGGAGAGACTGTGGCATGGCTATCCCCACTAGAGGGTGAGTTCTTATTTTCTCTCTCTCAGTCTCCTTCTGTCTCTCTCCAGTGAGCACACATGCCCAAAGACAAAAATCAAAAAAAAAAAAGAAGCTGCATAAAATTTCCTTCAGCCATGTACAAGGCACACATGAAACATAGTCAAGATAGCTGCTTGTGTATTTGCAAATATTCCAGAATCTGTCACCTGAAACACTGCTGGTCCCAGGCACACTGGGTAAGGGCTACTCATTCTGAATTATATCACACATGTGCAGAGTGGTGAGAGGCAAGTGGAGACCGTGTTCGTTGTCAAACACTCTCACTGCCCACCTTGTGTTACCCACAACGCCTTGTAACGACTTCACCTCTGGCTCAGAAATGCTGGGGAAATGCTGTCTGTATTGTTTGTGATGTAGGAAAATGTTAAGGTAAGTTTTTACACTATGTATGAGGCAGAATAACGTCACCTCTATCACCTGCCTACACTGATGGCAGGTTGCTCGAGTATTGCCCATAACCCCGAGGGGAGACAGCACACAGGAAATGTATCCAGGATGCTCATGCCACTCAGCTCGCAAGGCAACGGACGCAGGGTGTGACAGGCAGGAGCCCCTTGAGCAGATCTGGCCCAGACTTGCAGGGATCCCTTCTCATACCCAAGGACAGGACAGAGAAAATGAGGACATGGCTGTTCCCAATGGGAGCTCCCCAGGAAACACCCCATTCTATTCCCTCATTGTTCACTCACTCCAATGCCTCAGGCCAGGCCCTGCCACTCAGGAAAGGGCTCAGTCAGTCCTTCATGAGCCGCTTAGGGGGCCAGGGGCCAGGGGAGAAGCTGTTCGCCTGACCTTTACCTTTTTAATCCTAAGTCTCTCTCTCTCTCTCTCTCTCTCACATACACACACACACACACACACACACACACACACACACACAATGGAGACGGGGAGAAAAATTAATTAAAGAAGAAAAAAAAGTCTTTGTTCTCCCTGCTTGCTAAACAGCCCTGGAAGAAACTGTCTGCAGTGGATAAAAGTCAGGAATCTTAATTAGGTACTGGACATTTAAATCTTGTACAGTAATTGTCACTTTTTATTTTATATATTCAATACTGACTCAGGTTTGATCAATGGATTGATTTACAATATCATGTGTTTATGTTATGGTTTTAAAAATCCCTTAGTTTTGGGGCCAGCAGATGGCATAATGGCTACATTGCTGGACTCCCACGTGGTCGATGGCAGTTTGAGTCCTGGACCCTGTGGCTTGAAACTCATGCCGAGTGCATGTGCATGCTTGCTCCCAAGAGGAAAAGGGAGACGGGAGTGCAGCGTGGCCATCCCTCTGGGGAGTGATTTCTCGCCTTCTGTCTCTTTAGTGAACACATGTACCCTATGGCAAAAAAATCTCTTTAAAAAAAAAATCCCCCCGTTTCTGGGGCCGGCACATGGCATGGTGGTTGGCGTGTTGGACTCCTACATGGCCAACCATGCTCAAGTCTTGGACACAGTAGCCCCAAAATCACAGCAAATAAATAGGTAAATAAATAAATAAATGTTTAAAAAATTGTTCATAAAATAGTTTAACTACGGGCAGAACTGAGAACAGCAGTAGGTAACACAGGGCTCTATGGAACATTAGCTGGAACATTCTATATGGAACATTCGCCCAGGAGCTGCCATCTGGGAGGATTAAGTGCTAAGGCTCTGTTGGCACTTTATAGACGTTCCCTTGGGCACCTCTTACTGTCTCCTACATCTAGGATACTGTGCTCAGCAACGAGGACACCCCCGTGAACAAAACACACGCGGGCCCTGCCCCAGAAGGCACGCTGCCACCGCGGGACCGACATCCGATGGCACTGTGCACTGCAGGCTGAGGACTGCGAAGGGCAAGTGCAGAGAGGCCAGGAAGAGCTCCGCAGTAGGGCTAGCCCCATGGGTAAGCACTGTGCACAGAAAGCCAGAGCCTACATCGCTGACCACAGTTCCAATCCCAGTCCTGGCAGCTCAAAAAACAGGTCGGGCACGTGTGCATGTATATCCCAAACCCTGATGGGATGAAGAACGAAAGGAAAGAGGATTGTGGAAAAGATTGTGGTATAACTGCACCCCATTAGAGGAGTGCTTTCTCTCTCTCTCTCTCTCTCTCTCTCGCAAGTTCTCATGCTCCCTCTGGCACTAAAAAGAAAATCCTCACAAAGGCTCTTCAAGGGGATCTCATCCTCAAACATGGGTAAAGAATTATCACTAATATTTGTAACATGAAAGCATACTAGTTACAAGATACCCTGGGACCCGCAGTTAGTGTAATGGCTATGTCGCTGGACTCCCATGTAGTCGACCGCGGTTCGCGTCCCGGACCCGGTGGCTTAAAACTCACGCAGGGTGCATGTGCATGCATGCCCAAGATGCCGAGAGGAGAATGGAGGAGAAGGGATTGCGCCATGGCCATCCCCCCCGGGGGATGATTTCTCGCTTTCTGTCTCTCTGTCTCTGTCTGTCTGGCAAGCGCACACGCCCTATAGCAAAGAACCTCTTCAAAAAAAAAAAAAATAATAATATAAGATACCCTGAACAAATAGTAAGTATAATAATGATCAGTATGGGAAATTCTTTTCTACATGTTAACAGGTCAGTGAGGGAAAAGGATGTCATCTTTAGACTTGATCCCATCCCCAAGATAGCTCATCGTGTATTTGCAAATATTCCAAATTATTTACCCAAAAGGATGAAAATAACCCAAAATATTTATCCAAAAGGATGGAGATAAACGAGGAGGAAGGTCTTAGAAGTGTTAGAGAAGGGTAGTTAAGGCACTGGATTCCCACATGGCTGACCATGGTTTGAGTCCTGGACCCAGCAGCTTAAAAATCATGCCAGGCATGTGTACATGCATGCCCCAAATCCAGAGAGCAGAATGGAGGAGAAGGGGTTGTGGTGTGGCCATTCCCTTTGGTTTGGGGGGCGGGGTTACTGTCTCACTTTCCCCTCTCTGTCTCTTTCTGTCTCTTTCAGGCATTGGGAAAGTCCTGACACAGTTTGGCATAGAAAAACACTGAAAAATGCGTCATGACTTGCCCGACGACCCAAGATATAAGAACTGCCAGAGGACGCCAATAGCATGCTGCGTTCTCTCCAAGAGGAAAGTTCCTCCATGCAGAGGCTCAGAGACCTATGCAGGACACCTGCCCACCCGCCAAACCACAGCACACCAACCCACAGAGGGACACAGGGACAGCCCAGGAACAAATACCAGCTGGGCATTTCCCATGAGACACCTACTTTCACAGACTAGGCCCATTTTTGCCCACAGACCACTAACGTAATATAGCGATGTCAGTATTATGATGTCGAATCACACCCAAGATTACCCCTCGAACCTACAAGTCACCCAGATCCGAGCCGGACCAAGTACCCTGTTCAGTTGGAAAACACGGCCACTTTGCTCAAAAGGCACTCATGGTAAGAGACGAGCATCTTCCATCGAGCCTAATGCCTTAAACCCAAACTCCATCGGCACGTACAGCAAGGCTCTGAGGTTGCCACAGCGCATACTCCCGGGTTTCATAAAATAAGAGCCCGTGACGTAGGGACTGGGCAGTCCACCAGTAACCCTGACAGGTGGCTCCGCGCCTCTCTCCCTACCAGAGGTGGGATTCCGAAAACATGGCAAAGACCCTCTGGACTACACACCAGTCTCTTTACTTACTGGGAAAACAAAACAACAACTCCTAGAATTCTAGGGCTAGCAGGGGGCGGGGAGGTTAAGGCACTGGATCCCACATGATCGTTTCTGTGGTTCAAATCCCAGACCCAGTGGCTTGAAAATCACACTGGACACATGTCCATATGTGCTCAAAAATCCCTAGAGGAGACTGGAGGAGAAGGGATGGTAGTGTGACCATCCGCCTGGGTACAGGGTGATTTCTCACTTTCCCTCTCTCTCTCTCTCTCTCTCTCTCTCTGGTGAGCACACATCCCCTGTAATAAAAAACTAAAAAAATACATTAAAAAATTAGAATTGTAAGGACCAGCAGATGGAGTAATGGTTATGTTGCTGTACTCCTGCATAGTCGACCATACTTTGAGTTCTGGACCAAGTGGCCTAAAACTCATGCTAGGCACGTGTGCATGTATGCTTAAAATCCTGAGAGGAGAATGGAGGTGAAGAGATTTCAGTGTGGCCATCCCCTCTGGGAGGGGGGTGATTTCTCACTTTCTGTCTCTCTATCTCTGTCTCTCTGGTGAGCACATGTACCCTATAACAAAAATCTCTCAAAAAAAATTAGAATTCTAGATTGTTGGGTGTCTCCTGACAGCTTACAATAGCAAAGATACCTGTGGATTGAGTAGAGAAATGAGAGGCAGAGGAGTCAGAATGGTGCTACTGGGACAGGAGATCCTGGATGGGGCTTTAACATGGTTTCGCTTTTGTTTCTGCTGTCACAAAATTGTCTAATAAGCGCTACATTCTATTAAGGAGATGGCAAAACCGTCCTGCTTCCTCTCCTCTGCATCCTCCATGCGGCCTGGGCCTCAGAGGATGCTCAACAGAGAGTTCCAAGTAGCTGTGGTGGCACACGTCACAGCCTATGGGCTGTCCTTTGGACCACCCTCTTAAACGACACTCACGGTGACACCAAGTGGAGCCCACCAGACTTGCATTGTGGTCACGGGGCAGACCTGTGTTTGCAAACACTAGGAAATTCGGATGGAATGAAAAGGAGGACAGGGCTGAAGGAAAGCTACCGCCGAGTCGACGGCACTGTACTAGAAACAGGCGGAAGGTGGCGATCACCAGTCACTGACCTTGTGCAGAGCAGGAGCCAAGACCGGCACCAAGAAGCCGTTGTAAATGTAGTTGACAAGTTGGTTACGGATCAAGGGGTGAGCCACCTACGGGAGAAACAGACAGTCATGAAAAAGACGAACAGCTCAACCTCTGGGTCTTCTTACAAGCCAAACATTCCGGTGTCTATGCCAAAGTTAAAAAGGAAGGGCCAGCAGGTGGCGTGGTGGTTAAGGTGCTGTACTCTCACATGGCTGACAGTGGTTCAAGTCCCAAACCTGGCAGCTTGCTTTCTCACTCCCTCTTTTGCTTTTTCTCTGGTGAGTACGCGTGCCTTATAACAAATTTTAAAATAATAATAAAATGAAGGAAATAGTAATTTTTTAAAAAAAGGAAACCCAAATATGGGCATTTATTCCATGGTTAAAGACTAACTCAGACTTCACACTAACATGTAACTTTTATTGGTAATGGTTTATTTAAATATAGACAGTTTAGCTAAAATTCATAGAAGTCAGAGTTTCCGGTTAAAAAAAACTAGGAATTTTTAGGTATCAGCTTGAAAAAAAAAAGAGAGAGAAAGACATTAAATTGACTGAGAGTATATACAGATTCAAAATTAAAACTGACGAACTGGAAAGCAAAATTTTTGCCTCCTACTTCTACGAGGTTCCATCTAGCTCGTGACTAATAAGAAAAGAAAAAAGAATATAGCTGTCAAAATGGACAATTAAATACATTTACTTGCTAGAAGAAGGCATTTTCTCTACTTTGACAATGTATTTTCTTAGTCATGGGGGAAAAGTCTTTTCATAAAAATAATGTTCAAAGGCAGAAAACGTTATAAAAGGTACAATATTTCCTATACTTGATTTTTCAAAATGTATTTAGCAATGATAACCCGTGACAAATACTTTTTATGAGTAACCTTTGCAGCAGCACCCCCAAGGAAAATATCTTGGAAGTATTAGCTTGTCAGAAAAGGAATGACATATTTCTGTGTTCTTCTATGCAAAAAAGGCATCATGGCTTTTCTGATAACCCAATATATGGCATCGATTTCAAAATATAGTATGAAATTGGGACCAGCAGATGGTATAATGGTTACATTGCTGGACTCCCACGTAGTTGACCCCGGTTCGAGTTCCGGACCCGGCAGTTTAAACTCACGCTGGGCGTGTGTGCGTGTGTGCCCAAGATCCCGAAAGGAGAATGGAGAAGGAATTGCACATGGCCATGCCCCCTGGGGGTGATTTCTCACCTTCTGTTTCTCTCTCTTTCTCTCTCTCTCTCTCTCTGTCTGTCTTTCCAGTGATTGCACACGCCCTGTAGCAAAAACCTCTAAAAAAATAATAATAATATGAAATCTACCATTTCCCTGATCTTAACCACACCCACTAGTTTTACATCTCTTTCTTAAACAAGTGGGGGTGGGGCCAACAGATGGCAGGGTAGTTAAGGCACTGAATTCCCACATGGCTGACCATGGTTTGAGTCCTGGACCCAGCAGCTTAAAAATCATGCCAGGCATGTGTACATGCATGCCCAAAATCCAGAGAGAAGAACGGAGAAGGGATTATGGTGTGGCCATTGCCTTTGGGTTGGGGGTGTGGGTACTGCCTCACTTTCCCCTCTCTGTCTCTTTCTCTTTCAGGCAAGTGCAAGTACCCTATGGCAAAAACCTTAAAAAAAGAAAAAGAAGAGCAGGTGAGGCAGATAGTGACACAGTAGTAAAATGTGACGCTCACATGGGGAGGTTCCAGGTTTGTGTCCGGAACTGGGTGGGCCTGTTACCCAGAGCTGGCTGAGGCTGAGGCTGGATGAGGGCAGCAAAACCTGCTGGAGATATACTGTCTCTCTCTCTCTCTCTGTCCGTCTCTCTGTCTAAACTAAAAAAAGAATAAAGTCAAAGAAAAAGTAACTGATCTTTAAATTACTGATATCTGCTCTCTGCAGGTACATTTGGGGAGGAGCTTTTTTTTTTTTTTTTTGGAGAGGTTTTCACTATAGGGCACATGCACTCGCGAGAAAGACAGACAGAGACAGAGAGATAGAAAGCGAGAAATCACCCCCCAGGGGGGATGGCCACACCACAATCCCTTCTCCTCCATTCTCCTCTTGGGATCTTGGGCATGCACGCACATGCGCCCGGCGTGAGTTTAAGCCACCGGGTCCAGGACTCGAACCGCAGATGACTACATGGGAGTTCAGCAACATAGCCATTACGCTAACTCCTGGTCCCACGGTTTCGTCTTTTTTATTTCACACATTTCTGCAAGACAATGTTGACAGAACATAATATCAACAGAAAAATAAAAACATAAAAATGTAATCCATTTACCTTATATACAAATAAAACTTCCTTTGACTTAGCAATAAAAATGAGATAGAAACTAAAGTAATTTAGTTTGTTCCAGAAGCTATTTCTTTATTTGGGAGATAAACAGATGCTAACTAACATTTTTCACCCTATAATCACCATAAAGAAAACTTGATTTCTTAATAAATCCAATATTAAGGGAATATTTATGCTGTATAGAAGTAAAGCGTTTTGGATGAACACCTACCACACATCCCTAAATATATGTAAAATTTGATTTTTATTAAAAACAGTAACAAGAAAAGTAAAGGTAAAAAAAATCTAATCAAGAAGCCAAATATACAAGAGTTCAGTGGAGGTTTTTCTCCCCCAAGCAGGCCAATTTCAAAGCAAATTTAATTTGTGTTTCTAAGAAGATGCTTAACTTCTTCTAAATTCAATTGGGATAACAATATTCTTTATGTAGTATGCACCATTAAGCAAAATAAAGTGTTTTCCTTTGTAAACTCCCAAAAAGACCTTGAAGTAAAAGTGGTGTAATTTGGAGTACTTAGAAGACTAAAAATATCTATTTAATGAGTCAGGCACTGAACTTATTTTTTGATGGTTAAGTGGATAATCAAAACAGAATTAGCACTTTTTATAAAGAAGATAAAATCTACTCATTTTTGTCTCAATTAAAACTTCTCAAAAACCTACAAACTAACATTTTTCACTCACTCAAGGACATGCAGTAGGCTTAAACTAAAGCATCAATACTGCATAAACAGTTCTTAAAAATTTTTTTAAAAATTGAAAAGAAGAGAAAAACTTAATGCTCTACGCTGACTCTCCGCAGTGCCGCGTTCCACATGGCACCATGTTGAAGGCGGCCCCGGCCGTGCCCAGCCACGGCCGTGCCCTCGTACCTGGATGACGGCATTGCAGAACTCCAGGGAGTTCATGAACTGGACGAGGGCCGGCAGCAGCAGCCAGTCATCCTTCAGGAGGCAGTGCCACTCCTCGCCTTTCTCCTCGAGCTTCGTGGGCAGCGAAGAGTAGAGACCGCTGAGCCCCGTGGCAAGCACCTGTGTATGGGAAGAAACATGTAAGGGGGGCTGGCAGATGGCAAAAGCAGTTAACGTCGTTGGACTCTCACATGGCCGACCACAGTTCAAGTCCCAGCTCCAGTGACTGGAAAATCACACTGGGCACGTGTGTGTGCGGGCCCAAGATGCCGGGAGAAGAAAAGACTGCAACATGGCCCGGCGCTCTGGGAGGTGATTTCTCATTTTCCCTTTCTCTCGGTCTCTCTCTCTCTCCAGCCAGCACACACACCTTAAGGGTAAAACCTCGAAAGAAAGAAAGAAAGAAAGAAAGAAAGAAAGAAAGAAAGAGAGAGAGAGAGAGAGAGAGAGAGAGAGAGAGAGAGAAAGGAAGAAGGAAGGAAGGAAGGAAGGAAGGAAGGAAGGAAGGAAGGAAGGAAGGAAGGAAGGAAGGGGGAGAGAGAGAGAGAGAGAAAGAAAGAAACGAGGGAGGGAGGGAGGGAGGGAGGGAGGGAGGGAGGGAGGGAGGGAGGGAGGGAGGGAGGGAAGGAAGGAAGGAAGGAAGGAAGGAAGGAAGGAAGGAAGGAAGGGAAGGAAGGAAGGAAGAAAAGAACTTCTCCAAAGTCATCCACCTGCTACTAGCAGCTCACAGATGACGTGGGTGCTCCTGGTCCAGAATGCGGAACTTCAAGGAGCGACATATTAAGGGGCACCAGCCGGGCTGGGAAGGACTCAGAGGCGGAGACGGAGGGGAAGGGCGACTCCAGGGGAGGGGACGGCAGAACTGGGGCTCCTGGGCAGATGGACACGGGCAGCAGGTGCTTGGTCCTCCATTACGTGCTGGTCACTGTGCTGGACTGGGCTGGGAGAATGAAGGGCTACATCCTGAGATAAATAAGTTATGAGTCCTGCCCTGGAAAGTTCTGGAGAGGGGCAAACTCACAGGCCACATGTCACAGTGCAACATGGCAAGTGCAGATACGGAGAAGGCACATCCCCCATCCACAGGAGGAAGCTCTGGATGGAGGTGGTCCAGAGACAGGAGGTAGCACAGGCAGAAATCAAGAGCAGCTTTGAGAAAGATTCCTGGCAATCCTTTCACATCCAAGGCCATGCCTGACACTCACACAGTTAGAGTGTACAGAACACATTTGTAAATATTATTGTTGCGGAAAAACAGACGCCGAGAGGATGAAAGAGCAGCACTCTGGAGAGAAAGAAAGGAGAACTCTATTCATCCGCTAGCGGGCACGGAGGAGCTAACACTGTGAATCTCTGCCCCCCGTGGGGTTCAGCACAGTCTTTTATGGATGAATTGGGGAGGGGCAGTTTCCGCAGGCGCAGAGTTGTCCTATGAGGAAGGGCTTCAGTGTCTGCCCTGACAGAGCTGGCAGAGAAGCAGGGAATCGAGGCCTCGAACAGCTCAGGGAGGGGCAGCTAACGGGGAACCAGAAAGCCCAGGCAGCTAGCAGCTTCTCTCTTTTTTTTTACTGTCAGAGGGTGCATGTGCTTGCCAGAGACAGAGAGAGAAAGCGCTCTCCCACGGGGTGTGGTCACGCCACAATTCTTTCTCCTGTACTTTCTCCTTCCCACCAGATTTGGGACTCCATGTGCTCCTGGCATGGTTTTTCAAGCCACCAAGGCCAGGATTTAAATTGCAGTCAGGGGCGAGCAGATGGTGTGGTGGTTAAGGCGCTAGACTCCTACATGGCCGACCAAAGTTCGAGTCTCACACCCTGGCGGCTTGCTTTCTCATTCTCTCTCTCTCCTCTCTCATTCTCTGGTGAGCATACATGCCCTGCAGAAAAATTTAAATAATAATGATAATAAATAAATAAATCACAGCCAGCCATGTGGGAATCTGACTCCCAAACCAATTGGCCATAGGGCCAGCCCCAGATGAACTTTTCAGTCCTACGGATATCAAGAGATTATGTACACTTCTCTTCTATTTTCTGGTCATCTTCATTCACACGTTCATTCACCCCTTTGTTCAAAAGAATGCTGAGTGGGGCCAACAGGTGACATGGTGACCAAGGTGCTGGATTCCCACATGGCCAACCACGGTTCAAGCCCTGGACCCAGAGGCTTGAAAATGACACCCAGGAGCATGTGCGTGTGTGTCCAAAATCCTAAGAGGAGAATGGAGAAGGGACCGTGGCATGGCCATCCCCTAGAGGGGTGATTTCTCACTTTTCCTCTCACTCTGTCTCTGTCTCTGTCTCTCTGATGAGTGCGTGCACCCTATGGCAAAAACCTACCAAATAAAACTAAATAGAATACCGAGCACCTCCTTCAGAGCACGTACCAGGTTAAACACAGGAAGTACAAAGAAAAGGGGATTGCCTTTGTGCCTCTTCTTCAGAATCAGGGCCTCTGTGACGCCACAGGAAAATGTCCCCTGTGTCGTGTTTAACTCCTTCCCAACAAACCCAAACCAGTCACCCTGCTTCCAGTCTTGTCCGTGACCCCAGTGACCTGCCTGTTACAAGTTATAAACCTTTGGCCAAAGAGAACAGAGACCGCCAGTTCTCCTTGAAGAGAAATCTAATCTTGATGCCACATTTTTAAAATCAATTACATTTGCTAACTCATGCTAAATTAACCACAGAACAAAGGCTTTAATTCTGCCTACTCCGGATTTCTCAACCACTTTGAGGCTTTGAAGAGGAATTCATAAAGACAGGCTTAATTTGTCTGACTAAAAAGCTGGAATAACTATTCAGTAGATCAATATAATTACAGCAACATTAATTTTCAAATTACATACATCAGTGACAGTAATTAAAAAAATAACACATACCTCGTATTCACTTTTTAAAATGACTATTCAGAAAAGGACACGGCTAAGATGCGGACAGAGCTGCCCGGACAGGAGGCGTCCCGGTGGGAGGGTACTGCCTGTGTGCAGGGCACGTCTATGGAAAGATGCTGCCCGTGTGGAGGGACACGGCCTGAACAGGACACTCCCTGTATGGAAGGACAATACCCGTGTGGAGGGACACGGCCTGAACAGGACACTCCCTGTACGGAGGGACAACGCCCGTGTGGAGGACATGGTCTGAACAGAACACTCCCTGTATGGAAGGACAATACCCGTGTGGAAGGACATGGCCACTACCTGTCCAGAAGGACACTCCATACACAAAAGGACACCGCCCTCCAGGAAGGACAGAGGGACACCGCCTACACAGGAAGTCCTGCCACGCTCCTGCCCCTACAAAGTGGGGCTCGGCCATGTCTGCTCTCCTCCCCAGGATGGCAGACATGAGAGGAGCTCCCCGTGACACGGGGCACACAGTCTAAAGGACACGAGTCCCAGTCTGCAGTGCAATCAGTGTCCTCATTCCCAAGGCCACGCTCAGAGCCCAGACGCCTTCGCCCCGGACACACACAGTCCCGGGGCACGGACTGCGGCCAGGCACACGCCAGGCTGGTGTGGGGAAAGCGGTGAATGCGGCAGACCAGGTGAGAGGCATAGGACAGCAATAAACCATGAAGTGCAGGCCGGGGACAGCCCCATGCAGAAACACAGAGCTCATGCACCCTTACAGGAAGGTCACGGGTTCACATCCCGGGGGCTCACTGTGCATGGTGGGAGCGTGTGTGCCCATGACCCAGGCTGGCTGAGGCTGGCAGTGGATCGCCACGTCCAGACCTTGTGAGGGCATGGTTCTCTCTCTCCCTCTCCCTTTCCCTCCTTCTCTCTCTCTCTCTCTCTCTCTCTCTCTCTCTCATGGAAGAAATAAATAAACTTTAAAAATAAAACAACATCAAAACTAATACATGCAAGCAGGACGGCTGTTACCTAAAGAGACACAGGGAGCGCTGTGGGGAGAAGATGAGGGAAACGGAAAGAAAAGGAAACGGGTAATTTTTCTAAGTTCAATAGTTTAATAGCACAGCCTGTTAACATTCAGATTTCCTTTTTTAAACTTAAAAATGAATTATAAAAAAGTACATACTTGTGTGTATCTGACAGCTAATGAAAATTCTCTTATTTTAGCCTTTGATACTGATAACTGTCAACATTATGTATATTCCCAATACATTAAGTATTAACCCAATATTCGTCATTTATCTTCTCTGAAGACTCTCCTTAAGAAAAATAAAAACAAAATAATTTAAAATTTAAAAAAAACTAAACACCATAAAACTATATGGATAACAACAGACAGGAAAGCATACAACCAGGGCCCAGCAGGTGGAATGGGGGTTAAGGCGGTGGACTCTCACATGGCCGGCCACAGCTCAAGTCCCGGACCTGGTGGCTTGCTTTCTCACTTTCTTTCTCTCTCTTTCTCTCTCTGTCTCTCTCTTGTCAAATTAAATAATAATAAATAAAATTAAATAAATAATTCTTTAAAAATAGATGTGTGTGTGTGTGTGTGTATGTATATGTATGTATGTAGGTATGTTTGTATGTATAAAAAGCAAATAACCAGGGCCAACTGGTGGCATGGTGGTTAAAGTGGCTGGATCCCAAATAACCAGCTGCGTGATTCAAGTCCAGGACCCGGTAGTTTAAAAAAGCATATGTGGGGACCAGCAGTTAGCGTAATGGCTATGTCGCTGGACTCCCACGTAGTTGACCGTGGTTCGGGTCCCGGACCCGGTGGCTTAAAACTCACGTCGGGTGCGTGTGCGTGCGTGCCCAAGATTCCGAGAGGAGACCGGAGGAGAAGCGATTGCGGTATGGCCATCCCCCCCTGGGGGGGGTGATTTCTCGCTTTCTGTCTCTGTCTCTCTCTGTCTGTCTGGCGAGCGCACGCACCCTATAGCAAAAACCTCTCCGAAAAAAAAAAAGCATATGTGCATATCTCCCCAAAGGAACTGTTGTGTGGCTAACTTTTCTCATTTCCCCCTCTCTCTGTCTCTCTCTGGCAAGCACACATGCCCTATAGCAACAGCAACAAAAAAAAGTGTTAGAAATGTTTAAAAACAAACAACAAATATCCTCCTGACAACAGCATGGCATTTGCTGAGACCACAAATTTTAGTATCAGACTAACACGGTTTTGAAGCAGACTCTGCCACGGACAGACAGTTGTTCTAGTTCTCTACACTTCCGTTTCTTCACTGAGCTGCTACAAGGATTAAAGAAGACAGGGCCTGTAACAAGACGAGCATTAAACCATGATGGTTTACACAGCGCCATGTTTCCAAGGGACAGAAGAACAATGACACGCACAGTCAAATATCGTCGGTCTTTCACTTCAAACATGGAACGGAATCTGGTTAATTTCAGCAAAGATGAAGATTTTTCGCAGATGGCTTTAGTCTGAAGCTTGCAGCTAAACACCTGGTGGGAGTCATTTGCTACAACTTGCCAAAATTAAATGCCTCATCCATTCTGGAGATGGGATAAATGACTTCCTACCAGCGGCTGTGTACCTAAAGGTCGCTTATTTTCATTTGCATGTTTTGATTTAGGTAAATGCCATTTTCTTGTTGCCAATATGCAACAAATGGCATGGGCTTAACCATCAATATGTGGTTAACCAAAACAAAAACAAAAAAAATCAAAGAGGCGAGCGGGTCATTCAGTCCCCATCTGTCGGCACCAAAGCCTTCCCCCGGAGTGTCCCTGTTCTCCTTTCTGTGGGAAAGCAGGTCTTGAGAGAAGAGGCAGAAGGACCAGCCAGCTTGTCCTATCAACCACTGCCATCAAAAGATTCCAGAAGTGGGACCAGCAGTTGGCGTAATGGCTATGTCGCTGGACTCCCATGTAGTCAACTGTGGTTCAAGTCCTGGGCCCAGCGGCTTAAACTCACGCCAGGCGTATATGCATGCGTGCCCAAGATCCCAAGAGGAGAATGGAGGAGAAGGGATTGTGGAGTGGCCATCCCCCCTGGGGGGTGATTTCTCTCTTTCTATCTCTCTGTCTCTCTGTCTCTCTCTGTCTTTCTGGTGAGCACACACACCCTATAGCAAAAACCTCTCAAAAAAAAAAGTTTCCAGAAGTGGCCCTCGTTCCTGAGACAGTCATTTCTCTTCCACAGCCTGACGCTAACGCGCTCTGACAATCCTACTAATTAGAGAAAGCTTTTTGTCAATTGTGGTCCTTAGCTGGATGGTTAACAGAGTATGCTTTTATCTTCAACATAAAGAGGACTCCTTTTTTTAATTATGTTGTCAGATGTAATTATAGAAAACCGGGTACAAATGAGATTATGGGATCTATCCTGCGGGGCGACTTAACACAAGGAAGCTCGCGTTCCGTTCTGGCAAATAGGTCAGCTGGAGGGACGGCGCTCCCTCCGATGTTAACGAACTATACAGTGTTTTAAAATAGGTTTTTATAAAAGCAATTATTCAGTCAAATCTGCTTGGAACGCAGGAAGTGGAAATCTAAACGTGTAAAACACAGTCCATGCTTGTCCTGATACACTGACATGTTTAAACTATGAACAATTCGGAACACCCAAAGCATAACAGGAGGGACCAGCAGATGACGTAATGATTACGTTGTTGGACTCCCATTTAGGCAACTGTGGTTTGAGTCCTGGGCTCGGAGACTTAAAACTCACGCTGGGCATGTGTGTGTGCGTGCCCAAAATCGCAAGAGGAGAATGGAGGAGAGGGGATTATGGTGTGGCCATCCTCCCAGGAGGTGATTTCTTACTTTTGTCTCTCTGTCTCTCCAGTAAGCACATGCACCCTATAGCAAAAATCTCTCTTAAAAAAATGATAATAACAGGATAGAAACCCACTACCAAGACTTAGCCAATTTTAACACTCTGCCTTAATTGCCTCTGAGAACTCTTTATTCTTTTCAAAAATAAAACACTGGGTTTGCCTTATAGCCTAGGAAATAAGGGAGCTGGATTCCCCCATAGACAACCCCAGTTGAATCTCAGCCTCAGGCAGCTTGAAAAACACGCTGGGCACGTGCACGTGTCCAAAATTCCCACAGGAGGGACAGATGAAGAGAGGGAATTGTGGTAAGCTACGCCCCACTGGGGGGAGCTCTCTCTCTCTCTCCTCTCTCTGGTGAGCACACATACCCTATGGCAATTAAACAAGTAATAAACTAATAAACTAATTAAATAAAACCCTTTAAATAGAAACCCTACGCCAATCCCATCAACCCTTTCTTTCCTTCACCTCCTCAAAGGAACTATGATCTTCCATTCTTCATATCATTCTTCTGCGTGTCGTATACTCTGTTTACAGATAAATCCATCCTTTGTGTAATGCTTTACATGAATTTTATGTCAATATGAATAGGCTACATGCAACCCTGTGCTGTTTGTTTATTAGGTTATCGGGAAAGTCACGATGCATTTTTCTGTATTTTTCTATGCGAAAATGCACCATGACTTTCCTGACACCCCAAGCATTCCGAGTGGACGACGACTCCGCAGGTTTTCAGCTGTACCGGTGTTCATACATGTAGACGCAGTTACATACGAAGACATGTGTCTGGGATGCTGAGTAGTATTCCACTGATGTATGAGTAAGCTAGTTATCATTCTCTTCACGTATTTCTGTTCTTTTCTGGTCTATGCCTGAAGTCAGACTTGTGCTCATGGATATGTACGTATCAGCTGTGCCTGCTATTCAAAATATTTAGATGAATTGGGAGCCAGCAGTTAGCATAATGGCTATGTCGCTGGACTCCCACGTAGTCGACAGCGGTTCGCATCCCGGACCCGGTGGCTTAAAACTCACGCCGGGCGCGTGTGCGTGCGTGCCCAAGATCCTGAGAGGAGAATGGAGGAGAAGGGATTGCGGCGTGACCATCCCCCCTGGGGGGTGATTTCTCGCTTTCTGTCTCTCTGTCTCTGTCTGTCTGGCAAGCACACGCGCCCTATAGCGAAAAAACCTCTCAAAAAAAAGAAATTTAGATGAATTAAGATCTTTAGTGACTCACGCAGGGCTCCGTGTGCCTTAGCCTGCCGGTATCAGGGTCCAGTGGGCACTACCATGGCTGGGCCCAGGCTCTTCTTTATGTGGTGCTCGGTGGGATTTCTTGATATTTTATTACCTTACGTGGGTCTTTGAGTCAGCCTGCCCAAGTTCAAATCCTGATTCTATTTCTTATTAGCCACGTGGCCTCCTATAAATTCACTCGATGCCTTGTGCCTCAGCTTCTCTGTTTCTGGGTGAGACACCAGTCCCGTAACTGTGAGGATGAAGCAGTACATAAAATGCCCTGAGGGGACAGTGTCTGCTCCACAGTGAACCCCCGACAGATACAGATATCACTGCTCCTGTTATTCATAAGTACTTCAACTCTCCTTGACCTTTTATATAGTTTTAATTACTTTTCACAGCAATTGGTCAGGTTCCCGAAAAACCCTAAATCAATCACATTATTTAAAGCACATCAACACCCCATAAACTACACCTGACAATTGCAAAGGCAACACTGTGTTTATAAATGGAGAGATCACAGGGTCAGCCGGTGGCATGGTGGTCGGACTCCCACATGGCCAACCGGTTCAAGTCCCGACCCTGCTCCTTCTGGCCCAACACCCAGCAGTACGCCAGATTCCACGTGCATCTGAGGTGGGCCTAGCCCTGCCCCTTTAACTAGAAAGCCTCTGCCCTAAACCTCTCTTTCCAGACCAACACCCAGCAAAAAGCCAGAATCCATGTCTATCTGAGGTGGTTCTCATTTTTTTGCCTTTTTCTTAAAAAACAAAACAAAACTTTTATTTTCTTTTTTCATTGTTTCGTTTTGTCTTTCTCTCTCTCTCTCTCTCTCTCTCTCTCTCTCTCTCTCTCTCTCTCTTTTTCCCTTTGTTTCCTTTCTTTTGCCTGACTTTCTCACCTGCTTCTCACCTTCCACACATTGAGTGTCTAGGCAGCTCTAGGTGCACAGTAGGGAAACATCTGAATACTTTTAGGGCCATAGTAAACCTCAACTCCGAACGAACTGGTACAGAAAGGGAAAAACTCATCTTTAGAAATATAAATAGAAATTTCTTTCTGTGAATACCACGTTGCAAAACACAGTAGTAGAGAAATAGGTATAGAAGTACCTCACAGTAAAGTGAAGCATACAACCTTACAGTAGCAGAAATCTCTAACAAATTAGCCAAACGTGACTACACCACCAAATGACTAAAGATGAGAGAAGAAAGGCTGCAAAGTGAGCAGCAGGGAGGAATACGGAGCTGCAGAGAGCGCGGCTCGTCCCCTCCCACACTCTGAATTCTCAGCTGAAACCCTGCAGATCAGCCCAGGTGCACCTATTCCTAGAAACTGCAAGGCCTTTGTAATATCCAGTTCCACCGACAAAAGTGCAGGCTGCTTGGTGAGGATCAGGGAAATGGAACTGCAGAAATATTGCAGGTCATCTCCTCCCGCACGCCTCTAACACTCAGAATTAACTTCAAGAAGATAGGAAGTAATGTATAATCCATCAGATGACCAGAAACCACCACAGAGTACAAGAAATACGGGAAATCAAGAAAATATCTCTCCCCCCAAGGGGAAGAACAGCCCTTCATCATCCACAGACAGTACAATGGAAGCTGTGGAAATGTCAGATAAAGAATTTAGGATATTCATAGTGACAAAGCTAACAGAGATGCAAGAGAAGAGAGACAATGAACTCTGGAAGATGAAGGAGAAAAGAGACAATGAGTTCCAGGAATTGAGGAAGTTCTTCTATGATCTGAAAGAGGAAATAAACACCACAAAAAAGAATCAAACTGAACTGTTAGAGATGCAGGTTGTAATACAGAAAATCAAAACCTCCCTTGAAAGTATTAAAAGTAGATTAGATCATGCAGGAAATCAAATCTCAGAAGTAAAAGACAACCTCTGAACTAGAAAAATTCACCAAAAAGATGGAGAAAATAACCTAAAAAATGAGAGTAATATACAAGTAATACTAGATGCCATTAGAAGCCCAAACATCCAGATAGTTGGTATCACAGAAGACTAAGAAACCAATCAGAGCATTGATAATCTATTCCATGAAACCCTGGAAGAAAACTTTCCAAACCTAGAGAGGCACTCAAATATCCAGACCCACCCAAGAAATACCAAGGACCCCACATAGAATCAAGCCAAGAAGATCTTCTCCAAGGCACATCATAGCCAGATTGACCAAAACCACAGAGAGAGACAAGATACTAAAATTGGCAAGAAAAAAAGGTCAAGTTACTTTCAAAGGATATCCCATCAGGCTAACATCGGACCTCTCGTCAGAAACAATGCAAGCAAGGAAAGAATGGGAAGATATATTCAAAGTGTTAAGTGAAAAACGATTTCAACCAAAAATACTGTATCCAGCAAGATTATCCTTCATATGGGAAGAAAAGATAAAAAAAATTCTCAGATAAACAAAACCTGAAAGAATTTATCAACACCAGCCAGCTCTTCAATAAGTTCTGAAGGGAGTACTATACCAAGAAAACTAAAGACAGACAAGTAAGAACAAAAAATGACCAAGAGAAAGACCAACTTAATGGTACGGACAAGTTCTGAAATATCAATAATAATGTTGGAATGCTAATGGAAAAGTCAGACCACAGTAACTCCTCAAATTCAACAAAAGAGAGATTACATGAGACTGAACTGGTAAAATAGAATTTTATGACTTTTTTCTAAAACATTACTGATTTTCTTTGACACTTTGTCTTCCAGATATAAGGATTTTTGTTTTCTTTTGAGTTGTTGTTAGGTTCAGCAATATGTTAAAAAAAGAACTTTTTTAATTGAAACATAAACTTTTCTCCCTTCCTGACCCCTTTGCAATTGGAAAATATTTGTGAGCATTCTTAACTTGTAGCAGAATGGTTATTTGCATAAGTTCAATAATGCAATAGTATCTGTTTTCTTGCATTAGAAATTGAATTCTTCAGGGGCTTTGTGTAAATAACAGATCAAATTGAGATTAACTCAATGTTTTTTGGTTTTTTTTTTTTCAAATAAGTTAGTTTATACCTCTCTTTAGTAAAGGGGAATGGCGAGAGGGAAAAAAATGTTTCAGAAGAAAATTACAGTGCACTAGTCACTAGATTCTAGCTTACTTTAAGATCTTTGGTGAATCAATAAAATGTGAAAAAAAAAAAAAGTTCTGGACCCTGGTGAGTTGCTTTCTTACTTTCTCTCTCTCTCTGGTAAGTACACATGCCCTGTAACAAATTTAGAAAATAATACTGATGACAAACGAAACAAAATAAGTAATTCCTTCAAAAAATGAATAAATGGAGAGATCAGTAGTCACCATCTTTTTCTTGAGAGATTTTGCTATAGGGCACATGCGCTTGCCGGAGACAGAGAGAGATAGAAAGCAAGAAATAACACCTTCTCCCCTCCAGGGATGGACACAATGCAATTCCTTCTTCTCCATTTCCTCTCCGGATTTTGGGCACACACACGCACATGCATCCAGCATGAGTTTTAAACCTCTGGGTTTGGGACTCGAACCGCAGTCAATTATGTGGGAGTCCAGTGATGTAACCATTATGCCATCCACTGGTCCCAGTAGTCATCATCTTAACCAGTCAAATGGATAACTCTGACATCACCAGTACCGAGACCATCCAGCATATGCTTCGTGCTGTGGCACAATAAGAAGTACATGATACCACCTATCAAGTATTCCTGCCAAAAATATTTCACCTAAATTTAAGTGAGCATGTAGCCCTGACTCCAAGTCATAGGAGATACAGGAGACAGGCACAAGGCAAACTGGCAAACTATGCAAGAAACAATCAAATAAACCCTGGAAGTGGGGGCTCCACAGGACAGTGGCCTGGTCTCCTAGAACGTCAATGTCATGAAGAAGAACAGTAGTAGGTTGTTAGACATGAATGGAGATTAGAGACACCTAGATGTATGCCTTGTACTGGACTCGAGTACAGGGGGATCAAAGCTGTGAAAGTAATTTGGGGCACAATGAGGGACTGGATGTTAGAGCACATTATGGAAGTATTGTATAGTTTTCTTGGTACAATAATGTGCTCTGGTTATACAGGAGAATGTCCTTATTCATAGCCATACACACTACAGTATTAGATGTCTGGAAATTAAGGTCAAATGGGATAGCAAAAGCAAATGAAAAGCACAGATGGTCAATATGGGCTCACATCACTTCATGGTGGGGATATGCTCTGAGAAATGCAACCTTAGGCAATTCCATCACTGTGGGAACTTCATAAGAGTATCCCCATGCAGACCCAGACAGTATGGCCTGCTACATCCCTAGGCCACAGGTACATGATCTGATGGAATGACCATCATGAATGTGGTCCACTGCTGATGGAGACATCATTATGTGGTGTGTGACTGTATATCCCAAAACGCAGCACTACATTAACAATCTGAAATCTGTGACGTCAATATGGTGTTCATTTTAGTGCTCTTCTATATTTTCTATGTTTTACTTTTCACCACAATAAAAAGCTGTAAAATATAAATTACATTAACTTTACAGATTGATTTGTGAGAATGTACCATCTATACCTTACCTACAAATCACAGAGTTTTCCATTTATTTAGATGTTTTATACCCTTCAAAGAGGTTTGCTAATTTCCTCCATAAAGGCCTTTCATATGTTAGATTTATCTCAAGATACAGGTTAAGTATCCCTTACCTGGAACAGTTGAAGAAGAGAAGTGTTGCAGATTTCAATTGTTTTTTTCAGATTTTGTAATATCTACATACTCATAATGAGAAATTATGGGGATGGGATCCAAACCTAAACAGGAAATTTATTTATGTTTCATAGACACTCTATACACATGGCCTGAAGGTAATTTTGACCAATATTTTTGTAATGTGGTGTTTTGACTGTGACCCATTTGTTACATAAGGTCAGGTTGAAATTAATTTTTTCTTTTTTTTTAAGTTTTTTGCTATAGGGTATGTTCATTCACTGGAGAGAGACAGAGAGAGAAAGGGAGAGGGAAAGTAAGAAATCACCCCCTTGGGGGGATGGCCACGCTGCAGTCCTTCTCCATTCCCCTCTCAGGATTTTGGGCATGTACACACACGTGCCCGGTATGTCCTTTAAGACACCAGGTCCAGGTCTTGAACTGCAGTCAACCATGTGGGATCTAGTGCCTTTACCACCACAGAACCTTCTGTCCCAATACCAGGTTGGAATTTTCTGCTTATGACATTATGTTAGCCTTCAAAAAATTATGGATTTTGGAGGATTTCAGATTTCATATTTTCAGATTAGGGATGTTCACCACATACCTTATGACTGTGTTGCTTTTAAGTTTGAGAAAGTAAGAAATCACCCCCTGGAGGGATGGCCACACTACAGTCCCTTCTCTTAGGATTTTGGGCATGTACCCACATGCACCTGGCATTATTTTCAAGCCAAAGAGTCTGGGATTCAAACCATAGTCAGCCATGTGGGAGTCCAGCACCTTAACCACCACGCCACCTACCGGCCCCCTAAATGGTTACTTTCTAAATGCCCTTTTGTATATTGATCAGTGAGCCACTTGAATAGTTTGATGATGTGTTATAATACCTGTTCTCCTTTAATAGAGGAACTAACCAAAACAATTTTAAAAAGCTAAAATCCAAACCTCACAATACCTTTTCTTAAGACCATTTTTAAGAGCAGTTTAAAGTTTGGGGGGAGCAGAGAGTGTGGCAATTACGTCGCTGGACTCCCGTGTGGCTGGCTGATCGCAGTTTGAATCCTGGACCCGATGGCTTGAAACTCAAGCTGGGCGTGTCAGTGCAGCCAAGATCCCAGGAAGAGAATGAAGGAGAAGGGACTGCGGTGTGGCTATCCCCCCCCAGGGGGTGATTTCTCACTTTCTCTCTCACTGTCTCTGTATCTCTCTCCAGCGAGTGTACATACCCTAAGGCAAAAATCTCTAAAAAGAAAAAGAGCAGTTTAAGGTTCACAATAAAATTGAGAGGACAATATGGAGCTCCCCCATACACACCCTGCACCCACACACGGACAGCCACCCCATTGTCATCCCACCAGAGTGGCACGTTTCTCATCACTGATGCCCTTACACTGACACAGTGTCACCCAAAGCCCATAGGTTACATTAGGGTACACGGAGTATTTTCACTGGCCCCCGAGAAAACCCTCTGCGCTTTACCTACTACCTAGCCCCCCAACCCGGACAATCCTTGGAAAAAACGGGCCCTTTTACTGTCCCCATAGTTTGGCTTTTTCCAGAACGTTAAATGGTTGGAATCATATAGTTCGTAGTATTTTCAGATTTGCTCTTTCATTTAGTAATATGCATTTAAGGTTCCTCCATGTCTTTTTTTTTTTTTTCTTTTTTTGGAGAGGTTTTTGCTATAGGGCGCGTGCGCTCGCCAGACAGACAGAGAGAGACATAGAGACAGAAAGCGAGAAATCACCCCCCAGGGGGGATGGTCACGCCGCAACCCCTTCTCCTCCATTCTCCTCTCGGGATCTTGGGCACGCACCCACACGCGCCCGGTGTGAGTCTCAAGCCACTGGGTCCGGGATGCGAACCGCTATCGACTACGTGGGAGTCCAGCAACATAGCCATTACGCTACCTGCTGGTTCCCCCTCTGTGCCTTTTTATGCATTAACAGCACATTTCTTTTTGGCTAAATTGTATCCCACTGACTGGACATACCACAGTGCATTTGTCCATTCACTTGCTGAAGGACATCTTCATGGCTTCGAAGTTTGTAGCAATTATGAACAAAGCTGCTGCTAATATCCATGTGCACGTTTTTGTACACACGCAGGTTTTCAATTGGGGGGGGGGGGCAAATACCAAGGAGAGCAATTGCTAAGTCATATGGTAAGAGTGTTTTTTTGGGAAGAAATTGCCAAACTGCCTTTCATTTTGCAACTCCCTAGCAATGAAGGAGCGTTCCTGTTGCTCCACATCTTTGCCAGTATTTGGTGTGTCGGCGTGGCCCCTGTACACTAAATGGCAGTTGAACTCCTCCCTGCAAACCCAGATTCCTACGGCAACCAAACAGACCCCACATACATTTCTTTTTTTTTTTTCTTTTTTTTTTTTGAGAGGTTTTTCCTATAGGGTGCATGCACTCGCCAGAAAGACAGAGAGAGAAAGAAAGCGAGCAATCACCCCCCAAAGGGATGGCGACGCTGCAGTCCTTTCTCCTCCATTCTCCTCTCGGGATCTTGGGCACGCACGCACAGGTGCCCAGTGTGAGCTTAAGCCACTGGGTCCGGGACTCGAATTGCGGTCAACTACTTGGGAGTCCAGCGACATAGCCATTACGCTATCTGCTGGTCCCAACCCCACATACATTTCTAAATGCCCTCTAGGTGGTATACTACCCTGATTAAAAACTACCCATATCATGGTCATTAACCATGAATCTAATCTATGATGGCAACTTGCCTGGCCTGGTTCAAGCTAAGGATCTCACACACAAGGAGTATCAGACGCAGTTAAGGTGAAGTACAGTTTATAAAGCTTAGCAGAAAAGAACAGACAATGGAAATAAAATGGAAACTCACTGAGCTGAGAAAGCCTAAATAGCCACTGCCCAATATAACCTAACAAACCAGAAAAAGACATAACCCTGCAAATCTTTCATTAAGTGCCCCTTCCAAAGACGGAACTGACTCCAAAAACAATCAGAGCCCTGAAGCATCTTAGGATCCTCAGACCACTCCCAACATTGTCCAACCTGGGACCTGGTACTGGAACGAGGGCCACTCCAGCATCTGCAAAGAAACTAAAGATGCGGAGACTGTTATGGTATTCCTTGTGAACCTGCAACTGCAAATAGGTATTTATTTACTTTTTAAATAAAAGAAATGCTTTAGGCCTACAATGGATGGTGATTATCTTGCTGAAAAACAAATTAATTTGAGAAACCAGCTGGGGTCTTCACACCTGCCATGATTCACTGGAGCAAAATCAACCTGAAAAGCTAAGACTTTAGAAAGTATAAGCTTCACCAGTCTCTTGAGATACACTCTTAGGAAAAAAAAAAAAAAAAAACTAAAATTGTTCTCAACGCAATGAAAATGAACCAAGCAATGGGGATACATCTATTCGATAGTATGCCCTGTTGGTTTATTTTGAGCTGACACTGCTAAGTTGAGGAATCTCAACTTAGGTTCCTCTGCTCCCTGCAAAAGATTTCTTCTAAGGATCTTTTTTTTTTTTTTTTTTTTTAAGGAGGTAGGGGGATTTTTGCTATAGGGTACATGCACTCACCAGAGAGACAGAGAGACAGAAAGTGAGAAATCACCCCCCGGGGGGATAGCCATGCCGCAACCCCTTCTCCTCCATTCTCCTCTCCAGGTTTTGGGCATGCTCACACACACACCAGGTGTAAGTTTCAAGCAGCCCAGACTGAGACTCAAATTGCGGTCGACCATGTGGGGATCCAGTACTTTAACCACTGCGCCACCTGCTGGTCCCCTAAATATCTCCCCATAGAAAGTGCCAAGTACGATTTTCTGGTGAAATAAAGAAATAAAAACGTATTTACCCTTATTTCCTAGAGGAAAAGGGGAGTAGTGAAAACACGCGCAGGAGACTCACTGGACAGAAGTAGGTGTTCTCCACGATGTGACGGGCCACCATGCTGTTCTCGGCAGACAGGGACATGATGAACAGCAGAGCGTCCCGGGCTTGCTGGCCGACGGTCCCCTCTCGGTGGATGAAGGGAATCAGGAGGGAGAAGATGAGGAAGTTGGCGGCCCCCTGGTCCTCGCTGGTGTGGAAGAAGAGTTCCAGAATGGACGGGTCTTTGGCAAGGATGGAACAGAGCTGGTTGAGCAGGACGACTAACTTGGCCTCCACGGCGGGGGTGGCTGTCCCCGAGCAGGAGCTCAGCAGCATCATGAGGGGCCTCAGGACGGGCTTGTGGTGCAGCAGGGGCTGGTGCGACTGGGTGACCAGCATCTCGTACATCTTCAGCTGCTCCAGTTTAGTCTCGTCGGTAAATTCCCGTCTCAAGCTCCACAGAAAGAGTTTCTCCATGATGTTCTCGGAGACCACGAATTCCAGGATGGGCCCCATGGCGGCGTCCTTGGCCTGCTCCTCGATGAGCAGGAAGAGCATGTGCTCCACGTAATTCTGCACCGCGCTGGCCTCGTCCGGCGGGATGGACCCGTACTTGGCCTGGCTGTTCTTCAGGGGGTCGTGTTTCTCCAGGATCTTCACCACCTACGACAGATCACACATGGGTCACCCATCTGACGGTTGTCACAATCAGGAAGACACACCATCGTGGATTTTACCAAATCTTCGCCAAGCAGGAGCTACAGCCCAAGAAATATATTGGGTCATCGGAAAAGTCACATGTTTTTCTATGCAAAAATGCATCATGACTTTTCCGATGACCCAATACATGGGCCCCACGTGTGTGACTCTCTCATGGGAATAAAGTGAAGGGCTGAACTATGGAAAGAAGCTGTCTGAAGATGTTCAGTTGTAACATCATACATTAAGACAACCTAATATCAAAGATAATAGTACCGTTATGTAAATGAACCTCCATGCATTCCTCGATTGTTACTACGAATATCACTGAGCAACATCAGAAACTAAGTGGTCAGACCAGCCCGTGATGTGGTGGTTAAGACAGATGGATCCTACATGGCCAATGATGGTTTAAGTCCCAGACCTAGTGGCTTGAAAAACACGCTTGGTACATGTGAGCACATGCTCAAAAATCCCAAAAGGAGAGAGAAATAAAAGAGAAGGGATTCCAATGTGACTATTTTCCACTGTGGGTGTTTTTGTTTTGGGGGGATTTTTTGAGATATTTTTGCTATAGGGCACATACATTCGCTGGAAAGAGAGAGAGACAGAAAGCAAGAAACCTCGCCCTGGGGGATGGTTACACTGCAATCCCTTCTCCTCCATTCTCCTCTTGGGATTTGGGGCATGCATGCACATATTCCTGGTATGAGTTTGAAGCCTCCAGGTCCGGGACTCGAACCACAATCGACTATGTGGAAGTCCAGTGATATAACCATTACACCATCTGCTGATTCCCCGAGTGTTTTCTTACTTTCCTTTTCTGTGTCTTTCTGTCTCTCTCTTTCTCTCTTACAGATACATGTACCCTTTGGTAAAACTTTAAAAATAAAATTATAAGTGGTCTTTCAGATGAAAAGTAAGCAGCTTGTTTATATTATATCTATAATTCTCAAGTATATCAAAATGAGTCTGTGAATAAAGACTGAAAATAAAATTTTATATGCAAAATAATAATAATTTTTGTGGTCAGGACCAATTAATGGATAATGGTTACATTGCTGGACCCCCACATGGTCAACCGTGGTTTGAGTCCCAGATCCGGTGGCTTAAATCTCATGCCGGGTGAGTGTGCGTCCATGCCCAAAATCCCGAGAGGAGAATGGAGGAGAAGGGACTGTGATGTGGCCATCTCTCCCTGGGGGGTGATTTCTCACTTTCTCTCTGTCTCTCCCCGTGTCTCCAGCAAACACATGCACCCTGTAGCAAAAATCTCTCTAATAAACAAATAAATAAATAGATGATAATAATTTCTGTGATCAAAGTGTTGACAAATTCTTGAATTTTTTTTCTAAACTATCTGTAATATTCGTTTTGTATTTTAAAATATACTGAATTAGTCGAAGAAAGCCTGACTGCCCGTGTCTTCCTCCAGACAGAACTGCTGTGGAGATTCCAGCAGGGAACAGCTTGGCAGGGTGACACCCTCCCTCTGCCACCTGCTGGACACCTTTTCCACCAAGCAGGCAGCCGTAGGAAGGATGAAAGGAAGCTGACCGACGAGGGACACATAACAGCAGAGTCAACCCAAACATATGGCATGTTCCTGAAACTGACGGACGAAGGGTGAGGACGTTATGCTTCTTGAAGCCAAAAAAATTCTCAGTTACCCACTATAAAAGATATCCTGAGCACCTGGAGTGATGACAAAATTTTAGAAATACTGGCGATGATTGTCAAGTATAATTAATGCCACTGAGTTATACACTAGAAAATGGCTCCAAAGGCATATTTTGTTACATATAGTCTACCACAAAAACATCAAATGACAGTTAAAAAAATAAATATATTCCTAAATAGGTCATGTCAGAACCCTGGCCTGTCTCTCTCCTGACCGCTGCTGGCATTTAAATGCTCCCTACTTCTCTCTGTCCCTTGATCTACTTTGGGACCTGGGAATGAAAACTATTTGATATTTCTTTTCTTTTTTTTTTTTTGAGAGGTTTTTGCTATAGGGCGCGTGCACTCGCCAGACAGACAGAGAGAGACAGAGAGACAGAAAGCGAGAAATCACCCCCCAGGGGGGATGGCCACGCCGCAATCCCTTCTTCTCCATTCTCCTCTCGGGATCTTGGGCACGCACGCACACGCGCCCGGCGTGAGTTTTAAGCCACCAGGTCCGGGACTCGAACTGCCGTCAACTACGTGGGAGTCCAGCGACATAGCCATTACGCTAACTGCTGGTCGCACTATTTGATATTTCAACTGCCGTTTAGCTCTACGACTTAGAATGTCTACAATAAGACCCACTGGATTTATCACGTTTGAAATGTATGCATACGATTTTACACACCCACGTCATGGATGGTTGTCTCCCTTCCTGCTTGCCTTTCTCCATCGCAAGCACTATCGTCTGTACTCCCTCCCCGGCCCGGGTCTAGGACGCACTGTTGACATGTTCTGTGTTCGGGTTTTAGCGTTTTCACAAGTCACTGGGGAAGCGGGCAAATGCACAAGGCCGGGTCAGCACTCGAGCAAGGAGGGAAAGGTGTTTCTCTGGAAACGGTCGGAATCTTCATCGGCCAGGCCGCCCCTCCTCACAGAATGAACGCATTTCCATAGACACTACAATCTCCACTTGAAACTATCAAATCCCGTTATAGAGTAGACAAGGACGTGTCATGAGGGAAAAACCTCAGCTCAACACCCTGGAGCTGACATTCTAAAGGAAGAAGGCCTTTGGTTAGCAGGTGTCCAGGAGGTACGCGGCCCAGTGGCGGAGGGCCGTGGGGACGGCGGGGGCCAGCCTCTCCACTCTGCTGCGCACCTGCCTGCGACTAGCACCCCCAGCCTACAAGCTCCATCGTGCCCTGCGGATGCCTGACGGGCCTGGTGACCTCACTGGTGACAGAAACCTGGGCCCAGGCTCTCCCACTTTCCCTCTGCTCTGGGCTTTGACAGCTCAGAGTACGATCTTGGTATCACACTGGTCCAAAAGGGGGCTCCAGCCCAAAGAGTCCCTAACTGCAAGGCACACTCCGAAGACAAGTCAGCTGCATGCTTCATCATTCTGGGACTTCAAAGTCCACATACGGAGTTGACTTACACGCGCTATCTGTACCACTAGGCCTTGGGGTAGAAATGTAATCATACTCCTCACGTGTGCTCAGACGGTCAAAACTGTCTAAAACTGGGACTGCGCTTTCCACGGTGACAGTGGTGTGGCGAATCAGGTTGGCTTTCTGGGGAACGATCTGGCAATATGGGACAGAAGGTATAAAACTGCTTCTGCTCTTTGACTTGTTCGAGGGGACTTTGGGAAACATGCCCCAAGGAACCAACCCCAAAATAACTGGTTAAAACATGTTCATACCAAGGTTATTGTCCAGTAATGAAAAATAAAAATATTATTGACTCAAGATCTGAAGAATAAGAGAATTATAATCAAGGTATGTTATATCATCATAAAATAGGGCTTCTAAAATTAAGAGCGAAGTGTATTACGTCATTACATTCACATGTGCATGCGACGTAATGTAAGTTAAAAAGCAAACGTGTCACGGCTTTCCTCCTTCCGCCGTCTTGGAGCCCGTGGAGGCCTGCTGGGAACAGGACTTGTACAAGGCAGCTATGTCTGGAAGGCTGTGGTCCAAGGCCATTTTTGCTGGCTATAAGCGGGGTCTCAGGACCCAGAGGGAGCACACAGCTCTTCTTAAAATTGAAGGTGTTTATGCACGAGATGAAATGGAATTCTATTTAGGCAAGAGGTGTGCTTATGTGTACAAAGCAAAAAACCACACAGTGACTCCTGGTGGCAAACCAAATAAAAACCAGAGTCATCTGGGGAAAGGTTACCCATGCCCATGGAAACAGGGGCATGGTTCGAGCCAAATTCCGAAGCAACCTTCCTGCTAAGGCCATTGGACACAGAATCCATGTGATGCTGTACCCCTCAAGGATTTAAAATAATGAAACGTAAACGAATAAAAATGGATTTGTGTTGTGTTTAAAAAAAAAATAAAGCAAATGTGTCACCAAATTGACATATGATTTGAAGTCTGGAAAGACATAAATGAAATTGTAAAGTTAATTTGTTCTTTTTTATCAGTTGACCTAATTTTATAATACAAATAAAAATAAAAGTAGACAAAGTAATTTTGTACTAATATCTAAAAATGAACCAAAACAATGAGTTAAAAAACAACGAATAATTGGAAATCTCCTAATTCTCAGGAATTCCTAAGCACATAAATTCATAAATATGCCTTACACACACACACACACACACACACACACACACACACATCTATATGTATGTGCATATATATATTTCGTTTTTGCTACAGGGCACGTGTGCTCGCCACAGAGAGAGAGGAGAAGTGAGAAAGTACCCCCGAGGGGTGACTATGCACCCCACCCTTCTCCATTCTGCTCTCAAGATTTGGGTGTGCAGGCACAGTCCTGGTATGCCCCTCAAGCCGCCAGGTCCAGGACTTGAACCGCGCCATCAGCCATGTGGAATCCAGCTGCCTTAACCACCCTGCCAACAACAGGTCCTGCCTGGGTCATCAGAAAAGTCATGATGGGGGCTGGCAGGTGGCATGGTGGTTAAAGGCGCTGGACTCCCTCATGGCCAACCACGGTTAGAGTCCTGGACCTAGCGACTTGCTTTCTCTCTCTCTCTCTCTCTCTCTCTCTCTCTCTCCTCTCTCCTCTCTCTCTCTATACACACACACACACACACACACACACACATCCTTCTCTTGTTAAATTAAAATAAATAAATAAATAAATAAATAAATGGATAAATGCAGTCAAATTTTTAAAAATTCTAAAAAAAAAAAACTTTCTAGGGGACCAGCAGGTGGCATGGTGGTTAAGGTGCTGGACACTCCCACATAGCCGACCAGGGTTCGAGTCCTGAATCTGGTGGCTTGCTTTCTCACTTCTTCTCTCTCTCACTCTCACCCTCTGTTTCATCTCTCTCTGGTCAAATTAAAAAATAAATGAATGAATAAATAAAATAAAATAAATAATTATTTTTAAAAAACTTTCTAAAAAAATTATGATGCATTTTTGCATAGAAAAAATATGACTTTTCTGATGACCCAATATTTATACTATATATATGTATGTGCAAATATTTATTATATATCTAAACATACATGGGGTTTTCAAGAAGTTCATGGAAATGCATATTATAAGAGAATCTATGCATGAATCTCTCTCTCTCTCTCTCTTTTTTTTTTTTTTTCATACTAAAAGGAACCCCCAGCAGCATGAGGCTGTGGATGACGTGGTATGGGGAGACACAGAGACCCTGTACTCATGCCCAGCCTGGTCCTGGCGGTTTTACTGCCTGGGAGAGGGGTGTGCTAAACCAGGCTTGTGAGTCATGGGTACACAAGGCCAGCGCAGTGCGGATTATGCCGTGTTGTCACATGTTCCCAACCTCTGTCAGGTGTAGGACTCTCCCAGGCTGCCCTCCCAGCCAGGTACACCCACACGCTGCTGTTACAGTGGGCTCTGGGCCCACGCCCTGGGACGGGTTCCCTGCCCTGGCAGGCGATGCCCACGCAGTGTCTGGGCTGGAGCACAGCATGCATCGGTGCCAAGAACGTCTGCCCTGGTGTCCTAGCTGCTGCTCAAACGGCGTCAGGGTTCTTTAAGTTTCCATGGACTGATTCCTGATGTGACCTGGACTCTTCCCTATTTTTTCTTTTTTTTTCAGTTTTGCTATATGGTGCATGTGCTCTCCAGAGACAGAGGCGGAGGGTGTGGCGGGGGGCAGGGGGATTAGTGAGAAATCACCCCTGGGGGAGGGATGGCCACACCACAATTCCCTCCTCCACTCTCTTCTTGGGGTTTAGGTCACACACCCACACAAGCCCAGCAGGATTTTCAAGATGCCAGGTCTGGGACTCAAACTGCACATTCAGCCTTAACCTCCATGCCACCTGCTGCCTCCCATGCTCTCTTCCCATGTCACTCCCAGCACACTCCAGCATTCCTGCACCCCAGATTTCTGCTCACTGCATGGTCTCACCTCCTTGTCAATTCTTTTTTTTTTCTTTTTTGGAGAGGTTTTTGCTATAGGGCGCATGTGCTCCCCAGAAAGAGAGAGAGAGACAGAGAGACAGAAAGCGAGAAATCAACCCCCTAGGCGGGATGGCCATGCCTCAATCCCTTCTCCTCCATTCTCCTCTCGGGATCTTGGGCACACAGGCACACGCACCCGGTGTGAGTTTAAGCCGCCGGGTCCAGTACTCGAACTGCGGATGACTACATAGGAGTCCAACAACATAGCCATTACGCTAACTGCTGGTCCCCACCCCCTTGTCAATTCTGACCTTCCTCCCAGTCCTCTGAAGGCCCTGATTCCATGCTGCACACGTGGCTACCCCAGGCCTGGCCCCTCCTGCCTCACGCGCTACCTGACACTGTCAGCCTTGCCTCAGACTCCCTCCCCGCCCTCCCTGCTCAGATCCAAACGCCTTCAGTCTTAGGGACTCAGTTCAGGGAGAGAAAACAAAAAACACAATTAACGAGGCTGGAGGGATCCCAGTAGGTAAGAGAGCAAAAGTAAACACAATATGCTTTGCAAGTATTTTCTTTACAAAACAAGTTCACTTTGTTTGGCTGAAAATACCATTTAATAAACGAATCAACACCTGATAAAGGCAAGCCTCATTAAGTTAGCTAGTTGCGATCAGAAACAACAACTTGGATGTTTTACTGATCATAGCTACACATCTGCTGATCTACAAACTCCGAAAATACAGGCTGGTACAGGATGTGTGAGTCACAAGCCTGGGGCACGTATAGCTCTGCACCTCAACTACCCCATTCTAAAGAGAAACATGCAAAATTCAGCAGCAGGAACAGCAGTGTTCACATCGTCATCACATCTGAGGCCAGTTGGTGGCATGGTGGTTAAGGCACTGGACTTCCACATGGCTGGCCACGGTTTGAGTCCCCAATCTGGTGGTTTGCTTTCTCATTTTCTTTTTTTCTCTCTCTGGTGCCCTATACCCAAAATTTAAAAATAACAACAATAATAAATAAAATTGTATAATTTTTTTAATTGTCAAAAACCAATGTAGATAAGTTAAACTTCCTTTTGAAGCTATTTGACTTCTAAATATGAGAATTACCAGGGCTAAGTAAGGTTAATAAACAGCTTATTCCTGGGACCAGCAGATGGTGTAAAGATATGTCGCTGGACTCCCATGTGCCCAGCCAAGGTTCGAGTCCTGGTTCCAGCAGCTTGAAACACGCTGGGCACGTGTGCATGCATGCCCAAAAGCCCAAGAGGAGAATGGAAGAGAAGAGATTACGGTGTGGACATTCCCCTTAGGGGGTGATTTCTCACTGTCTCTCTGTCTCTCCAGCAAGCACACATGCCCTATAGCAAAAAATCTCTTCTCAATTAAAAAATAACAATAACTTATTCCTTTCATTAAGGAACATCGAATACTCTTTATCACTAACGATAAATCTATTGGTTCGTGATAATGAGCTTAAGTAGTCACAAAATCTAACTAGGAAGTTCACACTTTCAGAATGAAAGATTTATCTATATCACATAAGCGCATCTCAGACTATCAGATCTTCATCCTCCGTGATAAGCACAAGCGTTTCTCTGGCGTCAGATTAGCTTCGACTCCACCTTCACAAATATTAGTGTATGTCTTATAAACACGCACGTATCAATAAGTGATTATTTACGCCGCTTTGGCTAGAGCCTAGTTATTCCAAGAAAGTCATATGAGTAAAAGCCCCACTTCCAAGTCCTTTGGAATGCTAAGCTAAGGTGGCATTGTGAAAAAGCAAAACAAAACAAAATAAAATAAAACAAAAAGTTACTAAGCAACATTTTCCATCACTCGGAAGGGCAAGCTTTAACTGTTTTAAGTCAAATTCCGTTTAACATACCAAGTAACTACCACAAGAGTAACTTTCCATCCCAGCCCTTTTCATTACTGAACAGCTGTCTCTCTATCTGGGCTCTCCTTGCACGCCTGTTCCCACAGGGAGAGCTTTGCCGAGTCGTTCCTTTTCATGTGAAGATGAGAGCCTTGTAACACATGTACGTTTGCACCAGGTGTTTAATGTCCGCTCTACCCCTGAGGTCCGGGGGCTTGTCGAGATCTGGGATAAAACAGGATAAAAGTTCTAGACAGAACTTAAGAGTAATGATCTAGGGACCAGCAGATGGCATAATGGTTTCATTGCTGGACTCCCGCCTATTCGACCACGGTTCAAGTCTTGGACCTGGTGGCTTAAAACTCATGTTGGGTGTGTGTGTGTGTGTGTGTGTGTGTGTGTGCCCAAGATCACAAGAGGAGGGAACCAGCAGTTAGCGTAATGGCTATGTCGCTGGACTCCCACGTAGTCAACCACGGTTCGCGTCCCGGACCCGGTGGCTTAAAACTCACGCCGGGCGTGTGTGCGTGCGTGCCCAAGATCCCGAGAGGAGAATGGAGGAGAAGGGATTGCGGCGTGGCCATCCCCCCTGGGGGGTGATTTCTCGCTTTCTGTCTCTATGTCTCTCTCTGTCTGTCTGGCAAGCGCATGTGCCCTATAGCAAAAAAACCTCTCCCAAAAAAAAGATCACAAGAGGAGAATGGAGAAGGGACTGTGGCATGGCCATCCCCCCGGGGGTGAGTTCTTGCTTTCTGTCTGTCTCTTCCTGTCTCTCCAGTGAGCGCAGCACCCTATAGCAAAAATCTCTCTTAAAAAAAATAAATAAAAAATAAAAAGAGTAATATCTATGTATCTATTCCAGAGAACACCAATTTTAACCCAAGCAAAAGTCAGACCTATCGCCACACACGCGGTAGGGAAATCTGTCGACACTCAACTTGCCAAGCACTTCCGAGTCTCCCAGGAGCACGAGTGAAGGTCTGGGTCTCCACCTGGGGAGGCATTGCTTGCTCCGACTTCCCACTGTGGAGCTTAGGGCGATTTGTAAAGCTGGGAAGAGATACTAAGATATCCAGAAGGTGATTCAGAGTTCTTTAATGCTTCCCGGCCTTTCCTCGCTCAAAGTCTTACTTCATTTCTCTCTGTCATGTAGTCTACGGCCAGTCATAGAGGGTAAGACGCCCATGGAACAAAGCAAAGGTCTGAGGCTCAAATTTGCATGTCAACTCCGTGCTCAGACGCTCGGCTTTCCTCTGACAGGCTCAGGCGACTTGAGCTCCGCACGAGACACCGTGCCTAAAAAATACCTATTTTTCACTATGATGGGAAGACATTTGGTCAAATTAACCAATCAAGATGGTTCTGCTTATTCACACGCCCGCCCCTCCCCCAAGATGAAAAAGGTGACTAGGCCCATCGGTTTTTCTTCATCTATCGCCATTATTCTATTTGAGCTCTGACCTTTTCTTAGCCTAAAACCCAGTGAAACAGTTTCTTTTGGAGGCTCGGGGTGGTAAGACGCAGCTCTGGCTGTGAACTAACCAGAAGCCAAGACGGATGTGCACGTGTCCCATGGACTGTCCTTTAAGCCCGTCGCCCTGCTGCCCCAGCTCTAAGGACAGACACTATTTCGTGTGCTTGAAAGGAGTGAATGGAACGAACAGCAAGGTCTGTGAGGCTCCCAGAGCACAACTGAGTCCTCTTTACAAAGGCTCCCGTGGGGGTTCCATTCATGGGGTAATTGGGGCGAGCAGTTCACTACCTGGGGGACCAAGGCTTCTCCCCACTCTCACTCCTCTTCCATTCAGCACACCTACTGGTTTATCCGCTGTTCATAAAGACGAGCGTGGACACTAAACACACGCGGCCTCACAGACACAGAGGCTAGCACCGGGAGGGAAGTGGGGACGGGCGGCGTTGGCTAGTGGATACGAATGCACGGTTGGACCAGAAAACTACGCCTGGTGCCCTGTAGCTCAATGGTAATTACTGTGAGCGGTAATTTAGGGTACGTTTCGGAATAGCTAAAAGAGAGGATTGTGATGTTTCCAACACAGAGTCATGGCCAAGGTTCGAGACCATGGCTGTGCGAAGCACCCTAATTTAATCATTATACCTTGTACGATGTACACCGAAAAGTCACACTGTGCCCCATAAATATGTTTGACTACTGTGTGTCAATTAAAAATAAGCTGAGGGCCAAGTCTCACAGCGCAGCGTTTAAGCCCACACATAGGAGGCTTGATCCCATGGTGGACTGAGTTTGAATCCCAGTCCTGGCAGCTTGAAAATCACACCGGGCTTCTGCGTGCACACCCCAATGCTGACGGGATGAAGGAATGGAGGGAAAAGGACTGCGTTGTGGCCAAGCCCATTGCGGAGTTTCTCTCTCTCTCTCAAGCACACACACCCTCTAGCAATAAGCAATAATGCATTTTACTCTTTATTAAAGTTGTGTTTTCCATGAAAGAGAGATAGGCACCCCCAGCAGGGCCCTCACCCACAGCCAGAGTGCTCAGAGAGGCTGCGGGATTCAAACCAATGCCTTTCTCATGAGGGTCCAATTTCATTACTACTGCACCACTGCTGGGCCCCAGTAATAATATTTAAAAAAAAAAAAAGTTACACACATGCACACACTCCTCCAGACCACTGAACATCGGCCTAAGGATCTTAGTGGTACAGCGTTTTAAAATCAGCGTCCAGGCCAGCGCTGTCCGCCCAGCTGCCTGTGTCTCACACTCTATGTCCCATCTCCTGCTTTTGGTCCAACAGTTGACTGGCCATCTACGACAGGCCACACTCTATTCCGGGCAGTGGGGACCCTGGCCAGTTGCAGTGGTCTGCTTTTGAGGAGCTTGCGATGAAGGTGGGAAATTTTCTAATTTTCTCATTTGAAGAAAAGCTGGTTGGTGGAACAGTGAATGCACACTCGGGCTGGCATTGGAACGCAGAGTGGGAGCGCGAAGGAGGGCAGGGAAGGCTTCCTGGAGGAGACGAAGCCCCAGATGAGCCGTACAGAGGGAGAAGCATTTACCGGGGGAGGAACACTCCAGGCAGAAAGAAGGGACTGTGTCCAGGGCACAGAGCATGAAACAGCAGGACGGACGTGGCCCAGGCAGGGGGTGGCTAGGAACTCCAGGTGACTGCATTTCTGGAGCCCAGATGAAAGCAGGGAGTGAGAAGCCAGGATGCGAAGAACCCCGTGTGCCACCCTGGCCTGCAGGTGGCCGGACGCCAGTGAGAAGTCCAATAGAGGAATGACCCAGCAGAGCGGGGCTGTAGATTCATTGCTCTGACAACTGAAGGTGCAAAATGGCATCTCAGAAAGAGAGTTTCGGGTGAGGGGGTGGGGGGCAGTACTCACGTGGTGGTTAAGACAGCTGGGTATTGGGGCCAGCAGGTGGCATGATGGTTAAGGGTGCTGAACTCCCACATAGCCGACCATGGTTCAAGTCCCAGATCTGGAGGCTGACTTGTTCTCTCTCTCTCTCTCTCTCTCTCTCTCTCTCTCTCTGTCCTTCCTTGGTCAAATTAAAATAAATAAAGTTAAATAAAATAATTCTTTTTTTTTTTTTTTTGGAGAGGTTTTTTTGCTATAGGGCGCGTGCACTCGCCAGACAGACAGAGAGAGACAGAGAGACAGAAAGCAAGAAATCACCCCACAGGGGGGATGGTCACGCCGCAATCCCTTCTCCTCCATTCTCCTCTCGGGATCTTGGGCATGCACGCACACGCGCCCGGCGTGAGTTTTAAGCCACCGGGTCTGGGACGCGAACTGCGTTCAACTACGTGGGAGTCCAGCGACATAGTCATTACGCTAACTGCTGGTTCCCAAATAAAATAATCCTTTAAAAAAAAAAAAGACAGCTGGCTACTGTTAGGCCAAGTTAGCATAATCACCGCCATGTTAGGGAATGCTGGGGCAAGTTAGCTTAATTGTTACCCTGTTAAGTCTTCAAGGATGGAGCCCACTTTGTTAGGGCCTCAAGGACGGAAACCAGGAGTCTGGGAAATCTCAGATAAGTGGAAAACGGGAGGGCCCAGCACCTCCGAGGCAAGGTCATCCAGACCCTTAGCTGAGAGCCCTTATCTAGACCTGAGCAGGTGGTGACAGCTGGACCCTCGCTTCTCATACCCCCTCCTTTGTGTGTGTTACATTCTAAGGAACATCTTGAACTGTAAAAGATCCCTTTATCTTAGGCTCGGGGTCCTTGTTGAGGCCCGCTGCGACGGGCAGAAACTTGGACCCCAGCTAGCTGGAAAAATAAAAGCCTCTTTTGCAGTTGCATTGTCATTGTCTTTTCTGCGTCTCCATCAGTTAGAATGATCTCTGGTCCCTTACACTACCACGTGGCCTATTACACAATTCAAGTCCTGGAGCTCGTGGCTTGAAAAACACCCCAGGGGCATGTGCATGTGTACCCGAAATCCCCAGGGGAGAATGGGGGAGAAGGGACTCCTGCAGAGCCACTCCCTCCCCCCCGCACCCCCGTGGGGTGCTTCCTCACTTCCCTTCTAGCTCTGTCTCTGGTGAGTGCACACGCCCTATAGCAAAACTAGAAAAAGAGAGAGAAGGGGGAGAAAGTACAGACCGGGCCACTTCCAGCAGCCTGGACCTCCAATGCCACCGTGCTAGGGCTGGAATGTGTCCCCCCTTCCCAAAATCACATGTCCTAACAGAAGTGCGTGAGCCATGGTCATGGTGCTGAGAGGGTAAAAATAACCCAATTCTAGTAGGAAGAAGTGGGGCCTTGGGAGGGGTTATAACTAAACGAGGTGAGGACTTCATAGGAGCGGGGACTCCGTGACAGGTGCCTAGGGCTTTACAGCCATTGTCCCACACAATGCAGTCCCTCAGGGCTCTGCAGAGTCCCCACCAGTGAGCAGGCCCTCCCAGGTGCAGCTCCTCGGCCTCAGACCTCCAAATCCACATGCTAAAGAAACCTCTGTTCTCTAGAAATGACCCAGACCCAGGCAGGTCTATCATTAGGTACACATGATTGAAATACCAGGCATGCAACTAGTCCTGAACGTCTCCTCCAGAACCATCCAGAGGAGACCGGGAGCTCACTGGCCCCAGGGCACAGTTTGAAGATGCGAGTGCACCACGGGGTGCTCCGGGTCTATCCTGAGCAAGCACAGATGGCCTCGGATGACAGCTGGCTGTACCACGAACCGCCCGGGACAGACGGTCGGTGTAAGCGGATCTCCTCCGCCAGCAACGTCCGTCAAGTCTGTAACTAGGTCGGGTCTGAACTGAGGTCTCCTAACAGAGAGGGGAACTCGGATGCCATGGACTTCCATTGTCTCATTTTTCCGAATTTAACATGTAAAAAAAGCACTGTGCCAGGCAGCTAATGGGACGCTCAGCAAATAACACGCTGCCGAACGGTTCTCTCCCGGCCACGTTTCTTCCCGGCTCATGGGTTTCCTTAGTTCGCACAGGGAAGCCCAGGGGCCATAGCCACTGTGGTCGCAGGGCCACAGGTCGGACTCTAGCTCACTCCCCAATCCTCTGCAGCCACCTTTCACCCCGGCCCCAGACTGGCGGCCCACAGCAAAGAGCTGATGTAAGAAGCTCCAAAACGGGGAAGGAGGTGCATTTGCTTCCCTCCGCTGAGGGCTCCTTCCTGCTGGCACTGGCCCCTCGCACCACCTCTGCCTTCCCCTGATCGCCTCTGCCTTCCCCCGCCCCCATCTTCCTACCATCTCGAAAAGCCCACAAACTGAGCATGTGTCCCCAGTATCCCTTCTCTCAAATGTTCCCCCTTTTTTTTTTGAGAGGTTTTTGCTATAGGGCGCATGCGCTCGCCAGACAGAGAGAGAGAGACAGAGAGACAGAAAGCGAGAAATCACCCCCCAGGGGGATGGCCACGCCACAATCCCTTCTCCTCCATTCTCCTCTCAGGATCTTGGGCACGCACGCATGCGCACGCGCCTGGAAATGTTCCCCTCTGAGCCAGCAGATGGCATGGAGACTAAAGCAGCTGGATCCCACGTGGCCAGCTGCACTGCTGGAGTCCGGGACCCGGTGGCTTGAAAAACACTTTAGGATCATGTGCACGTGTGCCCAAAGTCCTGAGAGGAGAATGGAGGAGAAGGGATTACATTGTGGCCATTCCCCTGGGGGTGGGGGGAAGGTGATTTCTCACTTTCCCTCTCTGTCTCTCTCTTTCTGGGTCTGTCTCTGGCAAGCACACATACTCTAGGGCAAAAAATTTTTTTTTAAATGTTCTGTCATCAAGACTATTTTTTTTTTCTTTAGTTTTCACTATAAGGTGCCTATACTCCCTGGAGAAAGACAGAGAGAGAGAATGAGAGAGAGAGAGAAAATGACAAATCACCACCCCAGGGTTAATGGCCACACCACAATCCTTTCTCCTCTCAGGATTGTGGGCACACATACATGCACCCAGCATATTTTCCAAGCCGCTGGGTTGAGGCCTCGAACCGCATACTCTGCCATGTGGGATCCAGCCACCTCAACTACCATGCCACCTGACCGGCCTCAGAACCTTCTTTTTCACAACCATGCTGGCAGAATCTCTTTCTCCATGTCCCAGGCCATTTCAATCTGTACAAGTCCCTTCTCTTGACTTAATTCCTGTAGTCATTATTATTCAGTTCTAAAGGCACGATCCATATCAGATGTCCTTTAGAAGCCCAGTCAGAGGACTACACATTCTGAAGTCTCACCTGTGGTGCCTACAGCGACACGCCAAGTGTGGGCTCAGGAAATGCCCCTGAACAACCGCCACCGCGACACCACGCGAACTTTTCAGTACTCCATTCATAAAGGCAGCACAGAGTCCTCAGGAGCCTCTGTAGACGGAGCCTGAGGGCCTTCTCCAGATTCATTTAGAAGGAAAAGTTAAAGAACAAAAAGTACCCAAGAAGAAATGTCTGAGACAACAATAAGAAGCAAGCGTGGCGACCAGCAGATGGCGTAATGATTATGTCACTGGACTCCCACATTGCTGACTGTGGTTCAAGTCCCGGAGCTGGTAGCTTAAACTCATGCAGGGCACACGTGTGTGCAGGCCCAAAATCCTGAGAAGAGGATAAAGGAGAAGGGATTGCAGCATGGCCATCCCCCTAAAAAGTGATTTCTCGCTTTCTGTCTCTGTCTCTCTAGCGAGTGCATGCGCCCTATGGGGGGGGGGGAAGCAAGAGTGCCCCCACTTTACACAGGGACTATTTCATAATTACACACCGTTCCCTCTGACACAGTCATCCTTATCCTCAACCTCATATTCTTCTGGACTGAAAGGAGGGTGCTATGTACCCGAGCGTGCTTCTGATAACCTAAACGCCTGCTCAAAGCTGAAGCCATTCACACTGGATATGGAAATGAGTAAGAGGATTCTGGGACCGGGCTTGCTGTTCGACAGTGAGAAAGAATACGGACATGTTCCTGAATTAGAACACTGCCACGCAGGCACGCTCGCCTGGGACAGAACTGAAAAACAAACGCCCGCCTACTCTAAAGAGCTGACGATGTGTCCTGTCTTTGAAGAGTGGTCCAGAACAGTAAATGGGTCACGTAACCATTGCTCAAGCAGGGATGATTATAATCGAAGGTATTATACACAAATACACAAAATGAGACCCAGAGCAAAGCTGGTAACATGAGAATTATGGATTTCATCAGCCAAGTGACACGCAAAGAGCTGAAAGCATTCTCAGTGCAAACATCTGAACAAGCACTCCAAAGTTCAAAAACTACATAAAAATAATAAAAATAAATAAACATACATGTGTGAATATAAGAATACATTTGAGGGGCCAGCGGGTGGAGTGATGGTTAAGGGCGCTGGACTCCCACGTGGCTGCACCATGGTTCGAGTCCCAGACCTGGCAGCTTGCTTTCTCACTTTCTCTCTCTCTCTCTCTCTCTCTCTCTCTCTCTCTCTCTCTCTCTCTCTCTTTCTCTCTCACTCTGTACCTCTCTGGTAAAATTAAAAGAATAAAAGTTAAATAAAAATAAATAAATTTAAATAAAGTAATTATTTTTTAAAGAATACATTTGAGAATACAAGATACAAATTTTAAACAGATAAAGATAGAAATAAGCCTTCTAGAATATTCTTCCCACACCCAATGGACTACAGGTCACATGCCTTACGGGTTTACACCCCATTTCAGAGCCACTTTAAAATATTTTAAAAAGGGCAAAGCCAAAAGTAATTAGTCTAATTCCCTGGAAAACTGATATTACTGAATTACTTTCTTCTCTTCACTAAAACAGGTGTAGTCTTCCTGTCCACAGCAAGCCCATTAAAATTCTAACAGTAAGTCGGAGAATGGGGAATGCACAAAAAATCCTGAAACTTTATACAGGATAGAAACACTAAGCTACAAAGTGTAAATGACCAGGAGCAGAACTGATCCTGTTGGTTTTTGATCTAAACCGTGTCCGCTCTAATTGTAGTGACTCACAGGCTCAGGGCTTTAACCTGTGTGCTGTTTCCAACCACAGGACAGGACTGTCACATAAACTGTCACTTCCCAGCTCACCCGGGGCTGCAGAGTTGGACGCACAGGAAAGTTGCCGACTGCATTCATTTTACTACTTACAGACTGAGAAAAAGGTAGGCTAGCAAATTTTCTGAACATTCAACCCTTAGTTATCCTCACAAGCAGATCAGAGAAGAGTCTAAGAGAAGTCAAAATGAACAATGTGAAAACTATTTTTTTTTAATTTGCTGTAGGGCATTTGTACTCAGAGAAAGAGAGAGAGAGAGAGAGAGAGAGAGAGAGAGAGAGAGAGAGAGAGAGAGATCACCCCCAGGGGGATGACCATACTGCAATCCTTTCTCCTTCATTCTCCTCTTGGGATTTTGGGCACGTATTTGCCTGTGTCCAGCTTTATGGTCATCTTATATTCTCTCCTTAAATCACACAGGGGCCACCGGCCCCGAACCGGTAGAGCACAGAGGTTGTACACGTGGGCTTTGGAGACAAGGGACCAGGGCCTACATACTGGCTTGGTGACTCCCCAACTGGGTAACTACCGAGCTCCTATTTAACTGTACCCGTCAGTTCTTCGCCTCTGTGGCTTCTCTCATCTGTAAAACGAGGAGCCTAATATAACTAGCTGCCTTACGGGTTTGTGGAGAAGATTAAATGACAGAAGGCATTTGAAGTACTCAACACAGTGCTTAGTAAATATTTTTTGGGGGGAGAGGTTTTTTTGCTATAGGGCACGTGCACTCGCCAGATAGACAGAGAGAGACAGAGAGAGAGAAATCACCCCCCAGGGGGGATGACCATGCTGCAATCCCTTCTCCTCCATTCTCTTCTCGGGATCTTGGGCACACATGTACACGCGCCTGGTGTGAGTTTAAGCCACTCGGTTCAGGACTCAAACCGCAGTCGACTATATGGGAGTTTAGCGACATAGCCATTACGCTAATTGTTGGCCCCAAGTAAACATTTAATAAATGTGCATTTTAGTATTCTTAGAGTTTAAGAACCGGGTGGAGAGGCCAGTAGGTGGTGCAGTGGTTACGGCACTGGACTCCCACGTGGCCGATCATGGTTTGAGGCCTGGATCTGGTGGCTTGCTTTCTTACCTTCTCTCTCTCTCTCTCTCTCTCTCTCTCTCTCTCTCTCTCTCTCTCTCTGGTGAGCACATGTGCCCTATAGCAAATTAAAAATCATCATCATCATCATCATCATCATCAATACAACTAAATAAATAATTATTTTTTAAAAAAGGAACTGGGTAGAAATCAGCACAGAAGACAGGAAGACAGAGGATACAATTATAGACAAATACAGCACAAAGTGATGGAAAAGTCCTTTTAAGGAACACCTGCTGTTCTTCTAAAAATACGTGAGGAACATGCGTGTGCCCTAATTGCTTTTGTGAAAACTGTGAATTCCTGTTCCAGGAAATCAAGCAGAGAAAGGTGTTCTTCCTCCTAGCTGCAAAGGTTTCTACCTCTCTGTTTCCAGAAACTGAGCTGTGTGTCCCAGAGGTAGGGAGCCCTAGCTCCGTGTGACGGGGGCCCCTGGGGCTGCCGTGCCCAGCAGAGAGGTAGGGACTCGTACATTACCTGTGCCCAGTGGTTTCTGAATACAATCATGCACGTTTCTGGGTCAACGCCCCGCAGGCTCACAGCCTGTGGGGGTTTTCTTTCCGTCCAGACCGATGACATCATAAACCAAGGCTTCTAAGTCATAGTTAATTTTCATAAAAATGAGGTCAGCAGTCACTAACTTTCAAGGATCATATTAGAAATGTAACTTCTTCGCGTTTTGTGGTCACCTTCTGAAACCTGTAATGACAATAACAAAAAAAATGCATCTCGTTACATTCATGTATTAAGTAGAACACGGACACTAAATTTACATCAGTGCATAAAAATTTTCAAAGTCCAACCTAGAAGGAAATCTACACTATAGGTATTATACCACTTTAAAAGTCTTCCTATTTTCTCTGACTTTGCTAATAAAACATAAAATAATGATGCCACCTAAGCTATCGATACATGGCCTAAACTATTGGGTCGTCAGAAAAGCCACGCATATTTTTCTATGTTTTTCTGTACAAAAACGTGCCGAGACTTTTCTGATGACCTGATCTCATCTTTTCTTCCCTAGAACCACTCGTAACACCCCAAATCACCATTCTAAATGGCTCTAGTTTCAATTCTGTAATCAAACAAGAAACTATAATATCAATGTTTATGGAGTTTAAAAACATCCAGTAAGAGGAAAACCATGAGGTAAGACTGACAGAAACAAATGACTTGGTGCAACTTACAGGAGTCATAAAACAGCACCCGAGTCCTGGTCCTACATGATTGATTTCTTTTTAATCAATAACTGTCACAATGGAATTGAAAGCATTCTCAGTCATTTTGTGGCTACCCACTAGGTTAAGGTTTCTAATTTTTCTGAAATAAATAAATAAGTAAATATTCATAGAATTCAAATCACCTTGACAAATCAGAGATAGTCATGATTCATCAAAAACAAGATAGTGCTTATTAGGTGCGAATCCAAGGTTTAACTCACTTACAAATGAAAACTGAACGAGGTTGAGAAAATGCCAAGGAACCCCAAGCATCGTGGAGTCAGGAGGGGAGCAGACACGGAGGTCATAGAGGGTGTGGTGAGTATGGGTGGCTCTGCAGTGTGACTCTGACCACAGCAATGAGACAGCAGTACCATCTCACCACACTGGTGAGCCCATAACGGAACTGGGTACAGCTCCAAATATTATTCATTTTTGGTGTAAAGATTGGAGAGAATTCAGAGACAAGTAATTATAATGATCAGAGCACCAGAAAACAAACTCCATGATAAAGTTTCCAGACTTGGGGAACCAGCAGTTAGCCTAATGGCTAAGTCGCTGGACTCCCATGCAGTCGACCGCGGTTCGCGTCCCGGACCCGGTGGCTTAAAACTCACGCCAGGCGCGTGTGCGTGCGTGCCCAAGATCCCGAGAGGAGAATGGAGGAGAAGGGATTGCGGTGTGACCATCCCCCCTGGGGGGTGATTTCTCGCTTTCTATCTCTAATGTCTCTCTCTGTCTGTCTGGTGAGCACACGCGCCCTATAACGAAAATCTCTCCAAAAAAAAAAAAAAAGTTTGCAGACTTGCAGTGCCGAAAGAAAAAAAGCAATGAACAGCCATTTCCACTGAGTGATGTGAAGGGTATGACGAGGAGAACGCTGATCAACCGTTCCTCTCTGCAGACAGTGAGCACGTGGACTTACGGTGATGACTCAAGTTAGGTTTAGAGGTTAAGTTCTTCGTGGGGACCAGAATTAAACGCTGGAAAATGGTTAAGGAATATTCAAACCAAGCACTGCTGTTGATGGTGGGAGGAGAGACTATACAACATTAAAGGATATTTTTCAAGTTTTTTAGGACATAAGAGCAGAAAACTTGCAAGAATTTTTTTCTTTTTTTTTTTTTTTGAGAGAGATTTTTGTTATAGGGCACTTAAGAAAGACAGAGAAAAACAGAGAGACAGAAAGCAGGAAATCAACCTCCCCCCCCCCCCCCCCGGGGGATCACCATACCACAATCCCTTCTCTTCCATTCTCCTCTCGGGATCTTAGGCATACATGCACACATGCCTGGAATGAGGTTTAAGCCACCGGGTCTGGGACTTGAACCGCAGTCGACTACATGGGAGTCCAGTGACATAACCATTGCACCATCTGCTAGTCCCCACAAGAATTTTTTAAGGAGAATGGAGGATTAGGTATATGGAAAGGATGACCTGTTAGAAGGACTATGTCTTCTATAATTACATTAGGTCGTCAGGAAAGTCATGATGTATTTCTGTGTTTTTCTATACAAATCTCCCGATGGCCCAATATTTAATTGGCCAGCCCAGTAGCAGAGTGGTTCATGAAGCCAGATCCCACGTGGTCAAACACAGTTCAGATCCCAATCCTGGCATCTTGAGAAACACACCTGGTGTGTGTGCATACCCAGAATCTCAACATATGGAGAAATGGAAGACGAGGGACTGCAGTCTGACCGCACTGCCCTGGGGGATGCTTTGCCTCTCTCTCCTCTTTCTGTCTCTCTTCGCATGTACCCTCTGGCAATTGGGAAAAAAAACATATTATTTAAAATATATTGGTGGACCCAGCAGGTAGCATGGTGGTTAAGGTGCTGGACTCCCACATGGCTAACCACAGTTCGAGTCCTAGATGCAGCAACTTAAAAATCACACTGGGCACATGTGCATGCCTGCCAAAATCCCAGGAAGAGGATGGAGGAGAAGAGATTGCACTATGGCCACCCCCTTAGGAAATGATTTCTCACTTTCTCACTATCTCTCTCCATATCTCTCTGGTGAGCACACACAACCTATGGAAAAAAACTAAAAAAAAAAAAATTTTTTTTAATAATATTAATAAATTCCCCAACCTATCATTCCTAATAAAATGAATTTTTTTTCTTTTTTTGGAGAGGTTTTTGCTATAGGGCACGTGCATGCACCAGAAAGAGAGAGAGACAGAGAGATAGAAAGCGAGAAATCACCCCCCAGGGGGGTGGCCACGCCACAATTCCTTCTCCTCCATTCTCTTCTCAGGATCTTGGGCACACACACACGCCCCCAGTGTGAGTTTAAGCCACCGGGTCCGGGACTCGAACCGCGGCTGACAACATGGGAGTCCAGCAACATAACCATTACGCTAACTGCTGGTCCCAAATTTGTTGTTTTGAGTAGTCATTGCAAACCATAGCCCTTTGGTACCAGGAGGAATATTTTACTGGGTCCCTCTGGAGATTTACAAACCAGGAGCGCCCGACCTGGGTCTGCAGGGCCTGGTCTGCTCCCGCGTCCTCTCTCCCCCCCATTTCCGTACTCCTACCACTGTTCTCTCCACCCCGCACAGGCCACCTGGCCAGCCCTGACCAGCATTTAAGTGTGCAGCCCTGTTTTAAATGATAAGACATCAAATACTGTTCTGAATGAACTTCTTCATGGTCCTAAACACTACAATTCTGCAAAAATGTCATGACCCGACCCAGCTACCGTGTCACAACCAGTGGCACTTCACGCATGAGGCTGGGGCTGCACAGGAGGCCGGGTCCCGATCCTGGACCCACGTGAACACCCTGGGCATGGTGGCACAGTGTAATCCAAGCTGAGTGGAAGGCCAGGGCGGGAAAGCCACAGCATGGCAAGACCTTTCAAAAATATCTTTCCCTTTTTCTCTCTCACTTCCCTCCTTTCTTCAATCTCCCTCACAAATAAAATAAAACAAAATGAAATGAAATGAAAATGTTTTTCAAGGCCTTTTATTCTGATGATGCAGTGCAAACAATGAGAAAAATCGAAGCATTTGGGTTTATCCCAGAGGCTGAAAATCTCTAAGACTGGAGATTCCTCCCGGCTGCAGGATTCTAAGATGTTTCTCCACAGGTAAAAGAGCAACATTCATCATTCCGCCTGCCTCTAAATCAAAACCCAGAAACCCTGCTCTCTAAGCGCTTTTAAATTAGTTGGCAAAGGGAACTTACATGCATGTGGTCTCTTCAGAGTTTGAGAAGGCAGTACAGACAGGATAAACATCCTAGCCAACATCATGAATTTACTAGTCGGTTCCAAGTTAGTTTTGATGAAAATAACATTACGACTCTGATCCCCAGCCTGGTGTTCCTTTTAGGTCACCACACCCTCTTTTCTGTTGCTAAAATCCATGGCCCTACTCCTTTAAGAAATCTGCCTCAGGACCAGCAGTTAGCGTAAAGGCTATGTCGCTGGACTTGTGGTTCGAGTTCCCAACCCGGTAGCTTAAACTCACACTGGGCGCATGTGCGTGTGTGCCCAAGATCCGGAAAGGAAAATGGACGAGAAGGGATTGTGGCGTGGCCATCCTCCCTAGGAGATGATTTCTCGCTTTCTGTCTCTCTGTCTGTCTCTGTCTTTCTGATGAGCACAAGTGCCCTATAACAAAATCCTCTCAAAAAAAAAAAAAAAAAAAAAAAAAAAAAGAAAGAAAAGAAAAGAAAAGAAAAGAAATTTACCTCTTTTAGGGGCCAGCAGTTGGCATAGTAATTACATTACTGGACTCCCACATGGCCAACCACAGTTTGAGTCCTGGACCCAGTAGCCTGAAAATCACACTGGGCCCATGTGCATGTGTGCCCAAGATCACTGGAGGGGATGGAGAAGGGACTGTAGTGTGGCCGTCCTCTATGGGGAAGATTGTTCACTTTCCCCCTCTCTGTTTCTGTCTCTCTCTCTACCAAGGGCACACGCCCTAAGGCTAAAACCTCTTAAAAAATAGGAAAAAAAGAAAAAGAAGAAGAAGAAGAAATCTGCATCTTTTCTGAAAAAGAAAAGTGTATCTCATTTGGTTTATGCTTACCCAATCACACTTTTCAGACAGATGCCTGAGGAGTCAAAATGTGTCACAGATGCAGAAATTACCTAGGCCCGGCCCCATAGTACCCATAGTACAGCTGTTGGGTTCTACTTAGAATAGGTCAGATCCCATATGATCAGCCAGGGTTCGAGTCCCAATCCCATCAGCTTAAATCCCATGCCAGATATGCACACGTGCCCAGGACTCTGATGGGATGAAGAAATGGAAGGGGGGTTTACGATGTGACTAGACCCCATAGGGAGGCACTTTCTCACTTTCTCTCCCTCTCTCTCTCATGTGCGCTCACATAAAATTAAAATTTGGCATAAAAATCAAAAACTTAAAAATTAAAACATTATAAAAAAAGCTTAAGCAAGAAAGGAAGAGGAAGTGGGGGGCAAGTCAAACGAGGTAAGTTTGAGAAAAGAAAAATGATGCCCGAAAGTCCTGCAAATGAAAATACTACCTAACACACTGAGGACTGAGAAGCCCTGGGTAAATCCACTCTCCCTCTCTCCCTTGTTCCAACAGCAGAATATTAAAACACGGGCATGTCCCCATGGCAACAGAAAGCTGAAAGAGATAGCCCCATATTTAGAAGAGATGTAGGAGGGCATAGCTCCTCCAGCACGAGGTTTTCAGTAGATTGTCTGCATTTTCTTTACCGATTCCTTTTTTTTTTTTTTTTTTTTTTGCAGCCACTGTAAGCTTTTTACTAAACTTGCAGATCCCAGCTCAAGTCCCATGTGAAGAACCGAGGACAGGCAGGAAGTGGGAGTAGAGAAGAGGCTGCAGTCTCCAGAATGCACGCCCGTGTCGGACACGCCCACCTCGCCCTCTGCTCTCGTGTCTACGCGGGAACCTGGGGTGCTGAGAGCAGAGCCTGCCTCTGCTGGCACCCTGGCAGCCTGCTCTCCCCAGAAACATGCCCAGGACGTCGACTCCAATTTCATGCCTGAGAGAGAGCTCTAAAACCGTTCAGGCCCCAAGGAATGATTGTTTTTCTCTTTCTTCAAACAAACCACCAGAACCAAAAAATAACTGAGCACTCCATCAGCAAGAGCGGTGACACGTGGCTTTGTGGTGTGGTTGCTCGACTGTTGTAAGGTGGCGGGACGGGAGGGATGAGCTGTCAGAATTCACGTACGGGGACCAGCAGGTGGCATAATGGTTACATCGCTGGATTCCTACATGGTCGACTGCAGTTCAAGTCCCGGACCCAAAGGCTTGAAATTCACTCTGGGCGCATGCACGTGTGTGCCCAAGATCCAGGGAGGAGAATGGAGGAGAAGGGATTGCAGCATGGCCATCCCCCAGGAGTTGATTTCTCTCTCTCTCTCTCTCTCTCTCTGTCTCTCCAGGGAGCACACACACCCTATAGCAAAAATCTCTCTCTCAAAAAAAAATTGTATACAACAGCCTACTATGCCAGCACGAATCTCACTGCAAAGACAGAGCTATGCTATTTCCAATGACATTACTGGGTGCCCACATTCATATCTGACTAATAATATACACAGACGTATTTTCTATTAATTAAAAAAATAAGAATTCTATTCAATATTGTTGGAGCCAGGGATACCTGAACTAAGAATCATTTAATTTTCATTTTTTGAACATTTATGTCTTGGGCTGGCCCTGTGACCTGCTGGTTAAGGGAGTCAGATCCCACAAGACTGGCTGTGCAGCTCGAGTACTGGCCCCTGGCTTGAAAAACACACCAGGTGCATGTGTGTGCATGCCCCAAATCCTGAAACGATGGAGAAATGGAGAAGGGACTGCAGCTTGACCATGCCCCATGGGGGGGAGTGCTTTCTCTCTCTCCCTCTCCGTCTGTCTGTCTCTCTCTGGTAAGCATACATACCATCTGGCAAAAAAAGAAAGAAAGAAAGAAAAAATTATTACACACACAAACACACATATATATGTGTCCTTTGTTTGAATATGGATAAAGCATAAGTATATGAGCCAGTTATGCAGCCTAGTAGTTAAAGCAGCCAGATCCCACATGGTCAACAGAGTGGTTTGAATCCTGGACCCAGCAGCTTGAGAAATATGCTAGGTGCATGAGCATGTGTGCCCAAAATCCCCCAAGAAGGGGGGATTTCTTCATCTCTATGAAGAAGAGACTACAATGTGACCTTGCACCATGGGGGGGGGGTGCCTTCTCCTCTCTTTGTTTCTCTCCGGCAAGCACAGGGAAAAAATTATATGCATATGCTTCCATATCACAGAATTATAAAATATACCTTAGATTCTAGTCATTTGAATCACACCCCTTTCCAATGTAAAAATTTCATCAGCCTCCTTTCCAGGTAGGCATCTTATCTAATTTCAGACTGTGGGGAAAGCTACAACACATGAGAAAGCTATAAATGTGTCCAAAAATTCATGTTTTGGTCCAGCAGCTTGCATGGTGCTTAAGGCGCTGGACTTCTGCATGACTGACAGCGGTTCCAGTCCTGGAACTGGCAGCTTGCTTTCTCACTTTCTCTCTCTCTCTCTTTCTCTTGAGCACATGTGCCCTGTAGCAAAATTTAAAAATAATAATAATGATAAATAAAATGAAATAAATCATTCTTTTTAAAAATCACATTTTCCCCCCAAACTACCAATACTATATTTTGATATGTCCTCTCACTAACACACTGAACTTAAATTGTAAACATTGTGGCATTTAGTTATATATTATCTCATATTGTGCTTCCATTCTTTTATCTACTTAAATACTATAATATCTAATAATTAATTACAAGAAAAAATCCTTAATTAAAAGAACTGGGATAGCCACCTTAAGGGGAGGCAGAGGTAAAGGAATACTTTCTTTAGTGGGGAAAAGTGATTATATTTGCAGGTCTAACAGGGAGAATGTATGAAGACAAGAGAAAAAAGATTCTTTTTTTTTAAATATTTAATGCTTTTTTTCTTTCATTTCTTTATTTTTACATTTTTCCACAAACATTTACTTTACATAGCAAAAAATTTTAGCTCATACTCCATAATTCTTGACAGTTTACAAACAACTTTCAAAATTTCAAAATACAGAATTTTAAAGATAATGTTCAAAATACGTCTTATACTTTTATAACTCTATAACAATAGAAGCAGTACGGTTTCAAATATATATATATATATATATATATATATATATATATTTTTTTTTTTTTTTTTTTTAAGAGTGCAGACACTCGGTATATATTAAGTGGGGACATACAATGCCTCTCCTTCATAGCATGGCTTGCTTCACTCAGCAGTAAGTCTTCCATATTCATCCACTTCCTTTCAAAAGCCAGAGTTTTGTTGTTTTTTATGGATGAATAATATTCCATTGAGTATATGTGCCACTGTTTTTCTAACCATTCATCAGTTCATGGGCATTTAGGTTGTTTCCATGACTTAGCAATCGTGAAAAGTGCCGCAATAAACATCGATGTGCAAGCACTTTTTCGATTAAGTATTCTTCTGTCCTTCGGATAGATACCAAGGAGTGGGACTGCTGGATCATATAGTAGTTCTATTTGTAGATTTTGGAGGAATCTCCAAATTGTTCTCCACAGTGGTTGTACCAATTTACAATCCCACCAGCAGTGTAAGAGAGTTCCCTTTTCACCACACCCCCTCCAGCACCTATCATTTTTTGTTTTTTTAATCTTAGACATTCTGACTGGGGTTAGGTGATAGCTCATTGTTGTTTTGATCTGCATTTCTCTTACAATGAGGGATGTTGAGCATTTTTTCATATGCCTTTTAGCTATTCATATGTCATCTTTAGAGAGTGGTTTTTTCAACTCATTCTCCCATCTTTTAATAGGATTGATTGTCTTTTTCCAGAACAGCTGCTTGAGTTCCTTGTGGATTCTGGTTATCAGTCCCTTGTCTGATGCATAGTTTACAAAAATATTTTCCCATTCTGAGGGCTGTCTGTTCAAATTAATCACTGTGTCTTTTGCCATGCAGAAACTTCTTAGTCTGATGTAATCCCACTTGTCTATTTTAGGGATCATAGACTGTGTGTTGGGAGTCTTATTTAAGAAGTTTTTCCCTACCCCAATGTCTCCCAGAGTTTCCCTGGTGTTTTCCAGGAGCAGTTTTATAGTTTGAGGTCTTAGATTTAGATCTTTGATCCACCTTGACTTTATTTTTGTCAGAGGTGAGAGGTAGGGGTCCAGATTCATCTTTCTGCAAGTGGAGATCCAGCTTTGCCAGCACCATTTGCTGAAGAGGTTTTCCTTTTCCCACTGGATTGACTGGTACCCCTTGTCAAAAATCAGTTGGCTGTATGTTTGAGCATTCATTTCTGGGGACTCTATTCTGTTCCATTGGTCCACCTGTCTGGTCCTGTGCCAGTACCATACTGTTTTAATTACCACAGCTTTGTAGTATATTTTTGGGTCAGGGAGTGAGATGCCACCCACTCCACTCTTCTTGTGCAGAACTGCTTTGGCAATATGGGTCTTTTATGATTCCAGACAAACTTTATGATTGTCTTTCCTAGATCTGTGAAGAATGTGTCAGGTACTTTGATTGGCATTGCATTAAATAGGTAGATTAATTTGGGTAAAATTGCCATTTTGACAATATTAATTCCTCCAATCCAGGAACATGGGATGTCCTTTCACTTTTTTGTGTCATTTTCAATTTCTTTTTTATCTTCTCATAGTTTTCCTTGTGGAGGTCTTTAACTTCTTTAGTTAGATTTATCCCTAAATATCTTATACTTTTTGTGGCTATGGTAAATGGAACAACTTTTTTCAGTTCTATCTCAGTCTGTCTGTTGTTCATATACAGAAATGCTATAGATTTCTGGATATTAATTTTGTATCCTGCAACGTTACTGTATTCATGTATTACTTCCAGAAATTTTTTTATGGAAACCATTGGGTCTTCTATGTATACAATCATGTCATCTGCAAATAGAGAGAGTTTCACCTCTTCTTTTCCTATTTGAATGCCTTTTATTTTTTCCTCTTTTCTGATTGCAATGGCCAAGACTTCTAGTACTATATTGAAGAGGAGTGGAGAAAGTGGACGTCCTTGTCTTGTACCCGTTTTTAGTGGAAAAGCTTTCAGCTTTTCTCCATTGAGGATGATGTTCGCTATGGGTTTTTCATAGATAGCTTTTATTGTGTTGAGAAATGGCCCTTCTACGCCTTCTTCTTCTCATTCTGCTATTTCTCGTACTGGTTTGTGTGAATGATCAGAGAATCTTGGTAGATTTATAATAGGAAAAAAATGGGGGTAAGGACAAGCAGTTAGCTTAATGGCTATGTCACTGGACTCCCATGCAGTCGACTGTGGTTTGAGTCTCAGACCCAGTGGCTTAAAACTCACGCAGGACGTGTGTGCATGCGTGCCCAAGATCCTGAGAGGAGAACGGAGGAGAAGAGATTGCGGCGTGGCCATCCCCCCCGGGGGGTGATTTCTTGCTTTCTGTCTCTCTGTCTCTGTCTCTCATGCGCACACGCCCTATAGCAAAAACCTCTCCAAAAAAAAGGGGGGGAGGGGATAAAAGGTAAGAGCCTGTTAGCTAAGTTTGCTAAACCTAGAAGCCTAAATTATTTTTCTATTTTTAATACATTTAATCACTATACATCCCTTTGCTTGTAAGTTGAATTTACCCAACAGGAATACACTTCATACCATCCAGTTGAGGATATGAAACTCATTATCATCAACCAATAATAACCCACTTCTGTGTTAGAAGCCTAAACATTTAAAGTCCCAGCTCAAACTTCCAGTGTGACCCTGGAACCAGGACCGGGGACCTCAGGTCTAGCTCTAACCAGCTGTAAGACCTTGAATAAAAACTGGGGCTCTTCAATTGGAGTTCGCTTAGGGAAAAGGTTAGGAGTAAATTATGACTCCTAGGCTTGCAATGTAAAAATTTCATCAACCTCCTTTCCAGGTAGACATCTTATCTAATTTCAAATCAGAAGTCATGATTTTATGTACTTTATCACAACAGTTACACAAACTGGGGAGAGGTGATCAGATCACCATTAAAGAATGATATGGCCTTTACACAGAAACACCTTTGTAAGAATTCTGGGTGTGCTGGAACCAGCAGATGGCATAATAGTTACGTCGCTGGACTCCCACGTAGTCAACCGTGGTTCGAGTCCCGGACCCGGTGGCTTAAACTCACGCTGGGTGCGTGTGCGTGCATGCCCAAGATCCCGAGAGGAGAATGGAGGAGAAGGGATTGCGGCGTGGCCATCCCCCCTGGGGGGTGATTTCTCGCTTTCTGTCTCTCTGTCTCCCTCTGTCTTTCTGGCGAGTGCACGCGCCCTATAGGAAAAACCTCTCCAAAAAAAAAGTATCTCTCTCAAAAAAAAGAGCTCTGGGTGTACACAGGGTTCCCTCCTTATTCCTACTATTCATATATATTCCCTTTGTATATTCACTTAAGGAACCCACAGCACAGGTGTCAACCTCATCAAATATAATTCCAGGGCTGGGTTTATTTTGTTTTGTTTTTTCACCTTTTTCTCTCTTTCTTACTTTTCTTTCCTTTCCTGAACAACTGCCAGTAGAATAAAAACACTCATTGTTTTAGAATGCACTTTGGCTGCTACTAAATACATAAAATGTCTATTAACTGTAAACGTGCTTAGCATGTAAAATTCCATCTAAGGTTGGAGACTCTTCAAATATTGGGAACACCTGAAGGGAGGTGAACTTTGTGCCCTCAATTATAACTAACAGCCAGGCGACGGAGGAGGGGATGCATTTTGGGTCAGACTACCTCGGACAACCTCTTCTTAGAGCCTAATAAAATCCTGGTAAACCTAAATCCTCCCTGGGCTGTAATCCTCTGGCCCAGTTTCCTCTTCTCTCCTGCCATCGCGTCACATGGTGATGCGGGGCTGTGAAAAAGCCGAGTATCTAAAAGCCCCTGACTCTCCTGGACCCTGCCCTGAGCCTGCCCCGCTTCCCACAGTGTGACCCTGGTCTCTCGCAGAGACTCGAAGTCAATGCTTTGAATCTAAGAACTCTGTGAGAGTAACTGAGTTCTTTTCCAAGAACGTTTGTGCAGGGCCAGTGGTTAAAGGAGCAGGCTTCCACATGGCCATTCGCAGTATGAATCCTGGCTTCATGGCTTGGAAAACATGCGGGGTGCCTGTGTGTTCTTGCCCTAAGTCCTGCCAGGGTGGAAAAATAGAGAAGGACTGTGGTGTGGCCAATGGAGGGCTTTTTCACTCTCCTTCACCCTCTCTTTCTAGCAAGAGTGCATGCCCTCTGGCAATGCTTAAAAAAATGGGACCAGGGACCAGCAGTTAGCGTAATGGCTATATCGCTGGACTCCCATGTAGTCGACCACGGTTCAAGTCCCGGACCCGGTGGCTTAAACTCATGTTGGGCGCGTGTGCGTGCGTGCCCAAGATCCTGAGAGGAGAATGGAGGAGAAGGGATTGTGGTGTGACCGTCCCCCCTGGGGGGTGATTTCTCGCTTTCTGTCTCTCTGTCTCTCTCTGTCTTTCTGGTGAGCATACATGCCTTAAAGCAAAAACCTCTCCAAAAAAAAGAAAAAAAAAAAAAAGAAAGAAAGAAAGAAAGGTTCCTGAAAGAAATGGTTTTGACCAACATAACATGTCTTGGCCATCTACTGTGGAAAAGTGGCTGCCTGCGACCTGTTACGTTGTAAAGTCTGCCCCTGTCTGCAGTCTGTCCGTCAGAGCCCGTTCCCTACCACCAGTCCCTTCAAAGCAATGCTGTGAAATCAAGATGATGTGATGATTATCTTTTGCAACAATCACATGAAGACAACCTCCTTTTCAAAGGTTCTTTATCCACACGTGTCGTCAGTACTACGTGCAATGAGTAACACACAGTGCCTCCGTGAATCTCATACATTGTGGCCCTATTTTCTGGAGCGAGGTGACAAGTGTTTTCAGCCAATTCTGTTAAGGGTCCAACGAATCACCTCACTTCAAAAGAAGTTTAGAAGCCACTTTAAAGATATATTCATGGTAAAACCCTAAATTAGGACCCCGAAAGAGGTGAAAAGCCTGGTCAAATTCTAAAGGTAGCACACAGGAGCTGGTTGTGGAATTGGGCGGTTCCTGTGGTGACAGGCGTGCTGCTGGGAACAGGACATCCAATCCAGGTCACACAGACACCGCGGGGTGTGACTCAGACCCGAGACGCGTCCTCCTTAACCACGAGCACCTCTCAAACCCCGGCGCCAGCCACCATAGCGCCGCCTGAGAGGTAAGCAGTCGGCAAGATCCTGAGACCCAGCGGCAATGGTCTGGCCGATCAACGCGGCCTTCCGTACAGTGGAATTCTATGCCACAGTTTAAGAGAAACAACAAGGGGCAGCTCTCCATGTGCTGAGACGGGAGAGCTGCCAGGACAGCAGCAAGGACAGGCTGGCGCGACGTGTGTAAGAACGCAACAATGCATCCCGTCTGCTTGTAAACGCATGTGGGAGAGGGTATGGAGAACTCCGCAGGCCATGCGCGGGGGGCACTGAGAGGCTGGGGCGCCGAGGGAGGGAGCCCTACTTCTCACTGTGCACCCTTTCTCACTTTTGAACTTTGTACCATGTTTCTGTACTGCTTAGCAAAAGATTTGTTTGTTTGTTTGTTTCAATGTGTTAGAGGGTGCATGCACTCACCAGAGACAGAGGGAGGGAGAGAAAGAAAGCACCGCCCGGGGGGATGGCCATGCCACAATCCCTTCTCCTCCATTCTCCTCTCAGGACTTTGGGCACGCATGCACATGCACCCGGAGTGTTTTTTTTTTTTTTTTTTAAAAAGAGGTTTTTGCTATAGGGCATGTGTGCTCACCAGACAGACAGACAGAGACAGAGAGACAGAAAGCGAGAAATCACCCCCCAGGGGGGATAGCCATGCCGCAATCTCTTCTCCCTTCTCCTCCATTCTCCTCTTGGGATCTTGGGCACGCACGCACATGCGCCCGGCGTGAGTTTTTAAGCCACTGGGTCCAGGACTTGAGCCGCAGTCAACTACATGGGGGTCCAGCGACATAGCCATTATGCTAACTGCTGGTCCCTTCCACCCGGAGTGGTTTTCAAGCTGTAGTGTCCAGGACTCAAACTGTGGAGTCAGCCATGTGCGATTCAGCCACCTTAACCACCATGCCACCACGCCTGACTGGCCCAATTAGCAAAAGCATTTTTTTTTAACAAAAGAAATGCAAAAAGATATCCTAAACAAAAGGAAGAATGCCCAAGTTGAGCTTAAGATAGAAATGACAATAAACTCGAAGTCTCTCCGGTCTCCACACGAAAGGAAGGTTAGCACGCAATGATAGCGCGGTGGTGTGAGTGGGTGAGAGGCAGCTTGTGACTCAGTTCCAGTGACCACACCTGCATGAAAGACGTTCATTACAAACACCCAAAGGACAAACAACTACATCTGTTATACAAACTGCTACCTTCCAGTGGAATAAATATGGATAAAAATGGCATGTAAGGAATGTGTAAAGAATTTAGGAGAGTGGTAAGGCTACTTATAAGGAGTGCTTTTTTTTTTAGAGAAACTTTTGCTACAGGATGCATGCACTTGCTGGAGAGACAGAGACACAGAAAGCAAGAAATCAACCCACCCCCAGGGGGGATGGCCACGCTGCAATCCCTTCTCCTCCATTCTCCTCTTGGGATTTTCGGCATGCATGCACACATACCTGGCATGAGTTTCATGCTGCCAGGTCCAAGACAAACCACAGTCAACTACGTGGGGTCCAGGGACATGGCCATTACACCATCTGCTGGTCCCAAAGAGTGCTTTTTTTAAATGGGCACTTTAACAGTACTATACGACAACACTTACTGAGTTAAATATATGCAATTTACTTCCAGCCAATGGGGCTTAATATCTCCAGGAATCTGTAAAGTTCATGTTCTGTCCAAAGTTGTTTTTTTTTTTTTTTTTTAGGTTTTTGTCATAGGCACGTGTGCTCACTGGAGGGAGACAGAGAGGGGGAAAGTGAGAAATCACCTCCTGGGGAGATAGCCACACCGTAATCCCTTCTCCTCCTGGCACTTTGGGCATGCACGCACACACACGCCCAGTGAGATTTTCAAGCCTCGAGGTCTGGGACTTGAACCGCAGCTGGCCATTTGAGAGTCCAGTACCCTAACTGCCATGCCACCTGCTGGGCCCCTGGTCTGCCAAAAGTTTTATCAGTCTAGGGAGACCTGAGGTTCCTCAAGGCCTTTTCTAGGGGTCCCAAAGTTTCTCAATAATTTTTTCTTTCTTTTTTTTTTTTTTTTTTTTTTTTTTTAATTGGAGAGGTTTTGCTATAGGGCGCATGCGCTCGCCAGAAAGAGAGACAGAAAGCGAGAAATCACCCCCCAGGGGAGATGGCCACGCCTCCATCCCTTCTCCTCCACTGTCCTCTTGGGATCTTGGGAACACATGCACATGCGCCCAGCATGAGTTTAAGCCACCAGGTCCAGGACTCGAACCGTGGTCGACATGGGAGTTCAGCAACATAGCCATTATGCCAACTGCTGGTCCCCTCACTAATTTTTTCTAAGGACCTCTTTTTAAGAAAAAACGAAGTAAAAGTAAAAGGAGCGCACCACAAAGATTTCTCAAATCCCACATAGCTTCCTGAAGTGCAGTTTGCTGTCATTATACTGGGATAATTTCGTCTCTGTTCACAACTCTTTTTCTTTCCCTACAGACAAGGTCTCACTGTGTGGTCTGGGTCTCAAACTCGAGATCCTCCTGCCTCAACCTCCTGAGCAGCTGGGACTACAGATGCAGACCATGGAGCCTGACATGTGACTCTTAATTTGGCTTTTGTTTGTTTGCTTAAATAAGTTTTTTGCCAGAGGGCATGTGCATTCACTGGAGAGAGAGAGAGCAAGACAGTGAGAGAGAAAGTGGGAAATCACCCCCAGAAATCACCCCACAATCCTTTCTCCATTCTCCTCCTGGGATTTTGGGCACACACGCACATGCGCCCAGCATGAGTTTCAAGCTGCCAGGTCTGTCTGGGACTCAAACCACAGTTGGCCATGTGGGAGTCCAGTGCCTTAACCACTATGCCAGCTGCTGGCTCCCAGTTTGCTTTTGATTATAGGATTTTTTCTACTTATACAAAACCTTTTCTTCCATACTAAATTTTACTCTGAAAATCAGATTAGCATATGCATGTAAACAAGTTTCTTAAACTTTCTCTTCTTAAAATACTGTACATTTTGAGGCCAACCTCAAAATAGCACAGTGGTAATGAAATGTTCTGTGGGACCCAGTGGGAAGGTCCCAGGTTCAGGTCCTAAGGCCTCCCTTTGCAACCTGGGGATGCACACACACATGCCCATGATCTGGGCTGGCCGAGGCTGGGGGTGAATTGTGGCATGAAGATCCTGTTAGGGGTGCATCTCTCTCTCTCTCTCTCTCTCTCTCTCTCTCTCTCTCTCTCACACACACACACACACACACACACAGAAAAGAAAAACACAAAAGAACCTTTCATTTGTTTTAAATGCACAAACAAGAGATCTGACAGCTTCGAAGCCTTCGTTTTGCCACAGTGATCTTTCTGTGGTTTTGGAAATGATACAAGAGACCGTCAGCTGCAAATGGGACAGCACCCTACCTCGCTTGGCGAGGGCTCCACTCCCTCTCCCTGGTGTTCAGGGATGCGCAGGCCACAGCGCACGCGCGTCCCGTGCAAGACTAGCTCTGGCACAGATGAGAACGCTCAGCAGAGCCGCAGCCTTTCCGAGGCCCTACAAGAGGAGGAGCCCTGTGTAATCTGCAGTTAATGGAGGGTAACCGAGGCTCTAATTTCTGCTCGGGGGCCCAGAATTCAGACATAACATGCTGCACTTCCAAGAAATAGAAGTCAAACCTGGAATGGCTCATATTGAACAATTCCTCTGTCACTGCAAGGATGGCTTTGGGACTCAAGAGCTGCCACCATCCGCACTTTCCCCACCTCACACCACCCCAACCAACCGCTGCCCTCATGGAGAAGGGGGCCAACAGGTGACATAGTAGCTAAAGCCCTAGACTCCCACGTGATCAACAGCGGTTCGGGCCCTGGACCTGGTGGCTAGAAACTCACACCAGGCACGTGTGTGTGCGCGCCCAACATCCCAAGAGGAGAACAGAGGAGAAGGGAGTGCAGCGTGGCTGTCCCCCCTGGGGGGGGGGGGGGGGGCGATTTCTCATTTTTCCTCTCCCTCGCTCTGGCAAGTGAGCACACCAGGCTCATAGCAAAAACGAAAACACGAACAAACAAAAAGCCTTAATTTATCTACAAGCCTCTAAGAAGTGAGGGGGGTAGGTCACAAGTCTTCCCTGTTCTGTTTCAATTCATCTTCACTTGCCTCTAGAGTGACTGGCTTCGACTTGAATGGTTTCAGGCTATCGACGCGCCTTTCGTTAAAACTCGTCTCCACTAAATTAACATGTGTGTATCAGTGTCTTTCCTACAGAGGGGAAAAGAGAACGCGAAGCAAGAAGAGAAAACTCCAAGGCAGTGCTCTAAATTAAGTTCTGCTGCTGATACGTTTTGGTTTGGCACAGTTTCTCCCTCGAATTGGTGCTTCAGTTCGAAAACAATGAGCGAGAATGGACAAGGTGCCCATTTCCCCCGCAGAAGCATCCTGCACTTGAGAGTTAATTAACTTTGAAAATCAAAGGAGCTGGGAAGAGGGTAAGGATGCAAAACGGGAACTGAGGTAGTTCCCACTTTTGCAAAAAAAAAAAAAAAAAAAAAAAAAAAATCATATGATAGTAACATGTATATCTGTAATAAAAGCTTCCATGTTAAGGCCTCAGGAAGGACCGAGAATGGATGATCTTACCCAATACCATTAGAACAGATTGCAGTTTATCTGGGCACTAGGTCCTAATGTTAGCACATGGGCAAAACACGAAAATATTCCAAATTGCTACCAAATATCCCTTAGCAAGGCCCTTGTTGGAAGCCAACATGCTCTTTTTCCTCATTAAAATGGGAAAGGAGTTGAGTATCCAGCAAATGAGTAGGCATTTGGGGTCAGGTTGTATAAACAATAATGTGTCTTCGGAAGCAAGAATAAGACAGTGAACTGCCCACACTGGGAGAGGCAGGTGGCCCTAGGACCAAGCAAGGGAACGGGAGGAGCGTGCCTACACCTCCTCGGGAATAAACCCCAAGTTAGAACTGGACGGTGGTGCAGAGGGAGGGCATGATGCTTGGTGGGGCTGGCCCACGTGGGAAGGTTCCGGGCTCGCATCTGGAGACCTCCCTAAGGATACCGGCCATGCACAGGGCCTTGATCCGTGGCCGGCCGAGGCTGGGGTCTATCACAGCGTCAGGACCGGTGGGGAATGCTGTCTCTTTGTCTCTCTCTCTCTCATAAAAGAAATGAATAGATAAACAGAACAGAGAAAAGAAAATGGATCACATGCAGGTAAACCACCAAACGACAACTCTAGTAAAATTATAGACAGATTTTTCCATTAAGCAAACATGTCTCTGTTTTCAAAATATTTTACAGTGACACCCATAAATATAGCACATAAACACTGCCAAGTAGAAACTCAGTAATAAATATCATACTCTAAAAAGAATTTTCTTTCTCTTTCTCTTTTTGTTTTTTTGAGAGAGATTTTTGCTATAGAGCGCGTACGCTTGCCAGACAGACAGAGACGGTCAGAGACAGACAGCAGAAATCACCCCCCCAGGGGGGATGGCTACACAGCAATCCCTTCTCCTCCATTCTCCTCTTGGGATCTTGGGCATGCGCGCACACACGCACGGTGTGAATTTTCAACAGCTGGGTCCAGGACTCGAACCACAGTTGCTACATGGGAGTCCAGCGATATAACCATTACACCATCTGCTGGTCCCCCGAAAGTTTTCAAAACTGAGGGAAAAAACTTTGATAGAATAGAACCCGAATGATGTAAGCATCTGGGCTTAGGAAGACCTGATCATGCAAATGCTCTGGTAAGGAAATTAGCAACAATAACTTCCTGCTCTGCCCCATACGTTGCTCAGTCTACGTTCTTTCTGTGAGGAGCCTAAAGAGAATTTGGGGCTGTAAAAATCTGAACATATTTGGGGCCAGCAGGTGGTGTAGGCACTGGACTCCCTCCCACATAGCCAACTGGTTCGAGTCCTGGAACCGGCAGCTTGAAACTCATGCCAGACATATGTGTTTGTGTGCCCAAAAAATCTTGAGAGGAGAATGAAAGAGAAGGGATAGTGTCCCTCCCTGTCTCTCTGTCTCTGTCTCTCTGGCGAGCACACATGCCCTATAGCAAAAATCTCTCTCTCAAAAAAAAAAATCTGACCATATTTTTAGTTCTAAAAGCTTCCAAAAATATGATTATTAAAATTAAAGTACATTGGGGCTGGCAGGTGGTGTGATGGTTAAGGACCCTGGACTCCCACCTGGCCGACTGTGGTTAGAGTCCTGGAACAAGCGGCTTGCTTTCTCACTTTCGCTCTCTTGCTATCTGATCAAATTAAAATAAGTAAATAAAGTTAAATAAAATAATTCTTAAAAAAATATATTGAAAACAATTAAAGGACATTTAAAATGGGAGCGCATTTACCTTCGCACTAGAAAACCTTCCACGTGTTTATACGTTGTTCATTGAGAGCATAAAATGATCCTCTTCAAACAACCTGTTCTATCACAAGCTCTGAGAATTTAAGCCTCGGAGTAAGAGAAAGGTACAGGATGGCTGTGGTGCTTGAATTCAGTACGTTATATGATTATATCACAATAACATCTTCAGCCCAACATAATGAGCATTCTATACTCGCTGCCTGCACAAACCGTAATTACTCGTTGATTTGATCAAAATTACCAGCTGACTTGAGCGATTCATTTAGCCAGCCAGCCTGGGACTAATTAGTCAAATCAGCAGCCTACCAAAATGACGACCATCTCTGAATCATGGACGAGACGATCTACAACCGAGGCAATTCTCAGACTCGGCTCCAAAACCTTGGTAACTCCATAGACTCTTTTCCTCATAATTTAATTTACTCAGTCCACATCTGACAGCTTTCCTTCCTCTTCCACGTGGGAAAAAAAAAAGAAAGAGAGAAAAAGAAAAATGACAACAGAGACCCTTCAAACACATTTTATTTCCAAAAAGTGAAACAAAAATAGTACACGCTGTAATGAAATCAGACACTCTGGTTTCAGAAAATAGGAGGAGGAGAAAGAGGACCAGAAGAGGGCGGTTGTTTCGCTGTGATGGGAGACGATAGGGTCAGGGAGAAAGAAACCAGCGTGGATTCTTACCCAGAAAACCACTTCTTGGCGCCTCAAAATCCATTAAAGGCCTCAGTTCTGCTGATTTGATGCCAAGTGCGTCTAAAACGCTCCTACCCAAGGAAAGCGTGTTTTTTGAAAGAACAAGGAAAGCAATGCATTTAAAGGCTGGAGGAAATTGTCTTCCATTTACTTGGGTCAGTGAGGCATCCGTCACACAGAGACACAAACACCTTACAGAGCAGATCAGAGGAGCCCGCAGGAGGAGATCAAAGGGCCGCAGCCTCTGGTGGAATCAAACAGGCCACCCTCTGAGCAGATCCCCCCGAGGCTCCCCCCAAATCTAGTCCACGCAACTGGGGTAAGGACCGCAAAGCGGAAGTACTAGCCAAAGCAGGGTGATTAAAAACAATTCATTCTACTCCGGCTCTGTCTCTCTGGAGAAAGAATCTTTTCAAAGTTGTTTGGTGGAATAACTAAATAATGACAGTTTTTAAAAGGCAAAGATGTTTAAATGATCTATATACGCATTAACTACAACCAGGCATGAGAAACTGCCATATCCTCAGCCTAGCAGTGCACCCCAGAAAGGTACCATATTCAGTACATAGTTGCAAAGGCGCCAGAAGAACTGGATGCGTGGAACATGTGTCCCCAGATTTAATCCCCCTGTGTGGGCTCAGAAAGAGCCCTCTGTCCACCCCTTTCACACGCATAGTTCAAAGACCATGTAGGCATGAGACGTTGAAGTGGTTAAAACTCAAGAATGGAAACAGAGTATGTGCAATATATTTTAGCAAACATTTTCAGCATCCCAAAACCTTTGGTTGCCCAGATCAAACACATGGTGCTGACCTAAGCACCAACTAAGCACCTACTGTGTGCATGCTGTGTGCCTACTGTGTGCCTGCTGTCTTCCCAAACCTCCTCATTGAACGGCATCTCTCTGCAGCCCTGTAGTCCCGCTCTGTGTCGTAGTCATTTCAGAACCAGACCCTGGTCTTTCTGAGAGGAGGGGCCACACTTGGAGTGATTTAAGAGTTGACTCAATAAGCATTTAATCCAAGGCCCGGAGATAGGCAGTGTGGCGCTTGGGAATAGAGTCCAGCCTCGGCCATGGGAGTCAGGGGCTACTGCAGCAGAGCCTGCCTCAGGAGTGTCTGAACCACAGCGAGCAGGCTGCCATCTCTGGGCCAGGCACTCCACTGCCTTGTCTATTCAACCCTCACAGACACCCCGTTTTCTAGAAGAAATGGAGGGGCCGGCAGATGACGTAATGACTACATCACTGGACTCCCACATGGCCCACTTCAATTTGAGTCCCAGACCCAGAGGCTTGGAACTCAAGCCGGGTACATGTGTGTGCGTCCCCAAAACCTGAGAAGAGAATGGGGGAGAAGGGATTGCAACATGGTCATCCCCCCTGGAGGGTGACTTCTTGCTTTCTGTTTCTCTGCCTGTCTCTGTCTCTCTGGTAAGCACAAGCATCCGATAGCAAAAATATCAAAAAAAAAAAAAAAAAAAAAAGATGTGGAAGCTCCTTAGAGAAGAGTGATGATGTGGCCACCAAGAGGCAGAGCCAGGAGGACCAGGACTGGGTGGGAGGGAGGAGTCAGCTCGCAGTTGTGAGGAGAGGGGTAGAACTGGCCTCACCAGGGGGGCTCCTTCATCATCACCACGCTTGCATAGGAATAGATCTGGGGAGACCCAGAGAGGAGAGTCACCTAGGCACAGAGGACACTTCCTGATGATAACAATACAGCATGAAGGGCCAGCAAGTGGTTAAAGACTGGACTCCCACATGGCTGACCACGGTTCGAGTCCCAGCCTCGTCAGCTTGGAACTTATGCCGGGCATGCATGCGTGCGTGCGTGCCCCAAGCATGCCCCGAATCCCAGGAAGAGAACGGAGGAAGATGTGGTGTGATCATCCACCTAGGGGGTGATTTCTCACGTTCCCTCTCACTGTCTTTGTCTCTCCCAAGTGCACACACCCTGTGGCAAAAACCTTAAAAACAAACAAACAACCCTGCGATTCCCTGCTTCTTGTCCCCTAATAAAATAACTCCATTTGTTGGTTTGTTCGCTTGTTTTGTCATAAGTTGTGGAACTTGCCACAAATCCAATTTACAGGGAGATTAAAAGATTGGGAACAGGCAGATAAATGGCCCGAAGAGGCTGAACGCCTTCTACCACCACAAGGCATCACTCCCACCGTCCGGAAAACGTGGCGTTCCAGCCACAATAGACGCTGCATCCTTACATAACGTCTAGCTATACAAATGAGGCCCAGCTGGTTAGCAGTTCAGTACATGTTAGAAAAAAACGAACAAAACTGATTATCTTGACAGTAAAATGGAAAAAAAAATAAAACAAACATTAACATTGAATAGATTCTCTCCAATAGATCCAACTCATCACTTTATTCCAAGAGAGAGGCTACATTAGCGTCGGCTGAGAGATGAACAGGCCAAACGCGAAGTCTGAACACTTCCGTGTCTTCTTTTTCCTCTGGCACAGGCAGGCCGCTGACACGAGGAGCAGCCCATACGTTCGGTTGTGTACACGTTGAGTCTAGCGAGCAGAATTGAAATGAGCGAGTTAAGACATAACTAGACGTGCCTTTCTATAATTGCCTGTGAAGAACCAAACCACACAGTATCTGAAATGCAAATGCGGGTCATGGATCCCAACGGCCCTCCCGGTGAGCTGCCTGGCTGCCTGGCGGCGTTCTGCACTCCTGGGGTGAGGGTATTCCTGTACCCCTCGCTTGTCCCCCCCATGGTGTGTGCCCAGAGGCCTCCCTGGATGATTACAATCCGAAGCACACTTCTACGTGAGCAATTTAAGGATGGTGACTTCGCCAGGTTTGGGGTTTCATACTAGAAGGAATCACACCATGGGTCAAGGAGACTGAGAAAGGCGGTTCTATTTTTACCGGATTACGGACCAGACCTTCCTAACACAGACACCCACGCCCGGGGGAAACGGATGTGTTCATGAAGACACCTTGCACATCGACCCACTGCCTTCAGACTATGTTCCAATACTTCCAAAAGTGTGTGGGACAATTGATTTTGGTGCCAAAAAAATTAAATGGAAATCAATGTATAATTTTGCCAAATATGCAAGTCCCAAGAGCTTCCTGGAGAACCCTCAGATTCGTCGCTCGGGGAGAGGGCGTACCCTGTGCACGTGCTCCCAGCCTTCCGCTGAGCGGCCAAGTCAGCAGCCGTTAACGGAGGCTGATACCCCCAGGCCCACCAGGACTGGAGGTTTGCTCCTGGTGCTAGGAGCGCTCCTGGCCGCCGGCCCCGCCAAATCGCCCTCTGCTGAAAAGGCTGCTTTGCCCAAGACGATGGCCCTCCTCGGGCAAGTCCACATCCATGGCAAAGGGGGAGTGTGACTCCTCAGTCCACTCCGGACAACTCAGAGGGGCCATCCAGATCCAGAGGCTCCTGTAGGGCCAGCCAGGCTTTGGTGAGGCCTCCTGGCAGCCCGGCATGGCCCTCCACCCAGCCCTGCCTCCTCTCCCGGCAGGTCAGCTGATGCAGAGAGCACCCCTGACAAACACCTGCATACAAATCTCCCCCTCGGCGTCTACACCCCGGATGGCATGCATCTGCCAACTAGAGACTGTGTATCTGAGGTTACTAAAGGCGCTTGGGACAAAAAGACAATAAGGTTTTTTAAAATAATAATAATAATAATTCTTTTCATCAGTACCAGCCTTCAAACAGGGAAAGAATAACACCTTTCTCAGGGAAACTAAGAAAAAGATACCAAGGCTGCTTCAACGTGTTAATCAGTATTTCTCAATATCCAGGCTGTAACAATCCTAAGTGATTCCCAAACTTTTTGTTTTCCTTTGCACCATAGGGTTCATGTGCTCTCCAGAGAGAGAGAAAGAGAGAAGGAAGGTAAGAAATCACGCCCCCTCCATGCCACAATCCCTTCTCCATTCTCTGCTTGGGATTTTGGGCACGACCCCTGCATGATTTTTAAGCTGCCCTGTCCAAGCCTTGAACAAGTGGTCGATCATGTGGGAGTCCAGCACCTTACCCATCATGCCACCTGCTAACTCCACCCAAACTAGTATTAAGAATCATCACAAAAAGTGGCTATCACTGGGACCAGCAGTTAGTATAATGGCTATGTCGCTAGACTCCCATGTAGTTGACCGCGGTTTGAGTCCCAGACCCGGTGGCTTAAACTCATGCCGGGCGCGTGTGCGTGCGTGCCCAAGATCCCGAGAGGAGAATGGAGGAGAAGAAATTGCGGTGTGGCCATCACCCCGGGGGTTGATTTCTCATGTTCTGTCTCTCTGTCTCTCTCTTTCTGGCGAGAAAGTCTCTTCAAAAAAAAAAAAAAGTGGCTGTTACTCTGTTACCATTTAAAAAGCATTTATCCCTCATGTTAGGTTGCCAGATGACTTGCCTAATTTAAAAATAAGTAAATTCCAACAACCTAGAGAATAAGATAATTAAATTAAAAACATCGTTAACTTCCTTCTTAAAAAAAATAAGCCTGACTTTTCAAAGGTTTTTCAAGTCTTCTGATTACAAAGGGTACAGAATAAGGGGGAAGAGTGAGGAGACTCTCCTTCCCCTCTAACATATACTCATTTCCCTTTCAAAAAGACCACTCTTTCTTTTTTTAAAAGATTGGTTTTTTGCCATAGAGAACATACACTCACCAGAGAGAGAGACAGAGAGAGGGAAGGCAAGAAATCACCCCACAGGGGGGATGACCCAGTGGCAGTCCCTTCTCCATTCTCCTCTTGGGAGTTTGGGCAAGCATGCACACATGTCTGGCGTGATTTTCAAGTCGCCAGGCCCAGGACTCGAACCACAGTCAGCCACGTGGGAGTCCAGCACCTAAACCATCACGCCACCTGCTGGCTCCTTAACAAGACCTTTCTTCAGCTATGTAAAAAAAGAAGGTCATGTGTCCTGTATGACATTTTGTTCTACGGAGATTCTTTCCAGGGAGCTAGCTGAGACTTCCCATGCAGTTGTCATTACGACGTGACACAAGGAGCACTGGACGCGGGGTCGGAATTCTTAGTCCCATCCTGGTGGTGACACCGATCCATGGCATCTGATGAGATCCTGCGGGATTACTCACTAAGGGCACGGGGTAGTTAGGGAGCTCCAGCCTCAGGGACCAGCTCTATTATTTCCTAGACCTGAGCGGGCCATTCAACCTCTCTAAGCCCAAAGCCTCATCTGTAAGACAGAGACATGATAACGGCACCTTCCTCGCTGGGCCGGGGCTGCAGGGGAGACCGAATCACAACCCTGTGAAGGAGTGCTCAGCACAGCGTCTTTCCCAATCACTAATAAAGCGAGTTATTACTGGGAGCCGTTTTTCCGTCTGTGCTTGCTAGAACTCAAAAGCTTTGGGGAGCATCCGCCCTCCAGGCATTTAAAACACAATGAATAATTAAAACTCTCTAATATGCCAGTTCACTGCTTCTTAAGAGATTTATGTCCTGGATTTCCATGGAAGGTTTCGTTGGAGAAATAGTGTCTAAGAAAGTCCAAAGAACATTGGACGAGGCGAGCTGCAGGTGTCGGCCTTAGCGCTCTGGGAGCCTGGGGCCTGTCCCATGGGCAAGGGGCGCAGTGAAGAATGAAAGTGAGTCCTGACAGTTTCAGAGAGTCGACTCTCAGCAGCCCTGTATCTGTAGGCCTCTTCTCACACACACAGGATGCGACTGATGGGCCACAGCATTTTACGACGGCTCTTCGGGAGAACAAGATGGAGCGAATGGGTGGCACCACCATGAAGGCATGCCACACTAGTCCCTCCGGCTCCCGGCTGCAAAGCGTCCCCTCTAATCACAGCTGCCAAGGAGGGGGGAAACCGCCACACAGTTTTCAAACAAGGAGCAGGGTGGCGGTGCCTGGGGGGCTAGGACAGAGGGTGCCGGGAATGTCCCTGTGATTAGAACCTGGCCTGGCCACCTAGACACAGAAAGCGTTGGCTCTCAACCAGCAGCGAAGGGTTTCTGTTTCTGAGATAAAGGTTCCGTTATGAAGCGTGAGTGTCCTCGTGGCCCTCCTTCTTGAAGAGGGCCTGTAGGTGTGTCCACATGAACGGTGAAGCCATGTGCTGAATCCTCTCGTCCCAAGCCCAGATCTGGTCGTGGCAGGCCCACCCTTCAGTCCTCTGACCCCTCGGGTCCTGGCACAGAGGTCTCCCCACGGGGAAGCATTCCCGGAACTGGCCTGTGCCCCACTCTGGGATGGTGAGGGCTACGTGCTGCTCGCTGCTCTATTCCCAGGGCCTTACACAATGCGTGCCACGTACTAGGCCATTAGGAAATATTTGTTGAGGGCCAGGAGGTGGTGTGGGGGTCAAGGCACTAGACTCTCAGATGGCTGGCCAGGGTTCAAGTCCCAGACCTACCAGCTTGAAAATCAAGCAGGGTGCGTTCATGCCCAAAATCCTGAGTGGAGAATGGAAGAGAAATGACTATGGAGTGGCCATACCCCCTGGGGAGTGATTTCTCACTTTCCCTCTGTTTCTCTGCCATCCCCCTGAGAGTGTACACATGCTCAGACTAAATAGAGTGATTAATTTATCTTGATAAATAGGAAACAACTTTTAATAAGAAAATTGTAACTTAAAAATATATATACATATATACAAATAATTTGTTGTGGGATCAGAAGACGGTGTAATGGTTACATCACAGGACTCCCACATAGTCGACTGCAGTTTGAGTCTTGGACCTGGTGGCTTAAAATTCACACTGGGCACATGTGTGTGCATGCCCAAGATTCCAAGAGGAGAATGGAGGAGAAGGTATTATGGTATGGCCATCCCCCCCAAGGGATGATTTCTCACTTTTTGTCTCTCTGGCAAGCACACATGCCCTATAGCAACAATCTCACTCTTAAAAAAAAAAAAAAGTGTGTGTGTGTGTGTGTGTGTGTGTGTCTGTGTGTTGAGTAAATTGATTAATGAATAAAGAAAGAAAGAAAAGAAAAGTTTTTTGGCCAAAATTTAAGCCTAGTTTTACCTATCATTTCCACAATCTCTAGACAGCTATAATATATCTCTCCCAAAAGATAAATGGGATAATTATTAAAGATAATTATCTTTTAAATTTTTTTCTCGAAGTTGTACATCCTAAAGCATATACAATAGTATTAAGGTCTTTCCACAAAAATGAGAAGATTTCTCAAAGCAGGTTTATTTTTTGATTATTTTTATACAGAAATTTTCATTCATTAAGGTAATTTTTGACATCAGTAGGTAACATCTTTGTTTTTCGTTAAGGACAGGCGGGGTGATAAGGAAGGTTATTCTGAGACTAAGAAGAGTAAGGGGTGACCAGTAGATAGTATAGCGGTTACGCCGCTGGACTCCCACGTAATCGACCGCGGTTCAAGTCCCAGACCTGGCAACTCAAAACTCATGCCAGGCCCATGTGTGTGCATGCCCACAGTCCTGAGAGGAGGATGGAGGAGAAGGGATTGCAGCGTGGTCACACCTTCCCTCGGGGTGAGGATGACTTCTTTCTATCTGTCTCTCTGACTGTTTCTCGGGTAAGCGCACACACCTTATAACAAAATAGCTCTCAAAAAAAAAAAAGGCGAGTAAGGAAACCTTTGCCTTGGTAATGTCAGTCAATCTTATTTTTTTTTTTTAATTTTTTTATTTTTGGAGGTTTTTGCTATAGGACGCCTGTGTTCGCCAGACAGACAGAGACAGAGACATAGAAAGCGAAAAATCACCCCCCCCAGGGGGGGTGGCCACACCGCAATCCCTTCTCCTCCATTCTCCTCTCGGGATCTTGGGCACGCACCCACACGCACCCGGCATGAGTTCTAAGCCACCGGGTCCGGGACGCAAACCGCAGTCGACTACGGGAGGAGTCCAGCGACATAGCCATAACGCTAACTGCTGGTCCCCAGTCAATCTTACTGGCAGTAGAGGTGAGTACGAATATATAGGTATTTGTTATTGTTGTTATAGGGACATGGGCTTACTGGAGAGCAACACTGAGTGAGGGAAAAAGAAAAGGCACCTCCTGGGGGGATGGCCATGCTGCAATCCCTTCTCCTCCATCTCTGCTCTCGGAATTTTGGGCCCATGCACACTCATGCCCAGTGTATTTTTCAAGCTGCTGGGTCTGGTACTCAAACCACACAGTCCGCCATGTGGGATCCAGCTGCCTTAACCACCACGCCACCCCAGCCAAGGAGGAGTATGAATTTAACATGTGTTTTTGGCCTTGAAACTGCTTTTATTGGCTTAATTATCACAATATCAAAAAAACAATTGAACTGTAAAAAAGTCATTTCGTGTACTTTTCATTCTGCATTATGGAGACACAGAAATATTAATCCATGCCACCCAGGCCCTCCTGGGAACCGAGCGCTCTTTGGGGAGAAGCACGAACAGCCAGTGCAGGGAGGGCTCCACACTTCTGACCTGCAGAGCAGGCTGCAGTGAAACAAGGTGAAAAATCAGTGAGTTTGAAAACTGGAAACCTAATACTTACGCAGCCACCCAGCTATCCAACTCAGAGAAGCTACTTAATCGGAGTCTCGCTGTACCTTCAAAACAGGGGCCCTCTTCAATGATCTGCACAGTGTCCGTCAGTTTCTAAATCCCAGCGTTCACATCACTAGTGATAACCGAACAAGCACGCATAGAGTGCCCGGTGCTCATCACTCACGTACTTTGGAGTCATGTAACGGAGCCATGACCCTTGCCCTAGGCCGTCCATCACTTAGCGAGACTTACCATCATTTTAGCAGTCAGCCACCGCCCTGAAGCACTGTGGAGTCCCCCACTACAGAAGAAGTAATAAATTGCACAAGAGTTGGAAAGGCGATTTTGCATAGGTACCAGAAATCTTTGTAAGGCCATGATATTTTTTTCCCTCTCTCTTTTGCTAGAGGGCATAGGTACTTGCCAGAGAGAGGGAGGGAGAAATCACCCCCCACAAGGCTTCCCTTTTGCCAGAGTGCAAATGCACTTGCAAGAGAGAGAGACAGAGACAGAGACAAGGCGAAAGCACCCCACACATCACGGGGCATGGTCGTGCCACAGTCCCCTCTACTCCATTTCTCCGTCCTGTTGGGATCTGGGGTATAAACATACATGCACCCAGTGTGTTTCCTAAGCTGCTGGGTCCGAGCCTCGAACTGCAAGGTCGGGGAAAGCCACAACCTTTGATCATTTCACTGTAGAAATGTTTATAATCATTTAGAAATTGGAAATAATATGTCCACCATGGACAGACTGAAGACGCAATTAAATCGTTTGCATTCACTGTAATGGTGACTTAGAATCATATTTAAAAACATAGGCAAATGCTCAAGATGATATTAAACAAGAAAAGCAAGATGCAGAATTACACACGTGGCATGACCATAATTAAGTATGAGGCATACACATACCCTACCCTGTTATGTATGTGATGTGTTGGGTTGTCGGAAAACTCATGATGTATTTTTTTCTACATAAAAATGCGTCATGACTTTTCCAACAATCCACTATAATATTTGCAAATAAGACCAGGAGGAAAGACAACCTATGAATAGTAGGGGGTGGCGGGAAAGCTGTAGCTCATGACCCACGGAGGGCTGTGAATGAAATGCTTCCTTCTACGCAGGTACTTCGAAAAGTTCATGAAAAGCGCGCATCATGTAAAAAAACGATGCATGGATTTCCAATTTTTTATTTTTGCACAAAAAGAAACATACACTTAATTCAATTTTCCAAAAACTTTTTTGAATACCTTTTATTTTGATGAAGTTTATGAAAAACGTCATATTCTGATTTCTGTAAACTTTGTTAAAGGTTGTATTATACAACGACTTATTTTAAGAGCATTTTTTAAAAACCTAACCAATAGTAGCACAAAACAAAGCATTACTTGATACCATCCTCTGTACAAGCCAGGTTGTTGACTGAAAAGGTGTACTGCTTGGGGCCAGCAGGTATCACAATAGTTAAGCTGCTGGACTCCCACATAGTCAACCATGGAGGGTTCGACTCCCAGACCTGGCAGCTTGAAACCCACACTGGGTGCATGAGGCATGCGTGTCCAAAATCCCAAGAAGAGAATGAAGGAGAAGGGATTACAGTGTGGCCATCCCCCTAGGGGGGTGATTTCTCACTCCCCCCCAACACTCCCTCTCTAGGTCTCTCTCCCCGAGGACACACACCCTATGGCAAAAAAAAAAAAAAAAAAAAAAAAAAAAAAAGCTTAAAACAAACAAGCAAAACAAAATGTGCTGTCGTAAGTGACAAAAGTGATTAGCGAAGAATCAGTAAGTGACAAAAGTGATTAGCGAGGAATCAGAGAGCTTGTGCATCTACTGTGTAAGGACACAGCTGTTTCCAACGAGGAGATAAAGAACCGGCTGAAGGCTAATGCCCACGGGCATCCCGGGTCTGATAACATCTCCCCGCACAAAGGCCAGCGGATTAGCTCTTGTTTTAAAGAGGCTGCCAGAGCTTGCCAAGGAAAATATGTGATTGATCTAATTAGCTTACTGAACTGCGGAACGCGTGTGCCAGCATCACTGCGCCCACAAGGACTTCTCCCAGGACAAAGAAGCTCCTCCTTCAACTTAAGCACTCACCCTCATCAACAGGGACGAGCCCTGGCACTGCTCTGCAGAGAAGCTTAATGAGTTTTATTGGGTGCCCATGACATCGACGGGAGTCCCAAAAGAACGAGCTCCCATGGCGAAAAGGAGGAAGACACAGAAAGGACTGCAAAAATGCAGGTGCCGTGGCTCAACGCCAATTACCAGCTGGGGCCTACAATTTTCCTACATGACGGCGGCGTGACCGCCCCCACTCTCCACTCAGGGCCTTATTAACCTCACTGATCCTGCCTCCCTCCCTCAGGGTTCGGAGCGACCACGAGTCTGTTACAACCGGCACTCGCTCATTCATTCAGCGGATATTCTGGGGCACTTACCATTCACAGGTAATAAACGATCATTCTAGCTCATCTTTTGTTGCTAATGCAAGAGATGGTTTAAAAACCAGTTTGGTTGTTTAAAACACACACACACACACACACACACCCTTAATGGGGAAAGATGAACAACAGAGAGAAAAGAAACGTGGCATCTTGTCATTAGCTTCAGCTAACAGTCAGTGGATCACAAGAGGCCAGTGATTCACTCGTTACCTTTAGGAGCTGTCTTCATCTAAAAAGCAAAGTTTCTTCTTCGGGGAGGGTAGTTTTCATATCTCTCTCTCTCTCTCTCTCTCGCTCTCGCTCTCTCTCGCTCTCGCTCTCGCTCTCTCTCTCTCTCTCATGGACTCAGGCCCAAGTCAGTATCAGGAAAATATCATGTCTTATTTATCCAAATAGCCATGCCTGTTCTGCACCACCTCACTGCCTGGAGGGACTCTGATCCAGGAAGCCATGTTGGACCAAGCTCAGGGCCTGGGGGGTCCGGGATGGCCTGAGCAGGGAGGGGCCTGCCTGACTCAGGTGAGCGAGGGGCCCCCAGAGGCGCCGCGGGGTAGGGCCGTCCGTCGGTAAGCAGACTGTCGGTATTCTGTATCTCCTACATTTCTTATTTCCACCAAGAGTCTATATAAGACTATTTTTCAGTCCATGCTCTGAACTAAAGACAGTTTATAATGCCTAGTTTTGCTGCTATAGAGTATTCTGAACAGCCTTGAACTTGAGAAATAAATCACCTTCTACTGCCTTCTACTGCATGATAAGCATTATTTCTATGAGAATTTTTTCACAGGAAAAGAAAACAGAATGTTGATTTTGTGATTTTACCAAATATATAACCATCTATATTTAAGCACTTATTAAACTAAAGCTAGACAGAACTATGCTATAAAATGAGAGTCGAACATGGGGCCAGCAGGTGGCATGGTGGTTACATGGCTGGACTCCCACATGGCTGACCATGGTTCAAGTCCTGGACCTGGTGGCATGTGTGTGTGCATGACCAAAATCCAGAAAGGAGAATGGACAAGGGACTGCGGTGTGGCCATCCCCCCGGGAGGTAATTTCTCACGTTCCCTCTCTCTGTTTCTCTCCAGTGAGTGCATGTGCCCTAAGAGACAGAGAGAGAGAGAAAGAATCAAACTTAAAATTTCAGTAAAGAGGCCCAGCAGATGGCATAATGGTTACGTTGCTGGACTCCCACATAGTCGACCGCAGTTCAAGTCCCACACCCAGCAACTTAAACCTCACACTGGGCATGTGTGCATGGATGCCCAAAATCCTGAGGGGATTGTGGCATGGCCATCTCCCTTGGGGAAGTGATTTCTTGCTTTCTGTCTCTCTGGCAAGCACACACACCCTCTAGTAAAAATTTCTCTTAAAAAAATTTTCAGTAAAGAAACATTGTTTTGGGTTTATTTCTTGCATGAGTGAGAGACAGAGACAGACAGAGACAAGAACCCTCAATTGGCGCAACACTGCCCTACCTTCCCGGACAGCCAGGACCACGGGCACACGCGCCCAACATGTGCAGGCGACAGGGGACCTGAACCTGTGACCTTCCATAATAACCCAGCATTGCTTGAGCAGTGTACCAGTGCCACACCACCAGGCTGGCCCGGGAAGCATTTTTAAGGTATTTCTAGACCTGTACTCTGCTTTTACAGTGCTGTTTTCTCTAAAAGAGTTTTGATCGACTACTCAATTTGGTTAGAATATAACTGTGGAATGGAACAACTGCAGGTGGGCCCTGGTTGGTAGAATAACAGGAAACAGCACTTACAGCGCAGAACCATAAACAGATGGCATACGTACAGATCTTAGGTATTTTATCGTGAAACGTAAGAAAGCAAATTTATTTGCCAGTATTTTCAGATAAGCCAAGGTCACTTCTTCAAGTACAGGTCTCTGACTGAAGTTCAAAGTCATCTTTTTTTTTTTTTTTTTTAACTTTATTTATTTATTTATTTTTATTTGACCAGAGAGAGACATAGTGTGTGTTTGTGTGTGTGAGAGAGAGAGGGAAAGAGAGGGAAAAGCAAGCCACCAGGTCTGGGACTCAAACCGTAGTTGGCCATTTGGGAGTCCAGCGCCCTTAACCACGATGGCACCTGCCAGTCCTGAAAGTCATCTTTTTATTTATTTATTTATTTATTTATTTATTTATTTATTTATTTAGGTTTTTTATCATAGGGTACTTGCACTTGTGGGAGAGAGACAGAGAGACAGCGAGGGAAAGTGAGAAGTTGCCCCTCCCTCCACAGGGGGATGGCCACACCACAATCCCTTCTCCTCCATTCTCCTCTCGGGATTTTGGGCACACACACACGCCCAGGGTGACCTCAGGCCACTGGGTTGAGGACTCAGACTGCCTTGGCCATGTGGGAATCCAGCACCTTAACCACCTTGCCACCTGCTGGCCCCCAAAGTTACGTTTCTTGCCAAAACCACACTTGTAATATAAAATCGATCATTTGCTGTTTGGGCTACCCTTTAGCTCAGAAAAGCCTCGGTGTAAAGCAATCTAAGAGTAGAATCTGTCACATTTTAAACCTCTCTCCCGGTCACTTAGCGTTCTCTCTCCCACATCTCAGGGGGCAGCAATGCCTTAGGACAGCCTGCCTTTATTTCATCTTTCCAAAGCATTGGACGTCGCAGAAACAGGCAGCTTCCCTCCACACACAGATCTCTCGTTGGCTTCCACGTAACTTACTGAAGTAGGGAATTAGGACAGGGATGCACGTGCGTCGGCAATGGGAGGGGAGTTCGGGGCTTTTGAGGGCACCCCGGAGGCAGCCAGACGGAGCGCTCGGTGGGAGTGGGCGGAAGTTAGCGCACTCCCCACGCAGGAGGGACGGTGCTGGCATTCCACGGACCCACTCAGATCGGCTAAGGGGCTGCCACTGGGTTATAAAAAGAAGTCATGTCAGCCAGGTGGCATGGTGGTTAAGGTGCTGGATACCACAGCCAACTCCACGGTTGGAATCCCAGATCCAGCAGTTTGAAAAACTCTCTGGGCATGTGTGCAGGTGTTTCCAAAATCCAGAGAGGAGAATGGGGGAGATGGGATTGCAGCGTGACCATCCCTCCCGGGGATGATTTCTCACTCTCCCTGTCTCTCTGTTTCTCTTTCTCTGTCTCCATTAAGTATACATGCCCCATGGCAAAACTTTAAAAAGAAAAAAGAAAAGCTAGCCTCTCACATAAAAGGGTATGTTCAGACAAGGTTATTATTTTTTTAAGTTTATTTTTTATTTCTTCTACAAATGAGAGCCAGAGACCGAGAGACAGCACCTCCAGGGGTCTTGGTGCCATGATCCACACCCAGCCTCAGCCAGCCCAGACACAGCCACGCACATGCCAGTGTACTGAAGGAAGGCCCTGGGCGAGAGCTGGGAACCTGCCCACGTGGGTCAGCTTCGCAGAGAACTGCACTCCACAGCTCCGCCACTGTCCAGACCCCTAGGGTTAGTCTTTGTAGGGAGCCAGTTCCGGCTGGCTCCGGCAAGTCTTGTTTAAAGGCACTGTCAGTTAAGTCCAGGGAGGGTCTTTCTGCCACATCCCTTGTGGCAGATGTGCCATAAAGTCCTTCTTTCTGAGAACGGAGGCATGCACTGCCATCTACAGAGCCTAACGTCATCCCCAGCGTCTCATCTGCAAAGTATCCACGCTGGGAGATAATCCGTGCTAGACAGGCAGGTAGAAGGATGGTGAGTCTCTAGGAAACTGACAGAGACTTGCAAATAGACCCTCCCTTCCTGCTCCCCACCCCTCAAAAAAGACATCGCTCCACTCCTACCTAAGACCATTGCCACGGACAGAGTACTGAGTCCTGCCCACAGACCCATCTTTCTTATTGCTATTATTTGGAGAACTCTGAGTGTGCCATTCATCCTCCATTTTGCCATAGACCCCACTACTCCCAATCATTGCACACCTGCCTGACCCCACTGGACAAAGCACTGGCCCAGCCAGCTACACAATGCCGCCATGACTTGATTCTGTATGAAAACTTCAGTCAGTCTCTGGCAATACCAGGAGTGATCACAGAGTGAACATACTCACCTCGGCAGAAGAACCCAACCACACACCTAAAGACAGACCGGAAAGCTCACTTATATATATATTTCCGAATCTTTAACCTTCTTTAACCTACACAGATCAGGCCCACCACCACCCCCCTCCCCAGGAACTCCCAGGCTGAAGACAGCGGTGGCCTTTCCGCAGTCGCTACCTCACAGGGCACCGTGGGACGGCTGGACAGCGCAGGCCGCGTGGGCCTGCCACAAGGGCAAAGCAGCCGCCAGTGCCCGCACTTACTAGCCAGTCCCCGAGCGCAGCTTTCTACCATGGGTGTTTCTACAGAAGTAACACAGCTCTGGGACCAGCAGTTAGCGTAATGGCTATGTCGCTGGACTCCCACGTAGCCGACCAAGGTTTGAGTCCCGGACCCGGTGGCTTAAACTCCCGCTGGGCGCATGTGCGTGCGTGCCCAAGATCCCGAGAGGAGAATGGAGGAGAAGGGATTGCGGCATGGCCATCCCCCCTGGGGGGTGATTTCTCGCTTTCTGTCTCTCTGTCTCTCTCTGTCTGTCTGGAGAATGCACGGACGCTATAGCAAAAACCTCTCCAAAAAAACCCAAAAAAGTAAAAGCAGTAACACAACTCTCACGCAGCACAGGGGAGACGTGAACAGCAGCCGTCTCAGCCCTGGCTCATTTCCCAGGCGAGGAAGCCGGTTTGCAAGGCTGGGCCCGGCACGCAGTCTCTGAGAGGCCGATGGATCATCTTTTGCTGCTGCTTCCTTGTCTGCTGCGAAGTGTCCCGTGTCCCGACGGGAAGTCAGAGACACCTTAATTCTCACAATTACACTTAATCAGAGCAATCTGCAATGTGAGATTTAAGTCTATATGCTCAAAATACCCTTGGTTTATAGGTATCTGCCTGGTTGAGATAATAATTCTCTCAAGCAGATACTTTAAGTTGCAGGCTACAGGCAAATGGGCTGTACCCACTCGAGGAGACGAGGAGTGATTGATTGGAAAGCGCAACTCCGACACAGGGTCCTGATTGCATTAGACAGGGAGCATGAAGACTAATTATTGCCGCTGATTGCGCAGAACCCACGGCTGGAGGTGCAAGTGCGGCGGCGCCTTCTCGGAAACGACAGCACGAGCAGGTGAATTTGCACTCCGTATTCCCACGGGCCTCTGTCCTGATTTCGGGGTAAATGGGCTTTCCCTAATAACCTAAGTCATACAGGGAATGGCAGTTAAAAAATCCTAGACTCAGTCTTACTACCCTGACCGAGGAGGGGCTGGCCGGGCCTGACCACGTGGTACGTGATCAATAAATAATTACAGCGGCTTGGCGCCAGGCCTGTGGGCACACTTCGGGGACTGTCAAGACTCATTTTTCCAGACACCTACACAAATGGGAGTCAGAAGGTATGTTCTAGTGAGTAGAAAGAAATACACCCCATATGCCACCCAGAGCAGCCCTTGAACGGACTCCCTGTCTCCACAGCCTCCAGCCCCATGGGGGTTGGGTTGTGCTAGTTCCTCCCCATCCACCCAGGGCCACCATTATTATCTGACAGTCAGGTATGGCACTCGCCTGGGAAAATGCTGACTGGCCCTTTTTAACAAGGAAGTGGGGGGTGGAAGTTTTCACCTCCATTCTCTAAGGGAAAGCCACTCACAAAATATCATAATCCTGGCGGGTCAGCAGGAGGTGTGGTGGTTAGGGCACTGGACTCCCACGCAGCAGACCACAGTTTGAGTCTCAGATCGAATGGCTTGCTTAAAAAGTAAAAAGTCAAGCAGATGGAGTAGTGATTAGGTCACTGGACTCCCAAAGAGCTGACAGTAGTTCACGTCCTGGACCTGGTGGCTTGAAACTCACTCCAGGTACATGTGTGTGCGTGTCCAAGATCCTGAGAGGAGAATGGAGGAAGAGGGATTGCGGTATGGCCATGCCCTCGAGGGGTGATTTCTCACTTTCCTTCTCTCTCTCTCTCTCTCTTTCTCTCTCTCTCTCCAGCAAGTGCACATTCCCTAAGGCAAAAACTTCTTGCCCAAGAAAAAAAAAAAAAAAAAACACCTCTCCAAAAAAAAAAAAAAAAAAAAAAAAAAAAAACCTCTTATATATATATATATATATATATATATATATATATATATATCATGGTCATGGCTACATGGCCCCGAGTTAAGGGGGAGGGGTGAGAGGACGCAATGGTCACTCTGTGCTCTCGGGCTCCTGGGTAATGGCTGTCCCTCCCCACTCCACCCCCCCACCCCAGGAAGCCATCTCCACCAGCTTCCATTTTTTTAGGGGCTGTGGAAGGCTTAAATAACAGAAATTTATTTTCTCAAATTTCTGGAGGCAGGGAAGTCCAAGATGAAGGTGCTAGCAAATCTGCTTTCTGACGGGGCTCTCTCCCTGGGCTGTGGGGCACCCATCTCCCTGCGTCAGGAGTTAGAACCCTGCCCTAGCTTCAGGACGCAAGGGTGAGAAGCCACCCACTCCGCTGCCTGAAACTGCCCCAGTGCAGAAGGAACACAGCCCGTCTTCCTCCAGGAGGCCCCTGTGTTACCCCTGGAGCTCTGGGCAGGGGTAGCCAGGGCAGGGGAAGGGGAGGAGCGTCTGGTCCACGGAGCCTGCACGATGCAGGGCGCTGGGAGAGCTGGCTGAACACTTAAAACCCTGCTCAATCTGGGTAGCTGAGGTGCTAGCATTTGACCCACTTGATGTATAAAAGATCAGACAAGTGAACGTGGATTAGAAATTGCATAATCAGGGTCGGCAGGGGGCGTGGTGGTTGAGGTCCTGGACTCCCACATGGCTGATCGCAGTTCAAGTCCTGGACCTGGCGGCTTGCTTTCTCACTTTCCTTCTCTCTCTCTGGCCAAATTAATAATAGTAGTAGTAAATAAAATTAAATAAATAATTCTTTAAAAAAAAGGAAAAGAAACTGCAGAATCTGTATTACTAATAAGGACGAGAGTTTTGAAATTAATGGAATTCAACACAACCTCTGTAAGCCTAAGTGGAAGAGTGAAAAGTGAAGGGAGACTCTGAACTTGAAAAGGCATCCTCATTGGAGCAATGAAATGGCAAAGCCAAGACAAGATTCAGACCAAACGGCAAAACTGATGTCACCACCCGCGCTCTGCTCTGGAAAACCAAATCTTGGGTTGTCAGGGAAGTTATCACGCATTCTTGCACAGAAAACCATAAAAAAAAATCATGACTTTTCCGATGACCCAAGAGAAGCCTGGAATTGCATGACATCGTACAACACCTGGAATTACGTGACGTCCTACAACGTGTGTTCCTCCTATGTGAATCGCCAACGTTCTACTAGGTCGTCAGGAAAGTCATGATGCATCTTTCTACATTTTTCTAGGCAAAAATGCATTATGACTTTCCCAATGACCCAATATTTGGTTTTCCAGAGCAAAGGGTGGGTGGTATAACTTTCTCTTTTTTTAATTTAATTTTATTTATTCACTCATTTATTTTCATTTGACTGTAGAGAGACAGAACGAGAGAGCAAGAAAGTGAGAAAGCAAGCCACCAGGTCCAGGTCTCGAACTGCAGTCGGCCATGTGGGAATCCAGTACCTTTAACCACCTCGCCACCTGCCGGCCCCCAAAGTCTACTCTTTACCAGGCTTGGTGTTAGGTACAGGAACACAACACTGAACAAGCCACAGTCTCTGTCCTTCTGGAGTTCGGTTTATAAACATGAAGGGTTTGATACGAAAACAGCCGCCTCTCAGTTGTCAAGTTCTTTATTTTCTCTCTTGCTTTTGATGTTCACAGCACTGACTTCACCTTTGTCATTTTCACTATGAGTAGACCTTTAACACCTACAACACAGCACGTCCTATTCAGGTCCTGTTTTCTTCTTCTTTTGTGCCTGTGTGTGCTCGAGCACATATGTGCATGCCAGAGAGAGGTGGAGAGAAAAGGAGAGGAAAAGCACCCCTGGGGGAAACGGCCAGGCCACGATCTCTTTTCCACCATCTCTCCCTCCTTTTGGAATTTTGGACACACACACACAAGCACCCAGCATGTTTCCAAAGCCGTCTGGTCTGGGACTAGAACCCCGCAGTCAGCCACGTGGGATCCAGCTGCCTTAGCCACCAGGTCACAGAGCCGGTCCAGATTCTGCTTTCTAGACAGAGAGATTTTAGCCAGACTGGTTCCTAAGACAGAAAGGAAGCAAATGCAGTAGAGAGATTTTACAAAATTCAGGGCTTCAAAGAAAGAATATATGGATGTATTGCTTTAAATAAACACAGAACAGGAGCAAAGGTTACGGGGGGCAGTGGGCAGAGGAGGGGAGGAGAAAGCACAGCCGATTCCTCCTCGAAAACGACCCTGATCCCACAGGAGGCTGGTCTCTGGGCCGCTCGGTGCTGATCGCTAATTGACGTGCACGAAGCAGCGGGCATCGCCTGAGCGTTCCAAACGTCCCTAATTGTGACTGAGCAGATGAGCCCCCAAAGATCACACGTCATCCTATTTGAAAGGGTTGCTGGCACATCATTAATTAAAACACCTTGGCTCCCCACCACATTAGAAGCACGATAATTACCTTTACACGAAATCTGCTTTATAACACTCCAAATGCGTTGAACCCTGGGGTGATGACAGAATACAAACAAAAAGACCGTGGGCTGGGGATCCTGGCCACGACTGCAGGACTGCAGAGCAGAGTTTAGAGCTCCCCCCTTTGGGAATAGCAAACATTAACTGGCCTGAGAGAGACACGCAGCCACTATGGTGATTATGATCATGTAACATTAGCAGCACCTAAGTTTTCGTGAGTCTTTAGTATGTGCTGCACCCTAAACCATGTGAGTTTCACATGCAGGCTCAGTGCCTTGTCTAAGGTCACCCCGGCCAGAAGGTGTCAGAGCAGAGAATGGAACCCACGCTCTAAAGTCTACACTACGAGGCCGCCAAAGAGGGAAGGTCAAGGGAGAGGAGAAAGGGTCACCCTGCAGACTTCCCCAGAGCACAGTTCAGGAAATGGAAGGCAGCAGGTCCATGGACGTGGACTGCTGGACCACCAGCAGAACCCACATGGAATTCCAGAGACCCCCAGACGGGTACGAGAGAGCTCGCCTTCTCTGCCAAGACTAGGAAGTTGGAACAAAGAGAAATGGTAAGACCGCAGGGTGAGGAAAGAGTGATCAAGAGGGTGCCCATCGGAGGAGAGGCAGTGGAGCCCCAAAGTGCATACTTTTGTTTTCAGGTTTTTCCCACAGGGCACATGTTTTCACCAGAGAGAAAGAGAGAGAGAGAGACAGAGAGAGGGAAAGTGAAAAAGCAGCCCCCAGGAGGGATGGCTACACCATACTCCCTCCTCTTCTATTTTCCTCTTGGGATTTTAGGGATGTACACACATGTGCCCTGTGCAATTTTCAAGCCACTGGGTCCAGGACTCGAACTGCAGTCAGCCATGTGGGAGTCCAGCACCTTAACCACCACGCCACCTGCTGGCCCCAAGGGAGCCCACTCTTACTCAGTTACCTCTCCATGTATTGTACATCTCCTGCATGCCAGCTGCCAACTACCGCCCTGGTCTCCAGCCTCCATGTGTTAGAGGGCATCATGGAGCCCTGGCCGAGGAAGACCTGTGGACAGAACCGGTGAAGGCCCCTGAGTAGGCCTGAGAGGACCCGTCAGGCGGCGTGCCCCTCCTGCTCCCCCACACAGGTGAAGCCTTCTTAGAACCTGAGCCCTGACTCAGCCGCTCCACAGGAAGGACAGTTCCAACTCCCAAGCACTGAGCTAGAACTACTTCTTTCCAAGACCTGAAAGCTCGACATCTTAGACGGCCTCTTCCTAGTGACAGAAAAGTGAGAAGCCGTCTTGGTGAGCAGGCACCAGGTCCCTCCAGGAGTATGAAGAGGCCGACAAGTTTCAACATGGCCTCATTGTTGAAGAACGCAAAAGGGAAAAACACAATGCTGTCACCCAGTGAAGTCAATGTGGCATCAAGCCCCAGCTCTGACACTTACTAAGTCTACCCAGAAACTTCAAGCAAAGTACTCACCCTCTGGGGGCCTCAGCTCCTCACTCTGCCGTCAGGTTTGGGAGCAGCCTGCACCTTGCTGAGATTCTGTGGGCACAGAGTACACCTCCACCCCAGCTGTGGTGTGTGCCCTGCCCACAGCTCCTTCCTGGGGACTGGTAACAGACCTACCCACTGTGTGGAAGCCCCTACCAAAACACACACACACCATCAACCTGCTAGTCACATGGACCAGAGCCAAACAGAACCAGAGGCGGGAAACTGGTCAGATGGCAACCAATCCCTAGGCTAGCCATCCGCTGTGCTGTGCTTTAAAGCCTGAGATGACCAATGGCCAACAGCTTAGCCACTCCCACTCTCTCGGGGATTAGAACTAGGAAGAAAAGCTGGCTGGCAGCTGGCAGCAAAGCAGACAGGCCCGAGACAGGACAGCAACGTGGACAGTATCGGGTTACAGTAAGGGACAGGCTCCTGGGGTGGCAGTCGCAACTCCTCCGGCCGGCCGAGGTGCCCAGAACTAGGGGGAGAGGGAGGTGTCCACAGCCTTTGACTCCAGCCTTGAGGTGTTCCCGAGGCCTTGCCCTTCCTGAGGCCTAGCTGTTCCCTCGTCCTGGCATGGAACAATAAAGCCCCTACTACCCCAGGTCACTGGAGGCGTTGTCTGTTCTTTGTGGCCAGATGAGACGGGAGTGTGGCACACCTGTGCAAGAGGCCACGCGTGGGCGAAGACACACACACCAGCTGCTTTGTGGGACCTCCCTGAGCAGACTAGGAGGGAGAAATGGCCTCTCCCAGGCGTGGGCTACCAAAGGAGACAGCCGGGGCGGGGGTGAGCATGGCCATGATAAACACAAGGCGTCTTTTAGAGGGTCCGTGAAGAGAAATGCCAGAAATAATCTCCAAAAGCCCGCGTACTTTTGCTACCTTTATAGCCTCCTTTGAGGGGGAAAAAATGATTCTTCTTAATACTTTCCAAGATTGAAACAAAGCCAAATGTCACCGGTTTCCCCTTTGAGATAAGATTTAATTAAGGAATGAAAAACCAAAGACGATCCAACCTCCGCGGAATAAAAAGCAAAGTGACAACAAAACAGAAAAGCGTCCCTCTGCCCCCACCCAGATCCATCGTTTTAGAAAATGACAGTCCAAATGGCAAGCTCTAGCCACCCCGTGGAAGCCACGCCATGCCGCCTTCCCCAGTACCCGCCTCCTTCAACCCTGGCCTCCAATCCCGTGCCAGCTTTTCTAGAGAGCCTTTGGGGTCCTTTGGCATTTTGGTGTTTATTTTATTACCCGGCTTGAAACCCAATTTGTTCCACTCGGTGTTTTCCAGCTTAGCTCTGTGAGTCCTGTATTTCGGCAGGATGGACAATGGCTTCAGCAGATGCCCCCCCATGCACAGCTACCTGCTTCGGTGCCCCGCTCAAATCTGCACGGGACACAGGATGCTGGAGTACCGCCTATTTTAAAGAGGCAGCAGAAAACCACCCCAGCACAAATCAAACCTGGGGAGGAAACGGGGGCCCTCTACAAGCCAAAGTATGATTTATCCAGACTTATTTTTTAGCAGATTCAAGTGGGTTTAAAAACCGTTGTCCCTGCTAGCTTTTTTTTTTTTTAAGCCATCAAAAGAACCAGGTTCAAAAGCAGTAGGTACACTGATTATAAAGTGATGAGCTATAAGAATGCGTCTCTCACAGGGGTGGGGGAGTGGAGGGCTTGCGGAATAATTCAGATCGGGATCCACTGGCCTGGGTCCACCCAGTAGGTTATGAGAGAGAGTTCAGAGGACGACACGCCAGCGTCTGGTGGGCCCTGCATGTTTTCATTCTCTTCTCCCACTGTACAAGGTTCAATACGATCCTGGCCTTGGGAGGCAGTAGCTCAAGGTGAGAAGCAGTGAATCACCGGCAACTTCATTGAGTGTTCTTTGCGGTCTATAAATAAAATCAGAGCTTTGGAAGCTGGTAAACCTTTCTTAGGTCTGAATACCTCAAGGTTATGCATTTCTAAGCCTCTCTAAGAAAAAGTATAAACACAAGCCAGAGAAATGTGATTTATAATTAACAACGGGGCTTAGTACAGAAAAGCTCACGTTTTCATGGCCAGGGCATTATACTACGGTATTGCAGACCTTTAACTTCTCACGCTCCGTGTTATTAAAAAAAAAAAAAAAAAAAAAAAGAAACTAAAACTTAAAACAAAAAACATTCATTTTCCAGCATGGTCGACAAGTGTAGAGACATTCAGCAAAACACTAGCTTCAAGAAAACACTTTGGATCTGAATTATTTTACATGACGGAATGATTTTTGTGCACTAATAAAATGGGCAGAATAAATTTAATTCCTTTTATGTCACAAAGAAATTACAGTTCAGTTATGCAACAAATAGCAAGCGATCTTTTTTTTAGGAATGTGAGGTAAGTGGAAGTGGGGATTTCCAACTTGTGGGGGGTATCTGCCCAGACCCTCTTCTCTGTACCCCAATGCCTGCAGCCCAACGGTGAGCCCCGACTGGCGTCACAGGAGCCTGGCAGCACCGCCTCCTACCTTTGCTGACTGGGCCGAAACTGGGCTCAGCCAATCAGATTTCTCCCCTAGGAACCTAAATCAGAATGGGAAAATGCTGACTGTATTTCTCTACTTGCGTCAATGACTGAGACTTGTATTCTGAAGCTACAGAGTAGCCAAGTTGAGACACATGGAATGAAAGTGGTTTATTTAGTGAGAGAAAGAAAAGAAACAGAACCGAGTGCTAAACTGTTTTTTTTTTTTTTTAAGATTTAGTAAATTTTATTTTTATTATTATTACTCTTTTTTAATTTGCTATAGGGCACACATGCTCACCAGACAGAGACAGAGAGAAAGAGAAAGCCACCATGTCCGGGACACGAACCACCGCTGGCCATGTGGGAGTCCAGCTCCTTAACCATCTTACCACCTGCCAGTCCCCAACTAGACTACTATTCTAACTCCAGATTTGAGTTCCTTCTGAGGCCCATCTGAGCCTGAGTTCCATAAGATACCAGAATCCTTTCAATGGGTTTCCCTTTTCATTTCATCTAGTCAGTTTCTCTTCATTTAATCAGGGCCAGAGCCGCATAAGCACGAGAGCAGGATCAGACAATGTTAGAAAGACCCTCCTGCGAGGAAAAACAAAATACGGCAATCTTTGAAAGTCAGAGCCAGAAACCCCAAGGGGTCAGAAGGGCTGGAGCGGACGTGCCATGAGGGCTGCGTCCCAACTTTGTCACGTAGCTATCATGTTAACGCAGCTCACCACAGAGCCTCGAGTTCTGCGTGTCGGTGGGTGACACGTCCTCTCCCGGGCATCTCCTCTGTCCTCACTGACCCACCACGCTGACACGCAGCAGCAGCCGCTTCTCGGGCGTTTTCCTCGGTGTGACCACGTGCTCCTGTTAGAGGTCCTCTCAGAGCCCACGGTGGTTTCCGACTGCGTGATGTGAAGTCTCCCGAGGCAGTGCTGTATCTGTGAGCGTCTGAGCACTGTCATCACCATGGGCCTAAGGTGACAGTCAGTCCCAGACTCAGCTCCCTTCTTGGCCGTCCATGGTCTCAAATCCCCCTCCGAGCTGAGCTCATGGAGTTGGTAAAGCTGCTTCTCAGAAATGACCCGAGTGAAGAGGAAGGGCTGAGGGTTTGGACACCTGGATACAAGTCCTGCTTATTCTACTATCTAGTCATCATTTAACTTCTTTTTTGTTAAAGAATTATCTATTTAATTTCATGTATTATTTAATTTTTTTTTTTTTTTTTTTTTTTTTTTTTTTTTTTTTTTTTTGCTATAAGGTACATGCATTCACCAGAGACAGAAACGGAAAGGGAAAGTGAGAAAGCAAGCTGCCAGGTCTGAGACTCGAACAGTGGTCGGCCATGTGGGAGTCCAGCGCCTTAGCCACCAGGCCATCTGCTGGCCCCAGTCATCGTTTAATTTCAACAGCCCCTTGATAAGACTTGATCACTGGCTTTCAGCCTTTCTCCTTCCCCAACTCATCTAAGAGGTATGCCAAGAACACAGGAAAGATGAAATAATTAACACTGAAAAAGAGACAGACAAAGTATGTCGTTTAGCTGAATAAAACATCCAGAAAAGGGGGTCAGGTCGTGGCACGGTGGTGGAGTGGGTGGTCCCACGTGAAAGAGATCCTCCCTAGGATGCTGGGTACACGTGTGAGTACCTGTGATCCGGGTGGTGGGGACCGGACAGGTATCACAGCCCGAGGACACTGTTGGGGTACCTCTCTCTTCCCCCCCACACACACAGAAGAAAGAAATATCTAAAACTTCAAAAACTCATATGCAGGGAAAGAGCGATGGGTCTGGCTGGCGTCAGGACGGAGGCAGACCCTGAGCAAAGCTGTGAAGGACGGGACGGGCCTGGGTTGGGGCGAGGGCCGTGCTGACGCCTCTCCAGCTTTCCCTGACTCGCACGTTGGTTGGTGACAAATGGCATTAATAAGCCACTGGAAGAAGTACTCATTCAGGGACTGTGCTGGGAAAAAAGGCAACTATTCTAAAATCTTGCCAAACACCTACTGAAAAGCGCTCTCTAAGGCGAAGGATCGTGTTAAAGGGGGAGTCCCGAAACACGTGGCGGGTCCCCTGGAGTCTAAGCTCTGAGAGGGCTTCGCTCACATTGTGCACCCAAGCCCTCAGATGGCGGGGCTCGATGCTCAATCAACAATGGTTGAAAGAATCTGTAAACACCACCCCTACCATTAAGGACTTAGGATTGATTGAAAATGGATCATAAAAGGAGAGAACGGCTGTCCTCTCCTTTAAGGACGATAATAATAAGTAAATACGGCATCAATTTCACTTGCAGGGAGCCCTCCTAGGGATAATCGAGGGAAGAATGTAAACCTCACACAATAACCATTTCAGTCAGTAAATGACTGATCCCACTGTGTTTGCGAATAAACAAATCTATCACTTGACTCCTTCTCGGGGCGGATGCATTCGCTAAGAGCGAGCCTTTTCATAGGAAAGAATAAGTCGGCCCGCCACGGTTAGCTCAAAAACTTCTCTGAAATATATACATTAATTTGCTTCAAAATGTCACCTCTTTGAAAGTTGATTTTCTCCTCTGACTGCCTCACCCACAGGCCATTATGTCACATGGGCCACATCCATGTGGCCCAGATGAAAACAGCCCCCTTCACTGAATGGATTACCATAGCAACAAAGGGACAGCCTCCTCAATTATTCAGCGTGCCTGCACTCCAGTGACACCGCACCGACGACCACGTTCATTAGCAGCTCAGAGGAGCTCACAGACCCTGGCCGCTAAGTGGATCACAAAACCAAGCATGACCGCCCCCGCCCCAGGGTGATGTTAAAGGGAAGGAGGAGGAATAAATTGTTCTTTTTATTATTACTATTATTATTTTTAGAGGTTTTTGCTATAGAGCATGTGTGCTCGTCAGAAAGACAGAGAAATAGAAAGTGAGAAATCATCCCCCAGAGGGGATGACCACGCTGCAATCCCTTCTCCTCCATTCTCCTCTCGGGATCTTGGGCACGCACGCATACGCGTCCGATGTGAATTTAAGCCACCAGATTCGGGACTCGAACCCAGCCGACTACATGGGAATCCAGCGACATAGTCATTACGCTAACTGCTGGTCCCAAATTGCTCTTGATTTTAGGGTTCCACTTTAGAACTCAGTTCTTCCTATAGAAGGAAGGAAAGAGGGGCAGGGGTGAAGGGAGGTGGGAAAAAGGAATCAAGAGAGGGGGAGGGAGGGAGGCACATAATCATTTTTCCCTTAATGGCCAGGAGGCCAGTGTCCTTGCCAGAGAGAGCACGCACCCGACTCTCATGGGGCACAGTCACACTGCAGTCCTTCCTCTATTTCTCCTGCCCAGCAGGATTTGGGGCATGCACATACATGCACCTGCCATATTCTTCAAGTCTCCGGGCCCCGAATTCCAATCACAGATGGCCATGTGGGCTCCAGCTCCCTGTACCCGGAGCTGAACCGCTGCCCTACAAGGCCAGCCCTCAGACACTGAGTTTATACAGATGATACACATATAGAAAGCAGATGAAGGAAGGTAGGATGGTTAGGTAGAGGCCCAAGGGCCAAAGGATGAAATTCATCTTAAACTGGAGTGATGCTATGGTTTTCGTTTTTGCCCTGCCCTATTTTCTGGCTCGTGTCTCGTTAGGAGAACAGGCAGGGGGGTGCAAACCAGATACTGAAGGAATGAAGACGGCCAGCAGCCAGTGGGGAAGTCCTCTCTCCTGGCCCGGTTACATCTCCCCTGAACAGAACAGCTGGAGTGCCAGCTGGTTCCAAGACAAGCGAGAACTTTGTTCACCAGGAACAACCAGAGACCGAGTCCAGCCCACCTCCTGCCACTCGCCCTGGGACACCTCAGAACTTAAGGCTAGGGACCAGCAGATAGAGTAGCAGTTACATCGCTGGACTCCCACATAGCCAAAAGCGGTTCGAATCCTGGACCCGGTGGCTTAAAAATTGCGCCAGGTGTACCCAGGATCCCAGGAGGAGAATGGCGGAGAAGGGATTGCAGTGTGGCCATTCCTCCTGGGGAGTGATTTCTCACTTTCCCTCTCACTGTCTCTGTCTCTCTCTCTCTGGTAAGCAAATATGCTCTAAGATAAAAACCTCTCAAAAAAAAACAAAAAAAAAAAAAAAAAAAACAAACTTTAAGGCCAATACAACCAGAACTGACAATTCCATTTTAATCCAAATGCCATACCACAAGTTTAATCCAGGAACGGAGGACAAATGGCTTTTCTGACTCACTCGTGTTCTTTCATGTCACCCCTCAGAAAAGGGAGGAAAGGAGGAAAAGGGGGTATATCCCTCCAAAAGATACTAACATATTAATAAGATGGTTTGATGAAACTTCCACAGAGACAAGAGTTTTCATTTGGTTCAAAATAACTGACATGAGGCCAGCAGGGGACCTGGTGGTTAAAGCGCTGGATTCACACACGGCTGACCGCAGTTCAAGTCCCAGACCTGGTGGCTTGCTTTCTCATTTTCTCTGTCTCTCTCTCTGTCTCTCTCTGGTAAGCATGAGTGCCCTGTAGCAAATTAAGAAAGAATAATAAATAAAATTAAATACACCTTTAAAAATAATAATAACTGATAGGCCCACAAAGGAAGTCTCTACTTCACTGACAAATTCAAAGGCATATACAAAAGCCTGAAGAGGGCCAGCCACGTGGCATGGCGGTGAAGGCAGCTGGATCCCACATGGCCAACTGCATGGTTTGAGTCCTGGACCCAGAGGATTGAAAAGCATGCCAGGTGTGTGTGTGTGTGTGTGCCCAAAATCCCAAGAGAATGAAAGAGATGGGATTGTGGAATGGCCATGTCCTCTGGGAGGTGCGTGCTCTTTGCTCGCTCTCTCTCTCTTTCTCAGTCTCTCTCTCTCTCCCTAGTGAGTACATGTATCCTATAGCAACAACTAAAAGGAAAAAATAAATAAGGGTCCGAAGAGCCAATTCTTTTTTTTTTTTTTTTTTTGAGAGGTTTTTGCTATAGGGCGTGTGCACTCACCAGAAAGAGAGGGAGAGACAGAGAGACAGAAAGTGAGAAATCACCCCCCAGGGGGATAGCCACGCCACAATCCCTTCTCCTCCATTCTCCTCTCGGGATCTTGGGCACGCACGCACACGCGCCTGGCGTGAGTTTAAGCCACCAGGTCCGGGACTCAAACCACAGTCGGCTACATGGGAGTCCAGCGACATAGCCATTACGCTAACTGCTGGTCCCGAGCCAATTCTTACCTAAGGTTTCTATGACACAGATCTGGGCACAGTCCCGTCTCTGTGCTTGCAGTAAGCAGCAGCTATCAAGCCTAGGTCGGGTTGCAGAATGACTAAATAATTTATGAAAACTGTAGTTTTCCTCTCAAAAAAAAAAAAAACCTGTAGTTTTCTAATTCAATCATCCTTTCATCATAGATACTAGTTTTTATTACAGTAAACTCAAAAAAACTCCTAAAAGATTATGATGTACAATCATTTCACTATCTTCATGGAAAAGAATATTAGGAAAATTATTAAATATTCACCCAAAATAACTGTTTCTCTCTTAAAAATCCATCTGCCCCAAGAAATCATCACAAATATTTCAAATAAAATCGAGGGTGGCCTGACAAAGCGCTCCTGTAAGTGGATAAATGATCATGTGAAGAAGCTACGCACTTTCAAGCACTTCGCGTATTTGGTATGATTTTATTTATATACCCACATAAAATGAAAACGTGCACCTCAGGGATCATTTACACAACTAAATGTCTCGCTGATTAGCATATAAAAAAGCTTCAGACAGATCACCTCTCACATCTGACCGTACGCACGGCATGAGTTATGGCTGCTCGTCTGTTTCTGTAATTGAGTGACTGTCTCAACAACCGCTCAGATATCTGCCTCTCATTGTCAAGCGCTTGACATTCATGCACATACATGTTTACAATACATTATGGAGCCACGGAGAACAATACTTTGTAAGAGAGTTCTTGTGAGGTTTTTTTGGTCTTTAAACTCCTCTACTCTAATGCTGTTGGTACAATAGAAACAATCCATCAATGACGTTCAGAAGAAGGGAATTTTCTTCTTCCCACTGACAACAACTTCATGGCGGCTGGTTCCAGGACTCGCTCCACCTTCCTGTCAATGGCAGGTACCCTCCTCTGTCACAGAACTACGAATTCAAGTAGACTACCTAAAGCTCAACTTGTACATATCTGCTTTCGTTTCGTCTGTAAGTTATTTCTACCACTTGCACTTAAATAACATAGATTAAACCACAGAAATAATATACATTGCAGCAGTGTTTGGTTTTTTTGAGAGGTTTTTGCTATAGAATGCGTGCGCTCACCAAACAGAGAGAGACAAAGAGATAGAAAGTGAGAAATCACCCCCCAGGGTGGATGGCCACGCCGCAATCCCTTCTCCTCCATTCTCCTCTCGGGATCTTGGGCGCACATGCACACACGCCCAGCGTGAGTTTCAAGCCATCGGGTCCGGGACTCGAACCGCGGTCAACTACATGGGAGTCCAGCGACATAGCCACTACGCTAACTGCTGGTCCCACAGCAGTGTTTTTAATGGTGAAAACAACATAGACATTGAAATGGCCAACCGTGGTAGCATGACTCCATATGATTTAATGGAACACCCATATAACAGATAACTAGTAACAGTGACACAGGACTAATCAAAGCAGATCAACGGGACAGATAAAGAGCCCCAGAAATAGGGTCCCGCATATATAGTCAGCCTTCCAAGAGGGAAGAGGGCAGATCTTGCCCTGAGAGATGGAGGGGCACTGGGGTGCAGCTGTTCCCCCAGAGGGTGAAGGGAAGGCAGCCTGTTCTCTCTCTCTCCCCCTCCTCCTGTCACCCACAGCCCTTACGCATTCTCGGTTCCCAGGCTCTGATAGGAACCTCTTGACGGGCCAGATCCCAGCCCGAGGCAAAAGGCTAAGGACTCCAGAGCCAGCACCAGTGGAGACACAGCCAGCCGCCACGGTCACTTAATGTCACTGGAGTGCCTGGAGGCGTGTCCCGGAGTCTTCCCGCCCTGAACTTCTATGCCTGCTTTGGTCTTTCCTAGATCTGAAACCCCCAACAGGTAGTTTTCATCTGTAAACGCTGCAGCTCTGAGATTCTCCGTGATTCCACAAAAGCACAGACCCATGTAAACTCCCACGATCCTGCAGCAGAACATCTGTGTGCTTCTGCCAGCTCTCCCGTCACCCCTCCAGGAAGGCCGGCCTGGCCCTCCGCGCTCCCCGCCACCTCCTCCGCACTTCGCCTCCAAATAGCTCTTCAGCTTTAATTCTATATTCTGTGTCTTCTTCTGAAATCGTCAGCTTCAGAAGGCCTCAGGAAGAGACTGCATTCAGTACTGCCCTGCTCGCAGGTCAGCTTTACCGTCGCTGCTAAATAAAACACAGCACAGGCTCTCTGCGAGCGCTCGGCTCTCCCTGTCACCCTCCGCAGGTGAGACTGGTTCTCCCAGTACTGAAACTCTTGGGGCTGGGACAGCAGCTTGAAAAAAGCGATGGGGGTTTTTACTGGAGGTCACTTTACTTTTGAAAGTAAGTAACACAAATGTCACTGATGGGCCATGTTCACTTAAGAGCCCAGGAAAGAGTTTCCCACAAAATAGGACATGGGTCGTTTGCCATGACATAAGATAATCCTTAATTATCAGCTACGAAGGCCTGTACATGCTGAATGGGAGGAGTGAATGAAAGGGTAGTCTGGCTTCAAAACACAGCGTGGTCCACCTTTCACTCTTTTATTACTTTATTAAGTTTCTTTCTCACTCACTGCTTATGGACTTTCCATTAAAAATGAGACATACGGAGCAGGATGGTGGCCGACTGACCATGTGGTAAGGGTCTGGGTTCACATCTACAGTCCTCCCTGAGAGCTCCAGGCACAGGCCTGTCCATGCTATGGGGCTGGCTGGGGTGGGTCATGGCACCCAGATCCTGGTGGGGTCTCTCTCCCTCTCTTTCTCATGCGAGAAATAAATGAACTTTTTTTTTTTTTTGAGGGAGATTTTTTGTTTTGTTTTTTTTTTTTTTTGGAGAGGTTTTTGCTATAGGGCGCGTGCGCTCGCCAGACAGACAGAGAGAGACAGAGAGACAGAAAGCAAGAAATCACCCCCCAGGGGGGATGGCCACGCCGCAATCCCTTCTCCTCCATTCTCCTTTCTGGATCTTGGGCACGCACGCACACGCGCCCGGCGTGAGTTTAAGCCACCGGGACTCGAACCGCCGTTGACTACATGGGAGTCCAGCGACATAGCCATTACGCTAACTGCCAGTCCTGGGGAGATTTTTGTTATAGGGCGCATGCACTCACCAGGGAGACAGAGACATAAAGTGAGAAATCAACCTCCAGGGAGGATGGCCACACCACATTCCCTTCTCCCCATTCTCCTCTCACGACTTTGGGCACGCATGTACGCGTGCCTGAAGTGAGTTTCAAGCTGCTGGGTCAGGGACTTGAATGGTACTTGGCCATCTGGGAGCCCAGCATCTGAACCACTCCGTCACCCACTGACCCCTAAATAAACTTTGTTTTTTTAAAATTAAGGGGCCATCAGGTGGTGTGGTGGTTAAGGGCGTTGGACTCCCCCGTGGCCAACTACAGTTCGAGTCCTGGACCTGGTGGTTTCTCACTTTTCCTTTTCCTCTCTCTGTCTCTCTCTCTCGCTCTGTCCCTCTCTGGTCAAATTTAAACAAATAAATTAATTAAATTAAATAAGATGATTCTTTTTAAAAAATTAAACATAGCTATTACAGCGTGCATAGAGGCAGTGGTACACATCTCCAAATGAACCTGTGGGTAGGAAATCGTAGGTAGAAACAAGTAGCTCTTATTCAAGATTGCAAGGGGTCTTCAAAAAGTTAGCATAGCTTGCAATTATGAAAAAATTATTCCAAGGTTTCAAAACTGTTTGCACCAAAATATATTCAAATTTTAATTCCATTTCTACAAACTTTTTGAAGTTCCCTCTTATAAGAGTCTTTCTCATTTATGCCTTACATGCTCATGAAATGTCATATTTGATTTTTCCTTTGTAGAAGCAGAATTTGTCTTCTGTCCCAGGAAGCAAAGTTGGTTTGTAAATAAGTTTGAGAAGTAATTACCACAACTTCAAATCTCTTCCTGTTTTACATAACTGGTTTTATATTTTTATGTTCTGAAATTCAGCACTCTGAAATTGCAGTTTTTTTATTTAGTGAAAATACTTCCCCAACGGAGGTCACAGAAAACTCAGGAAGGCCTTGCAGTCATCGTAAATATTTTATTAACCCTTCTGTGCCCCCCCACCACTACCTACCTACCCACCCCAGGTCAGTTTCTTCTCCCCATTTCCCACAACTCCATTCAAATTCTCCCCCTCAGAACAGGTAATGCCTGCCCTCCTCGAACAATATGATTTATTAATGCGTATGTGATAGACTCCGAGACCTGGTCTTTAGCTTTCTGAGAAAGCATATGGCAAAACACCTTTAAAAAAAAGCGCTGACCGGCTCTTGGCAGGCTCTCCGTCTCTGGGGTATAGCGTAATCTGTCCTACTTTATAGAAAGTCTTTTCAAGCCGATCTGCTTCTTTCAATATCTAACTCTAGGCGAATCAAATTGGTTTGCAGATGGTCTAGAAATCAGGAAATTGTCAAACGGGCTTATATTTTTAGAAACCTCCAATAAGTCAGCCATTGAGCCCAGAAGAAGAATTTTGTTTGTGGCCACTCGGTTTCTCACTCGTGCCCTTGAACGAACACAGTTTTGCTGTCGGTGCACAACATGCTGGGACAGCTAAGAACACGCGGCTGGGTGCACGCCTGGGAGTGTGGGTTGTGCCGTGTCCTGTCTCCACGCAGTCGGTTCGTGGTTGATGTCTGCCCACATTTCCCATACAGTTGAGGAATTTGAATGGTGGGACCAGCAGTTGGCATAACGGCTGTGTCGCTGGACTCCCATGTAATCGACCATGGTTCGACCCCCAACCCCGTGGCTTAAACTGACTCTGGGTACGTGTGCGTGCATGCCCAAGATCCTGGGAGGAGAATGGAGGAGAAGGGATTGTGTGGTGTGGCCAACCCCCTGGGGGATGATTTCTCGCTTTCTGTCTCTCTGTCTCTCTGTCTCTCTCTGTCTTCCTGGCCAGTGCACGCCCTATAGCAAAAACTTCTCCAAAAAAAAATAAATAAATAAGAATTTAAATGACTACTCTGCTGACACATTTGGTTTGCTACATTAACTTCTTATTCTTGCTCTGAAATTGGACTGTGCCCATTCCGCTTCTCCGCCTTGGCCCCTGATTTGTCTTTGAGGAAATGAGTAAAAATTAAAACTCTACTGAAATCCACAGATGGACAAATGCTAGATTCTTCTGGCATGCTTACGCCCCCCAGGTTCGGCTGAGTTCGGTGCTTGGCCTCACCCGTTAGCTGGCCGTGCTGCATTGCAGAGGTCTCTTTGATTGTGACACCCCCAGACGTGCCCTTTTACGCAGACTGCCTTCGGGCAGAGCCTAACCTCAAAATCCCTTTCTCCTCAGACCCTCAGTCAGTTCGGTTCCAGTCCCTGTCCTGACTAGTTAGAATTCCGCTCAGATGGGCTCTGAATGCGTAGGGATCGGAATGGCCTCTGGGTGCGAGGGTCCAGGCTACAGAATGCCCAGCCCTCTGGTTATACGGCTATATTTTTACTAAATGAGCTTCCCCAGCAGTAAATCAAAATCAGTTGTTCGAGAACTATTCCATTTAATCTGGTGATTCTCTGCAAATATTTTTTGAAGTAGCCAAGGAGGCTTAAAAAGTTTGCTAAAAACGGAATTGACATTCAAGTGTAGGGGACCACAGGGTGGCAGGACTGTAAGGAACAAGGCTGACCCATGTGGGAGCATCCGGTTTACAGCTGGAGCCCCCCAAGTACTCCAGGCACATGCCCCCCAGATCTGGGGCTGGCTGAAGCTCGGGGAGACTCACGTTGTCGGGACCCTGTCGGGGGCGCTGTCTCTCTCTCTCTCTCTCTCTCTCTTTTCTTTTCTTTTTGGAGAGGTTTTTCCTATAGGGCGCGTACGCTTGCCAGAAAGACAGAGAGAGACAGAGAGATAGAAAGTGAAAAATCACCCCCCAGGGGGGGATAGCCACGCCACAATCCCTTCTCCTCCATTCTCCTCCCAGGATCTTGGGCACGCACACAAGTGTCCAGTGTTTCATCACACACTATTTCACAGCCTTGGACAAGCCACTTAAACTTACTTCATCACGACTGGCAACAGCCTACCTACTCTATAGCATTAAAGAAACTAAATGAGGCAAAAAAAAAAAAAAAAAAAAAAAAAAAAAAGTGCCAAAGCACATCAAATTGCACTGTTATCCCAATTTAAGAAGAACTTATTTAATGAACAGCAACGAAGACACCAGACTGCATGGTTACGTGCAGGAATTATCAAATCAAAGCAATCCAAGGTTTTATCTGGACTGGCTTCATACACACACTGCTATTAATGTGACAGACTGCAGCTCCAAGCTTAGGTAGCCACCTCCCAGTGTACAGACACTACAAGGACCTAACACAAACTCCCCAAAAAAACGACCTAAAGATTCAGATCCTGGGTCAGCTCCATGGCTGAGTGGTTAAGGGAACTGGATCCCACATGGCTGACCGTGTGGTTCAAATCCCAGCCCTGGTGGCTTAAAAAAAAAAAAAAAAAACATGGCGGGCATGTGTGTATGCATGCTCAAATCCCAACAGGATGGAGAAGAGATGGTGGCATGACCACACCCCATTGGAGAAGTAGTTTCTCCCTTTCCCTCTCTCTGTCTCCCTGTATCTCTCTGGCAAGCACATGCACCCTCTGACAATCAAAAATAAATTTAAAAAAATGCAGATCCTGTGGACAGTGGCAGGACCGTGCAGTTCTGAGCACCAGAACTAGACAACACTGCCATCCTATGCTTTTGCAGAAGGTGCATCTATTTTCCACTCACTGTTCTGGCAGACTGCTCTGCTGGAGTCTATTTACATAGCTAACAACTTATCCAAAGGCGGGGCGAGGGGAAGACATACACACAAAAAATTCATTACCCCTGGGAGATGTCACAGTTAATGGTGATTAATCAAACTTTTCCCTTTCATGTAGAAAACCAGCCATATAAATAACCATATCAAGGATCAACAGAGCATCTGTTTCATCCTTCAAAAAAAATCAACTGGCAGCTTTTCTGGTGTGCTTAAAAAGAAAAAAAAAAATTTCAGAGTAAGGCATTGTATTTTCATTTAAGAAAAAGAAATCCGTACTGCCTTTCTTCAATTTGTTTGCTACCATAATTACCTTCTCCTATAGACACACACACACATATTTAACACAGGTGCCCTTGATTATAAACACACATATAAAAACATGTAGCCTATGTTGAGGATAAACATAATGATAAAGATTTAGGAATTTCCTTTGATATTTTAGAAAAGCGGATTGCAATTGGAAGTATTTCTGCACAACAATAAATAGTATAAGTAGACTTATTAAGAATGTCTAATCTTCTGGACTTGGTCTACTGAACGAAATGATGGAAAATCGCCCCTTCCATATAAAGCTAGTTCTTTTTTTTTAATTAAATATGGGTGTTTATTATTGCCCTTATTACTGGTAATACCACTGTACTCAAAATCTGCACATTTTACTATCCATGCATAAACCAAACCCTATAGAGAGTTTCATTCTTTTTCCCCTTATTGTTCTGTTAAATGTTACTTGTCAGATTGCTTTTTTTTCTTTTTTTTATATTTTTGTCATTGTGCTTGCTAGAGAGACACAGAGTGAGAGAGAGGGAAAGTGAAAAATCACCCCCCCTCGGGGGGGGAAGGCCATGCCACAGTCCCTTCTCCTCCATTCTCCTCTTGGGATTTTGGGCACGCACACACAGGCATCAGGTCCAGGATTTGAACCACGTTTGGTCAGGTGGAAATCCAGCCCCTTTTCCACCAAACCACCGATTGGCCCCGGGAACACCATGCTTTTGCTCTTCAGAAAATCGGTATTTACACGGTGACACTTGAATTTAACCATCTGTCATTGTAACTAACATCCCCAGTAGACATCCAGGCAACGGCAGCAACTTTCCAGTGCCTTGGTAATTTTTTGTAAGGTAAAAAACTTGAAATGTAAAGGTATGTGTTGGTGTGTTGCTGCTGAGTAAACTATTCAATAAAAGTATAATTTAAGGCCATCCCTGTAGCCTGGTACTTAAGGGAGCTGAATCCCATATGGACAATCATGGTTGGAGTCCTGGCTCCAGTTGCTTGAAAAACATGCCAGGCATGTGGGCGTGTGGTCATGTGTGCCCCAAATCCTGACAGGATGGACAAATGAAGGAGAAGGGGTTGCAGCATGACCATCCCCCATACTTTCTCCCATTCTCTCTCTCTGTCTCTCTGGCAATTAAAAAGGAAATAGGTCATAAACATATAATTTAACATCCCTGAGAACATCATCTTTTTTTTTTTCTTTTTTTGGAGAGATTTTTGCTATAGGGTGCATGCACTCACCAGAGAGACAGAGAGAGAGAGACAGAAAGCGAGAAATCACCCCCCTAGGGGGGTTGGCCACCCCGCAATCCCTTCTCCTCCATTCTCCTCTCAGGATCTTGGGCATGCACGCACATGCGCCTGGCGTGAGTTTAAGCCACTGGATCCGGGATTTGAACCGCGGTCGGCTACATGGGGAGTTCAGCGACATAGCCATTATGCTAACTGCTGGTCCCGAGAATGTCATCATCTTTATCTAAATCATTAAAGTATTCAAATCATGAAGTTTGAATTTTTCTTTCTGGAAATTTCTGAACATATTTCCTTGAATGCCCTAAAAATATCTCTGGCTAGATTAGGTCTTTAACTCCAAGACCACAACAAATGCTAGGAGTAATAACTAAGGCGTCCACAGCAGTCACAAGGTGAGGGCCGCCATCTTAAACTCTTTACACATGAAGGAGCGTGGCCCTCACAGCAGCCCTGCTCAGGAGGTAGACTACTCCTTGCCGCACTTACGGCTCAGGAAATTGAGGCACAGGAGGGCTCAGTAACTTGCCCCCAGTGGCATGGGACAGAGCCAGGATTCGAACCTGGGCAGTCTGTCTCCAACATCAGCACTCTTCAACTTAGATGACCCAATGTTTCTCAGGGTACATTCAGTTCAGGTTAAAAATAAAAAGAAGATTTTTCTATCTACTAACATAATAACAAATAGGAAATTCGTAGACTCTACCTAATACTTCAGAGACACTTGCTTTTTTTTTGAGAGGATTTTGCTATAGGTTGTATGCACTCCCCAGAAAGACAGAGAGAGACAGAGAGACAGAAAGTGAGAAATCACCCCCCAGGAGGAATGGCCACGCCGCAATCCCTTCTCTGCCATTCTCCTCTTGGGATCTTGGGCACGCATGCGCCCGGTGTGAGTTTAAGCCACCAGGTCCGGGACTTGAACTGTGGTCGACTACATGGGAGTCCAGCGCCATAGCCATCATGCCAATTGCTAGTGCCACCCTCTTTTTAAAAAATAATTATTTATTTATTTACTTTTGTTATTGCTATTTTTTAATTTGACCAGAGAGAGAGAGAGAAAGAGAAAGTGAGAATGCAAGCCCCCAGGTCCGGGACTCAAACTGTGATCAGTCACGTGGGAGTCCAGCACCTTAACCACCACGCCACCCACTGGCCCCACCTTCTTTTAACTGAGTTGTTAGCACATCAGAATGGTGCTTTGGCAGCCTAGAAAAATACAGAGTAGCCATGAAGTCCCCCATGTCACTAATTTGAAATCTTTGTGTGACTCCTCCTGTCTCTGCACAAATTTTAGTTTCCCCATGTCACTGGACAGTCTTTATGTTGGCAATTACGTCCTTAACAACCTGTAAGGATGGCCTGATAGAGACCGTGAGGTCCACGTATGCAAACATGCCACCTGAGTACAATCCAAAGCCTACGGGCAGTAGCAGGGGCTGTTCGATGACTTGTAACCACCAAAATGAAAGAAGATTTCCAGAAGAAAAGGAAAAACAACTAAAATCTCTGTAGAGAATGAAGGAGAACATAGAGATAAGTTCTAGGCCCTCCTGCAGCTACACCGGCTTGATGAGCATTGTCCAGACCTGGTCCAGAACAGCACCACCAAGGACAACTGGAATGCTGGGAGACTTTAGATAGAGCAACTGGAACCACCAGCTGAATGACTGCCAGCCACACTGGACTCGCTCTGGGTAGGTCTGGCTTTAAGAGAGAGAGAGAGAAAGAAAGAAGAGAGAGATCAGACCAGCAGGTAAGCCACAGGATCCAGAGCTTTCCGCCCAGAACAGAAAGCTTCATTTAATATCAAAGCCCCTCAGACAGAACAGGCACCAGGCCCGGCTTCTCAGGAAATAAGCAGCAAAAGAAAAGAGGCCCTGAGACTTTGAAGAGCTTCCCTTTGTCTTTAGCTTTCTCTTATCTCTCACCCAACGAAGATCTCTCACCTCCTTTATCTCTACACCAACATAGAGATAGACATTTCAGACCCAGTGTGCGCTCCTGTTCTCTGCAACCGCAGCCCGGAATGAGAACCGGGAAAGACACAGGCGTCACTCCGGCTTCTTGCTCAGTAACTGTCTCGGTCTTTCTAACAAACTCACACGCTGCCTTTTGGCATTTTACGCCGAAGTGCAGATCGCAAGGCTTCGCCTTTTCATGAAGACACGTACATGCAGGAAGACATCGGGGAGGGAGGGAGGGGGGTGTTGATAAAAGACCCCAGACAGAGAGTCAGCCTGATTCCATTTTTTTAAAGAGATTTTTGCTATAGGGCATGTGTGCTCACTGGAGAGACAGAGAGAGATAGAGAGACAGCAAGAGAGAAATCACCCCCCAAGGAGGATGGCCATGCCACAATCCCTTCTCCTCCATTCTCCTCTCGGGATCTTGGACATGCACGCACACATACCCACCATGAGTTTCAAGCTACTGGGTCTGGGACTTGGATCATGGCTGGCCACGTGGGAGTCCAGGATCTTAATCACTACACTGCCTGCTGGCCCCCTTATTTCCTTTTTTTTATTTATTTTTTTTTGGGGGGAGAGGTTTTTGCTATAGGGCGCGTGCGCTTGCCAGAAAGACAAAGAGACAGAGACAGAAAGCAAAAATCACCCCCCCCCCCCCCCGCCCCGAGGGAGATGGCCATGCCACAATCCCTTCTCCTCCATTCTCCTCTCAGGATCTTGGGCATGCATGCACACGCACCCAGTGTGAGTTTAAGGCACCGGGTGCGGGACTCGAACCGCAGTCGACTACGTGGGAGTCCAGTGACATAGCCATTACACCAACTGCTGGTCCCTGCTTATTTCATTTGTAAGAACAACCAGGGAGTGGAGCCAGGGCCAAACACAGCACAGCCATTCCTACCCCGACTGCCCCCCGCCTACCCTGGAGACACTGGGGTAAAATTTCTTTACAAAACCTGGCCTCGTCCAAGTCCTTGAATGACTGTCTCCTAGTATATGCCAGTGCTGGCTGTCCCCGTTCCTGATCAAACGATGGGACCCCAGAGGGGACGGGGGCTGCTGCAGACATTTGTCGAGGTGTTCTCTCAAGTCCTACGTGGACCAGACACGCTTGTAGCCCCAGGTCTCACCCCCACACTACGGCGGACACTACAATTATTGTGATACTTGTTGAAGGAGGGGTCACAAAGACTGCGTTCAGGAGCATGACAGGTGTCAAGACTGTCACCATGCAGTAGAGTAACCTGCTTGACTCCAAATACAAGAGGATTTGGGCAGTGAGCAGAATGGGGGTTAGTGATGGAAAATTACTAAGAGGAGACGTCAGGATGGGGGGATTCTGGATAAACTGACCTAACTATTCAAGAGAGGCCAGAGGGACCAGGTCCAGAGCGGGGCGGGCGGGAAGAGGGGGCTCTGAGGAATCTGGCAGAGGCAGGGTGGGGGGTTTCTCACTAAACCGACTCAGCAGGACTCTTGCTAACACTTGGCTAGGTGGGCCGACTTACGAGTGAACAAGGTCAAGGCCAAGTGGAGAAGAGGGCTCAGAGGAGCTCACTGAAGTTTGATAAGGAGAGTCTTAGTTGACTTTCAGTCAGAGAACTCCTTGTTGGGGGCCAGGGGCGTTCTGTGCATCACGGGGTGTTCAGCAGCATCACTGGCCTCTACCAACTATCACTAGTGCACACATGCACACACACGTGCACACACATGCACACACATGCACACAGGTCCATGTATGCACACACGTGCGCGTGCACATGTGTGTGCACATGTGCATATGAACACACATGCACCTATACATGTGCGCACATGCACACACATGCAAGTTATGACAACCAAAAATGTCTCCTGGATGCAAACCGTCACATTAGTCCACGAGTTGCCACTTTCTCTGCAAAGGGCCAGACAGTACATGTTTCAGGCCCTGTGGAGACACACGCTGGGCCTGTTTTCCTTTGTCTTTTCTTTACAACCTCTTGAAAAATGAAAACCCTTCCCAGCTGGTGGGCGTCACAGAACGGACAGATGCCAGGTTTGGTCCGGGGGGCTCTAGTTTGGCGAATGCCACTCAGACCTAACACCACTTTCCAAGCAATCGCAGGTGGGGCGTGGACAATACCATGCGTATGGAAATAAGGATTTATTTAAAACTATGGTTAGAGTTTATAAGTTGCTATCAATATTATTCTTTCAATGGAAAGGTAACAATTACGAGGCAGGATTTATGCACTCCAGGGAGTTTTCATCGTTAGCAAAGCGTGCTGAGGCCAGCTCCAAAGCCTCGTGGTTTAGACCGTTGGATCCCACGTGACTGACCATGGGGTTTGAATCAGTGTCCCAAAACCAGTAGCTTCATGAACATGCCAGCGTGTGTGCACATGTGCCCGAAATCCTGAAAGGAGATGGAAAAGAAGAGACTGTGGTGTGACCATTTCACAGAATGGGGTGCCCTCTCTTCTCTCAATCTAGCGCACACACACTCTCTAGTTTAAAAAAGAAAGATAGAGAAGGAGGAGGAGGAGAAGAAGAAAGGTGTACTCATTCTCAAGTAGCCTGGGAAAAAACACCTCTAAAACTTCCTACAAATCAATATGTCCCCTCCCCCTAAAAATAACCCAAATCTGCCTTCCTGTCCCGAGGTGCGACATCCCCAGCTACTGGCACACGCTGTTGCTTTAGCCACTCGTTGCTATTTTTGTTTTGCTTAACTGATACTACTTTGATTGATAGTTCAGATTTTTCCTACTCTTCGCTCCTTTCGTAGCATTCAGGAATGCACGTCTAAAATTAGCCTTTCCTGGCTACAGAGTCTGAATATGAAACAGGTTACTGGGACCTCTCATCTTCCTCAAGGGTAGCTACGTGAAAGCCCCTGGGCTCCACAATCCTTTCGACTCTTGCCTCTGAAAGCTAATGTAAGCTCCTGTGTTTACAAGATTACGCTGGAAATCATAACGTGAAGATGACCACGGGACTGCACGGAGTATATCACCATCCAGCTACTGAGCGCAAGATCTTCCGCCTTGCAGTGTTTCGGTTTA
>JAKSZU010000021.1:5169728-5498461 GCA_026018925.1 Tupaia tana
CTCTATCTACCTGCAATTTGTCCCACTGTTCTGAGAACACATCCAAAATCACCCCAGATGATTTCTGCGGGCTGTATATTATACGCATTTTATATCATACTGTCTTCCACCCTTTAGGGTCCATTTCCAACCCATTTTCCACTTGTGGATCTCGCTGTGCTCCTTGAGAATCTGTTACCAATCCCTCCAAAAAAAAGGAATACACCTACGAGATCCCTCTGCTCCGTGAGACGCTCCGACACCCACCAGAGCTCCTCTACCCTGACCCAGCCTTGTCCGGCTTTCCCTTCAGTCCCATGTATTTGCTTTTGTATTCTCACTTCCCACTCCCACCCTCCTGCCCTCCCCAAAATGACCTCACTTCTAAGAGTACAATATTTGGGTTCTGACCTTTTCAACGGCAGTGTAAATATCATTCTGCCAACACACATACTGCTTTCTAGAGCCGACAGGCAAGAACAGGTCCCAGACAATGCCCGCTTTACAGACAGGTGAATGATTAGCAATGGCAGCACATTTTCCCAGGATTCATTGGCGGCTATTCTTTACCATAACAATGTTCACTCTGCTTCGGAGACCTGGAAATTAAAGCTCCCTAAAACATAAGAGGATCCCTCGTTGTGTGGAGTGAACTAGGGTGAGCCTGGTAATGGGGAATGCACACCTAACTTGAAACCAAAACTGAGAGTCCACTGGAAGCAAATCCCAAGTTTAAGAAGTCATTGCCCACCAAATAACTAACATAAAGCTTAAACACAGGCTCCGTGCCTAATTACAATGATTAAATCTCAGCCTTAGGTAAGTTTCGAATCTACACAATGGCCTTTTGTTTCTGAAATACCTTCTTCATTAGAAGCAGAGGTCTTCCTGGGAGTTCCTACATAGCCACCACCTAGTTAGTTATGCCTGACTGCTTTTCTTTTCCTTATCCTGAACTGTCTTTTTAGAAAGTATAAACTTCTCTTCAACAGCATTGGGAAAACTGGATATCCGTGTGCCAAAATAATGGATTGGGACTCTTACCTTACCCCATATACAAAAAGAAACTTAAAAGAATGAAATTTAAAAACCATAAGGTGGGGAGCGGTGGGTGGCATGGTGGTTAAAGGCGCTGGACTCCTACATGGCTGACCATGGTTCGAGTCCCGGACCTGGAGGCTTGCTTTCTAACTCTCTCTCTCCCTCTGATCAAACTGGAAAATAATAATAATAATAATAATAATAATAATAATAATAATAAATACAGTTAAATTTAAAAAAAAAACATAAAGGGTGTCAACAGACATTTCTCTAAACAAGATATACCAATAGCCAATAGGCACAGGAAAAGATGCTCGACGTCACTTAACATTAGGGAAATGCAAATCAAAACCACGATGACATATCAGTTCATATCCATCAGGATGGCTATTACCAAAAAGCAAAAACAAGAAAGAAACAGGGGTGTTTGCAAAGACGTAGAGAAACTGGAACCCTCACACACTGGTGGCAGGGGTATAAAATGATGCAGACAGTATGGAAAACAGTATGGTGGTCCCTCAGAAACATCACACACAGAATTATGGTCTAGCAATCTGCTTCCAGACATATACCGGAAACCAGAGCAGTGACTAACCCGCTTTTTCTGCAGTCTGTCCGTGGCTGCATTAGCCTAAAGGTGGAAGCAACTTGAGCATCCACGGACAGATGAATAGATGAACAAAATGAAAGGGTGGATGAACTGATATTTACAATGAAATACAATTCAGCCTTGAAAAGGAAGGAAGCTTTGACAAATACTATAACGTGGATGAACCTTGAAAACATAGGCTAAGTGATGTCAGCCAGTCACAAAATGACAAATCCTGTTCGAGATATCTATTGGGTCGTGGGGAAAGTCATGCATTGTTGCATAGAAAAATTCTCGTGACTCTCCCGATGACCTAATAGAACAGCTCTATTAAATAGACAAAGACAGAAAATAGGTTGGTAGTTGCTAGGAGGAGGGGAGAGGGGGAATTACAGTTTAATGGATAGTTTCAGTTTTGCAAAGTAAGAAGAGTTCTGGAGATAGAGTATAATGATGGTTACACAACAGTATAAGTGAACCTAATCCGAGTGAGTTACACAATTCGAAACACGTAAGATGGCAAAGTTTATGTACAGTTTACCACAATTTTAAGTATGAATTTAATAGACTGTTTTGCACCACTAAATTAGAAATCTCAATAAAGAAACAAGCTTCTGGGACCAGCAGTTGGTGTAATGGCTATGTCGCTGGACTCCCACGTGGTCAACCGCGGTTCGCGTCCCGGACCCGGTGGCTTAAAACTCACACCGGGCGCGTGTGCGTGCGTGCCCAAGATCCCAAGAGGAGAATGGAGGAGAAGGGATTGCAGCGTGGCCATCCCCGCTGGGGGGTGATTTCTCGCTTTCTATCTCTCTGTCTCTCTCTGTCTGGCGAGCGTACGCGCCCTATAGCAAAAACCTCTCCAAAAAAAAAAAAAAAAAAGAAAGAAACAAGCTTCTAAAGTGAATAGCCTGGGGACCAGCAGTTAGCGTAATGGCTGTGTCGCTGGACTCCCACGTAGTTGACCGCGGTTCGAGTCCCGGACCCGGCGGCTTAAACTCACGCCGGGCGCGTGTGCGTGCGTGCCCAAGATCCCGAGAGGAGAATGGAGGAGAAGGGATTGCGGCGTGGCCATCCCCCCTGGGGGGTGATTTCTCGCTTTCTATCTCTCTGTCTCTCTCTGTCTGTCTGGCGAGCGCACGCGCCCTATAGCAAAAACCTCTCCAAAAAAAGAAGAAGAAAAAAATAAATAAATAAAAAAATAAAGTGAATAGCCTTAACTTACAAATCGATAGGCACATTTGCATTTTTCTGAAGCATATTACCTCAATATGAACATGTATAGAATGCTATAATATTGTATATATCTTTCCTAATTTTTTAAAGATTTATTTATTTATTTAATTCCATGTGTTGTTGTTATTATTTTTTAATCTGACCAGAGAGAGAGAAAGGAAAAGTAAAAAAGCAAACCACCAAATCCAGGACCCGAACCATGGTCGGCCATGTGAGAGTCCAGCGCCCCAACCACAAAGTCATCTGCTAGCCCCTATCTTTTAAAGTAAAGGTACCATTTGCTTATAGGAATGAAAATATCTTCAAAATACCTACACAGAGCTTCCATTCTATAAAATTAATAAACATATAGGAATGATTAGCAAAGAACGTACACAAAATTATAACAATGTAATGACAATAACTGCGTATCAAAGCTTATTAATTCTTCCTTTCACTTAGAAGATTCAAAGCATTTCACTAAGGGCACCAGAAACAAAGCATGTTGTTTGTCTGAACAATAAACTTCACAGCAAAACTCTTGTCACAATGTTCACTGAGAAATGCTAGACTGGCTGCTAAATTCAGTTTTCTAAATTCCAGGGGCCTCTGGTGCCTACCCATCACTTCTAACCTCAGCTTGATTAAGATACCTGAGGTACAATGTATTAGCATATTTGAAAAGTGGATATTAAAAAAAAAAAAGTAAGGGACCAGCAGTTGGCATAATGGTTATGTCGCTGGACTCCCATGTAGTCAATCATGGTTTGAGTCCCAGACCCAGTGGCTTAAACTCACGCCGGGCACGTGTGCGTGTGTGTCCAAGATCCAGAGAGAAGAATTAGGGGAGAAGGAATTGCAGTGTGGCCATCCTCCCTGGGGAGTGATTTCTCACTTTCTGTCTCTCTGTTTCTCTCTGTCTTTCCGGCCAGCGCATGCGCCCTAAAACCTCTCAAAAAAAAAAAAGTGGATATTTAATAAAATTCAGTTTGGCATCTAGAAGTCAAAAGTACATCTACTCATTTGTATCCAGTGAAAATATATTCATCCAAAGGTAGACATAAAGTTCAAAATACAGTTTTATTCCATTACATTCTCAATTGCACCTAATGATACTCTACTTGAGAGCATAACCCTGTGTCAGAACAGTATATTAAGGGCCAGAAGGTGGCACAGTGGTTAAGGCACTAGACTCCCACATGGTCGACTGTGGTTTGAGTCCCAGACTCAGTGGCTTAAATCTCAAACTGCGCAAATGTACATGTATGCCCAAAATCTTGAGAAGAGAATGGAGAAGTGATTGCAGTGTGGCCATCTCCCCCACCACCCCCGCAAAGCGAGACAGATGTCTCTGTCTCTCCAGAAAGTGCATGTACCCCATAGACAAAATCTCTCAAAAACAAACAAACAAAACATTACACTAAAAGAAAAGCATACTGAAGGGCCAGCAGGTGGCATGGAGTTACCACACAGCCAACTGAGTGGTTCAAGTCAGACGCAGCAGCTTGAAAATCACACGGGGCATGTGTGCGTGCATGCCCAAAAAACTAAGAGGAGACTGGCGAAGAAGGGATTGTGGTGTGGCCATCCCCACTCGGGTGATTTCTCATTTTCCCTCTCTCATTCTCTATATCTCTGTCTCTCTTTGATGAGTTCACATGCCCTACAGCAAAAATTTTAAAAATTAAAATAAAAAATAAAAAAGTACACTAAAAATATTGACAGGCCAGCTGGTAGTGAGATGGCTGAGGCGGCTAGCTGCCACATGGCTGACTACACAGTTCAAATCCTGCACCTGGTAGCTTAAAAAACATGCCAGGCACGTGTGCACGTGTGCTTAAAATTCTGAAAAGTGGGGGAAGTGGACTGTGGTGTGACCATCCTCATGGGGGGGGGGGGTGCTTCCTTCCTCTCTCTTTCTCTCTCTCTGACAAGCACATGAATCTGCTGGTAAAAATTTAAAATACAGGGGCCAACAGGAGGGCAAGGTGGTTAAGGCACTGAACTCACACATGGCTGACCGTGGTTCGAGTTCTGGAACTGGCAACTTGAAAAATCACGCCGGACACATGTGTGTGCATGCCCAAGATCCCAGAAGGAGAATAGGGATGGTTGCATGGCCAACTTCCCTGGGGGTGATTTTTCACTTTACTTTCCCTCTCACTGTCTCTCTCCCCCTCTCTCTCTGGCAAGGGCATGTACCCTTTGGCAAAAAGCCTTTAAAAATTGCTTATATATATATATATATATATATAGAGAGAGAGAGAGAGAGAGAGAGAGAGAGAGAGAAGCATTTTTTAAAGGCTTTTTGCCAAAGGGTACAAAATATATATATAGAGAGAGAGTATATATTTTCTCTCTCTCTCGCTCTCTCTCTCTCTCTCTCTCTCTCTATATATATATATATACATATATAAGCATTTTATATATATATATATATAGAGAGAGAGAGAGAGCATTGTTTTACTGAAAGCAAAAATCAAGTAAATAACCTACATGACAACTTTAACTTTTAAAGATATGAAGATTAGGTAAGAGCATGTGAAATATTTTTCAGTTGGGGCTAGACAGTGACACGATGGTAAAACACAACACTCTGCAAGGCTGGCTCACATGGAAGGTTCTGGGTCTGCATCTGGAGCCCTCCCTGAGAACCCTGGGAAGGCGTGTTCCCACCATCCGGGGCTTGCTGAGGCTGGCGGATGGACTGTGGCGTCAACACCCCATTGGGAGTGCTGTCTCTCTTATCTCTCTCCCTTTCCGTCTCTCTCACTAATGGAAAAAATATAAATGGATAAGCTCTAAGAATAGAAAGAATTCCAAAATTTATATATTTTTTCACTGTCCTGGGACATGTATACTCACCAGACACAGAGAGAGCAAGAAAAAGCACTCCCCTGATGGGGCACAGCCATAACCGCCCCATCAGGATTTGCGCCATGCACACCTACACACCCGGTGTGTTTTCCAAGCCACTGAGGCCAGGACTCAAACAGCAGTGGCCATAAGAGATGTGGTTTCCTATGAGCAGGGCTTAACCACTGCACTGTAGGGTGAGCTCAGAATTCCGGCCTTTAAACAAATACATATTGTATGACTCTCTGCAAACCACAAAGTCTAATCACTTATTTTAACGATAGCACCATTCATTTGAAACTCAGACTCCTTAGAACTCATCTTCAGTACCGTGCCTAAGCCTTCAAACACACACAGATCACAAACAGAAAAACTGATTTCCTGATGTTATTCTCATGCTTGTTTGTGATCGAAATTCAAGCACTTGAGACTCACGCCCTAGCTGTAAAAGAGTTTCGACTCTTCCCCAAATACACTCTTCTGGTGTTGAGAGGCCACCACAGAACACAGGATGCTTTCGAGATGGCTCGAGATGCGGTTCCCAAAGAAAATATTTTAAATTGCTTGAGTAAAGAATAAAGAATAGCCTCTCAAAAAAAGCTGTTTTGAACAAAATAATGCGCGCTGGGCTGTACAAGCTCAAGTAGGCTTGTTTAAAAATTTTACAAAAGGCATAATAGCTCCTTGAACATCGCTGCAAACATATCGATAGTAAATAGAAGAGCAGACGTTACCTGCGATGGCTCCCCTCGACAGCCTACTACAGAGCTGTGTTTGCTCACGTCCCTCGTCAGAAGAGCAGAAGAGATTTCTCCAACATCTGGCTCCGCTGGAAACCCCCAGAAGATTTTCAAAAGCTACAGAAAGGAATAAAAGTGTCCCACGATGAAATGTAAAATCCAATCTAAGGTTCTCTGTTTCTTCTTTTCCCCTCCCCTCTCATTTCCTGCTGTGCGTCATGCACTTAGTAGGTCCTCCTCAGGCTGCATTTGGCTTTTTAATAAAATCAATAAGTAAGCAAGTAAATAAATGAACAAGTGGAAAGCAAACCTTTTTTTTTTTAGAAACTTCAATGCTAGCCAAAAATGAGAACTCCCCACTGGGTGGCAAAAACTAGAGGGTTCTCCCATCTTCTACAAGATGGTACGTATTCATACGCTTCTTTTAGAAGAGGAAAGAAATGTGAAACTAAACAGATGCACGTCTATGGATTACCAGCATAGTATTAATAATGGCAATAACACAAGAAATAATGAAGAAAGGACCTCAAATAACTTTCATAACCGGCTTTCAAAAAATGTACAATACTCCCAAAATATTCCCTGGTGCCTCTGACCAATCTATATACTGACGGCTGAAAGTTCAGGATTTTGCCATCCCGTGGGCTAAGCCTCCTCTGCTCTTAGACACGTACCCCCTGCCGTCAGGCCTAACGAGCAAAATAACTCCCAACACAAATGCATGACTGAATCCCCACTGCACAGCCAGAAAGACACAAGTTTTCCAAGTAGGCTGGAGTGGCCAGCAGGTGGCATGCTGGTTAAGGCAGCTGGACTCCCACATGACTGACTGTGGTTCAGGTCCCAGACTCACAAGAGGCACGAGTGTGTTATGTGCTCAAAATCCCAAGAGGAGAATGGAGGAAAACAGATTGAGGCATGGCCATCCCCCCCAGGGAGGGTTGATTTCTCACTTTCCCTCTCTGTCTCTCTTGCGAGCATGTGTACCTTATGACAAAAACCTTAAAAAAATAAAAAGTAGGCTGGGGAATTAACTTACCAGAGAGAAAGGCACAGAAAAAAAGCTAGCAGTGTCCAGGGTAGAGATGGGCGAGGCAGGGGTGCGGGGTAGCGTGACCGGGCCTACGTGGAAAAGGCCCTGAGCTCTCAGGCTGAGACCCCCGAGCACCCTGGGCACACGCCGAGATCTAGCCTGGCAGAGACCGGAAGTGGGAAACGATCTGATGAGGGCACTGCCCCTCTCTCTTTCTCAAAAGAAAGAAATGAAAGCACTTTTTAAAAACAGAGACTAACCCCAAACACTTCCAAGTACAGAAGGAAGAAGCTAATGTAAATAGTAAATAAAACCACAAGGTGACCAGTAGACAGGGTAGTGGTTGTCACTGGGATCCCACGTAGTCGACTGCAATTTGAGTCCCAGACCTGGTGGCTCAAAACTCACGCCAGGCACATGTGCATGTGTGCCCAAGATCCCGAGAGAAGACTGGAGGAGAAGGGATTGTGGCGAGGCCATTAATTCACGGGGGATGGGGGGTGGGGGGTGATTTCTTGCTTTCTGTTTCTCTGCCTCTCAGGCAAGTATACGTGCCCTATGGCAAAAATCTCTCTAAAAATAAATAAATAAGACCATAAGAAGCTACTCCTAACATCACAATTAGCAGAAGCTAGAGAAAATTTCTAAGACAGAACAGTTTTTAATAAAACTACAAATAAATTTAAAATATGGATGCCATTGAAATGTGCAAAGAGTGAGACATGGTCAAATAAATTTGCCACAACCACAAAATTTACTGAATCCCAATTCTGTCGGTCATTAAGAAATTTTATGAGCTCATAAAGTAAAATAGGAAATGCCATTTATAATCCAAAGAAGAAAGAAAATACAGGGTACAATGTTATAATTACACATGATCACAACTACTTGTACAAAAGCAAAAAGCAAAATGACGTTTCTGTGATATGGCTGTAAATATTAGGTAAAATATTTTCCCATTCTTAGATGAGTTCATGTTGAGTAGTTCAAGTCACCGTCTTGGACAACAGACGTACCTTTTCAAAACCTCTATACAGCAAGGATGTCCCAAGCCTCTGATGTAAGAATTGTTTTGTAGTACTCCAATGTATTACAATAAAAGATGATTTATGGGATCAGCAGTTGGCATAATGGCTATGTCACTGGACTCCCATGTAGTCGACTGCGGTACAAGTCCCAGACCGGGTGGTTTAAACTCACACCGGGCGCGTGTGCATGCGTGCCCAAGATTCTAAGAGGAGAATGGAGGAGAAGGGATTGCAGCGTGGCCATCCCCCCCGGGGGTTGATTTCTTGCTTTCAGTCTCTCTGTCTCTCTCTGTCTTTCTGGGGAGCACATGCGCCCTATAGAAAAAAAACTCTAAAAAAAAAAAAAAAAAAGGATGGTTTCCTAGAAGTCACCTGGGGGGAGGGGAGGCGGGGGTGGTGCTTAACATATAGGTAGTTTCAAAAGCCTAGACTATAATAAATACCTTTTCTTGTAGCAAATGTTTCATGAAAGGGAAACAAAATGGGGCGGGGGGGGGGGGTTGTCAGTGACCAGGATGTGACTAAATCTTTAGAACCAGGCCAGGAGCAACAGAACAGTGAGTATGAAAAGTTAAGGACGGGCGAGCCGCAGTCTAGCAGTGAAAGGAGGCCGAGCCCACACGCCAACCTCAGAGTGAATTTCCAGGCTCCACAGGCTGGAGCGACGGGAGAGAAGGGGTGCAGCATGTTTCCTCCCTCTCCCCACACCCTCGTCTCTCTGCTGAGCGCACATGCCCTCTGGCAATTTAAAAAATAAAAAATAAAGAACAAGAAGAGGGTAACAGGACACATGTGAATAAAGAGATTGTTCATATTCACATACCCTCGATTTCCTCAGGTCAGGCTCTCCTCTCCTCGCTCCCCACTGAAGCCCCGGGGATTACTAGTCTCCCTCTCCGCAGATCTCCGGGCGCTTACTCGCCAGCCTTTTACGGGTAACAGAGATCGACTCTCCCACGATCCCACATGGGCGGTCTTAGCACCCTGTACTGGAGAGGGGCAGGCGCTTCTGCTGCCTGTTCAGCTGACTTCTGGCCCTTCCTCTCCCTGTGACTTTGTGAATTACGAAAAAAATCCTTCATTCATGAGAAATACTTCTCCCACCTCTGCACCTGTGACCGTATCTCCTCCGCTTACACTCTGCGCGGCGGGCACCGCGCTCACGCACACTGGGTTTTTTTTCCTGTTTTTTGTTTTTTGGAGAGGTCTTTGCTATAGGGTGCATGCACTCGCCAGAAAGACAGAGAGAGACAGAGAGACAGAAAGCGAGACATCACCCCCCGTGGGATGGCCACGCCGCAATCCGTTCTCCTCCATTCTCCTCTCAGGATCTTGGGCACGCATGCACACGCACCCGGCGAGAGTTTAAGCCACCGGGTCCAGGACTCGAACTGCGGTCGACTACATGGGAGTCCAGAGACATAGCCATTACGCTAACTGCTGGTCCCTTGCGCACACTTTAACAGAGGCAATCAGACATCGTGCGCATTGCCAAGACCTTCTCTTAGACCCCCTCTTCTGTTTCCTTCTCCAGATTGCCCGCAGCCAGACTTCGCCACTTCAGAGGAAGCCAGGTCCTCGGACAGTAACGCACGGACTGACGTGGAAAGCAAGGTTAAACGGAAATCAAGAAAATGGAAAGGGTGCTCTCGAAACTCCCCTGGTCTTGATGATTCTCTTGGTTGTCATCTCATTGAAAACACAAAATGTGCCTCCTGCTCGCCGTGAGGGAGGCCGGCAGTTAACACGCACTCACACTGGATCTCTCCCCGGCCAGGTCCTTGTCCTCGAACAGAACATTCCACCTCCGACATAAGAACATCACGTTGGCTCCCAGGCCCTCTGTGTGACAGCGATGTCATCTGCCTCACTTCAGCAGAGGAGTGAGCTCCAACGCTCATTTCCAGACGGCATACCTTCGGCGACTGGAGACCTCCACCGTGCCCTGGTGAGAAGTCTGAACAGGCAGGTGGCGTGCGCAAAGCACAGCAAGCCAGCAAATGAACACGGGGGAGAAGGAGAGAAGGAGGCCCAGTAACCCAGGGCCACATGGTGGGTTTTCCCTACAGCAGAGAAACAAATGCAGGCCGCATGTTCAGAGAGGTGAGGATGTATCCACAGTGTCTGTCACACTAATTGGCCTGGGACATAAACGAGCGCTTTCCTGGAGCCTAATTAATAAATCAACCAACAAAGAGAAGGCCCAAACAATGCGACAAGTTTCTGAATACATGAAACTGCCTAGGAGCTAATTATGTGTTGAATCATTTCATTCTCCAAAAAAGCTGACATGGGACAGCAATGCATTATGTCCACACGTGCAGATTTACGGAGTGGAACAAAATATTCTACACAGGCCCCCAGTCTCCACTGATTCCACAAAGCACATGAATAAGAGCTTAGAGTCTTACAACAGACAGGCTCTTACCAATCACCTAAACCCATCCCTGAATTTTATAGATGGCAAAACCAAAGCACAGGGTCGGCCCTGTGGCACAGCAGCGAAGTCCAATGACTAAGGAGTCATACCCCACACTGTGGTTCAAATCCCCTGTCCCGCCCCGTCCCCAGTGGCCTGAAAAACTTGCTGGTCTGTATATGTGTATATCCCAAAACCTAATGAGATGAAGAAATGAAAAAAAATGGAAAAAAAAAAATTTAAAGGACTGTGATGTGACCACAAAACCCATTAGGGGATTGTCTCTCTCTCTCTCTCTCTCTCTCTCTCTCTCTCTCTCTCTCTCTCCCCCTGTGATGAGCTCATGCACTCCCTGGCACTTTAAAACAAAACAAAACAAAACAAACCTTAAGTACAGAGAGGCTAAGTGTCCAAGTTCTCAACAATGTACCTATAAAGTTGATTTCAATTCTTCCTCATGAATAGCAAACCTTTCAAGCATTGGGGAAAAAGAGAATCAACTGAAGTTTTGGTCTTCAAATTCTATTCAATCAATTCCAGAGATTTTGCATTAATTATTGGGTTGTCATAAAAGTCATGATGCATTTTTTCTATGCAAAAATGCATCATGACTTTTATGACAGCCCAATATATCAAATTTTCTTTTTAAACCAAAAACCCAGTATAATTTGGATGCATCTAAGAGGGTCTCAACTTCAGAATAAATTATTGAATGGGAGCATGTCGCAGGGAAGAAGAGCAGACAGACACCACAGGCATCTGGAAACAAACAGGGGACACGTTCATCACATGAATAGACATGGTCAACAAAACCAAACCCAAGCAGTAAAGCGGTGTTTCCAATGTGACAAACACTCTTAAGATGTTTCTTTAAAAGAAAAAAATAAATAATAAGGCGCCGTTGTTAAAGAGTAATCAGTAATTGTGGAAAACACTGCATTCTAAATATCCCTTTTGAAGATTCCCAAAGCACATTAAGGCTTTGTATTAGGCTGAAGAAGGTCCACATAAAATAAATGCACTTCAGTTTGTTTAATCCAACACTACTTGACATCTTTGGTGTGCAGATTTGTACTGACATCTTCCAAGAAACATACTTTAAGAAATACATATGGCATTCTTCTTTTTCTTTTTTTTTTTTTAATTAGTCAGAGGTCAAGCTGCTTATCAGAGATGACAGAGAAAGAGAGAGAGAAAGAGAGAGAATGCATTGAAGTAAGAATTCATCCTTCTGGCCCGGCCAGACGGCTGGCAAGACAGCTAGGTGTGCAGCGTCCCTCGAACCCGTGAGCAAGCAAGCAGATCTTACCAGCCCCTAGGGATTCTGGCCCACACCATGGCGGATTCGGAGCGCCTCTTGGCCCCCGGCTGCTGGGCCGCCTGCACCAGCTTCTCGCGCACCCAAAAGGGAATTCTCCTGTTGACTGAGATTATACTGTGCTTGGTGATTCTGATCTGCTTCAGCACCTCGGCTTCAGGGTTCTCTTCCCTGTCAGTGAGTGAGATGGTCCTTGCTACTGTCTTCTTTGTCGTCTACATGTGTGATGTGCACACCAAGATCCCCTTCATCAACTGGCCCTGGAGTGATTTCTTTCGAACCCTCATAGCGGCAACCCTCTACCTGATCACCTCCATTATCGTCCTTGTTCAAGAGGAAACCAGTCCAGAATCACTGCAGGGGTGCTGGGCCTAATAGCTGCGTGCCTCTTTGGCTATGATGCCTACATCACCTTCCCCTTTCGGCAGCAAAGACATACAGCAGCCCCTACTGACCCCGCAGATGGTCCGATGTAGAGGAACTCCCCTCAGATCTCAGCGATCTACAAATGACTCCTCCCCAGCCCCACAACACTCTCAGCCAACCAACTCCCAGCCTCTTATTGCAGTAAAAGTGCCTTTATTGGAGAATTTTGTCTTCCAGCCTGCCAATCAACCCTCCTGGGTGTGGCCACACATATGGTGTGCCTAGATTCCCTTTCCTTCTGCAGTATCCCAAAGGAAACACCAGTTCTGCCTGGATCATGCCGCCACCTTAGCCACAAAATGAGGGAGCAAGGCGCCTCAGATTTTAGACTCCAGGCCCCAGGTTGTGACCCACTCCAAATAACTTCCTTGGTGTGGGTGGTGGTTCTGTGGAGAGATAAATAAATAATAAACAGATTGTTAAAGTAAAAAAAAAAAAAAAGAATTCATCCTTCTGGGGGATCACCACATCACAATCCCTTCTCCTCCACTTCTCCTTTTGGGGTTTCAGACATGTGCACACGCCCGGCATGTTCTCCAGACCACTGGGTCCAGTACTTGAACCGCAGTCACGTGAGATCCAGTCACCTTAACCAGCACACCACTTAGATGGCCCAATATGGCATTCTTGGTGAATAAGCTATGATACCATTAAGGATTATTTATAGTGACATATGCTTCCTCTTCCAGATTCAATTGTTAAAATCAACTCATGGGACCAGCAGATGGTATAATGGTTATGTCACTGGACTCCCATGTAGCCGACCATGGTTCAAGTCCCAGACCTGGTGGCTTAAAACTCATACCAGGTGCATGTGTGTGCATGTCCAAAATCCTGAGAAGAGAATGGAAGAGAAGGGATTGCAGTGTGCCCATCCCTGCTGGGGGTTAGGAGAGGGGTGATTTCTCGCTGTCTTTCTGTCTCTGGCAAGTGCATGTGCCCTATAGCAAAAGTCTCTCTTAAAAAAGACATAAGACCGGGGACCAGCAGTTAGCATAATGGCTATGTCACTGGACTCCCACATAGTCGACCGTGGTTCGCGTCCCGGACCCGGTTGCTTAAAACTCACGCCGGGCGCATGTGCATGCGTGCCCAAGATCCCGAGAGGAGAACGGAGGAGAAGGGATTGCGGCATGGCCATCCTCCCTGGGGGGTGATTTCTCGCTTTCTGTCTCTATGTCTCTCTCTCTCTGTCTGGTGAGTGCACGCGCCCTATAGCATAAAAAACCTCTCAAAAAAAAAAAAAAAAAAAAGACATGGGACCAGCAGACGGTATAATGGCTGTCGCTGGACTCCCATGTGGTTGACCGCAGTTCGAGTCCAGGACCCGGTGGCTTAAACTCATGCCGGGCGCGTGTGCGTGAGTGCCCAAAATCCCCAGAGGAGAACGGAGGAGAAGGTATTGCGGCGTGGCCATCTCCCCTGGGGGTGACTTCTCGCTTTCTATCTCTCTGTCTCTCTCTGTCTTTCTGGCGAGTACACGCGCCCTATAGCAAAAACCTCTTAAAAATAATAATAATGATCACTCGCGATGCAAAGGAGCCCTGTGCTTACAGGAAGACCTGCACGGGTGTGAACATGCAGGCAGAGCTCAGTGAGAGAAACGGGCTAACCGCAGCACTTTGTCCTCCCCCTCTGTTTTTTTCCAAGTTTACCATCTATTTCTTCCATGAAAGAGAAGAAAAAAAGATAGACACCCTCAATAGGGTCTTCGTGTCCAAATCCACCCCAAACCTCAGCCGCCTGGACCACAGGCACCTGTGCACAAGAAGGCCCGGGGAGGCGAACCCAGGACCTGCCCATGTGGGTCCCGTCACACCACGGAATCACCACCGGGCCCCGCAATTATTTTTTGAGAAGTTTTAACTTTAGTCACTCAATTATCCTCCCTAGAAGCCGTACCTACTCATATATAAACAAAACATCTTGTCTGTATATTTCATACAAATAAACATTATATACTTTATTCTGTACTCGCACTTTACCAAGTAACACAAATATTGGCAATGTTCCCAAATTGGTACATAAAGAGATTCACTAGTTTTGTTTTTTCTTTTTTTTAAAATTTGTCAGCGGGTGTGTGTGTTCGCTGTAGAGAGACAAGGCAGGCAGGAGGTGAGAGCCCCTCACGGGGCATGGTCACGCCGCAGTCTTCTCCTCCCTCCCGCTCACCTTCTGGCATTTACACAGGCATGCCTGCGCAGTGTGTTTTTCAAGTTGCTGGGTCCAGGACTCAAACCGCACTGTGGGCCATGTGGGATCCAGCCACACTAACCAGCAGGCCACAGGCTGGCCTATTTTTTATGACTGCACAGTTTCTACCGTATGGCTGTAACATGCAGTGTTAATTGACGAATATGCAGCTTATTTTCGATCTTTAGCCACCGTACACACCACCCCAGGGAGTATCTTTGCATAGAAGTCATTTTCTCGTGCCTGTGCTACATCATACACATTAGGTAGGACACATGCACAGAGACAGGAATGGATGCGTATCTAGGAGTACGCTTTTGAATCCAGGATAAATTTTAAAAACTAAAATTCCTAGTCAAAGGAATAGGAGGTTTTTATGTATCACAGAACTCGCCAAATGGCCCGCTAATGAGTCTGCGCTGCTTTGCACTCACTGTCCCCGCAATGGGCTAGGATGCTTTGCAGCTTCGCTCATCTCGCAGTGAGACCTGGCCGCTCCGCGTCGTTGGCACGTGCCCCTCACAGCCTCCTGGCACACGCATAAAAGCCACTATTTCCCACCCTAATGAGTGTGTCTTTTGTGCATTTTCTACAGGGTGGCTGGACTTTGTCCTGTGGGTTTGTAGGTGCTTTTTATCAGGAAAATTCATCCTTTTGTTAACACGAGAAAAACATTTTTCCCAATTTTCTTTCTTTCATACTTTTGGGCACAAACACACATGCACCCAGCATGCTTCTCAAGTGACTGGTTGGGGACTTGAACCGCGCAGTTGGCCATGTGAGACCCAGTCACCTTAATCGCACGCCACCACATGGCTCCATTTTATTCTTTACAATTCGTTTTTCACTTAATTTTCTTGGATCATCTAGTCGTATGTTCCTATTATTCATAAATAACGTTTATTTACCTCCTTTCTGATTTTTACACTGTTAAAGATCTGTGGCTATACTCTGGCTCAAAGATTTCTCCGTAAACACTGAACTGCAACCTAACTTGATGTGCAAGCAGGTTGTGGACTAACTGAAGAGCGTCTCCTGGTAACAAGGCAAAGGAGTCCTAGCCAATGACAACGGCCAACCCCTCTGCCAATCAGAGGCTAAAGGCCACTGACGCAGGCCCATATAAAGGAATTGCCCCCTGCAGCCAGGCAGGCTGGCTTTGTGCATCGTTTCCTTTCCCCTGGCTATAAACACGACCTGCACGTGTGATACAGCGGAACGTTCTGAACCCACCTTGGTCTTCAGATTTTGCATTTCCTTGATACTTTTGTAACTATTCTCTTTTACCTTTTCCAGCTGCATTGGCTTGTGATTTCCGAACACCATTAATAAGGAGAATAGGAGACGTATTAATTTGGTCCTGATTTTCATAGGAATGTTCTCGAACTTTCTAATAAGCCTAAGCCATATCATGACCAGGACACACACCAAAGATCTGGCTTTGAAAAAACCATTTATTCTTTTAAAGTCAATTAAGAAATTGTTTTGAGTTGAGGCAGGCAAATTATAGTTAGGTATTTTTCATATTTTTTTCTTCTCTTATCACTAGAATACTTTTTTTCTTTTTTGATTTGTTCTATCCATGACAGAGTGGGGAAAAAAAGAGACAAGCACTCCTGATAGGGATCCCACACTGCAATCTCCCAGCACCCGGGCCTTCCCAGGAGCCAGCCAGCCGGGAGCACCAACACACCCAGCCCATGGCAGGTACAGACCCACCCAGGAAGCAGCCCTGACCCTCGAAGGCTCCCAGCATCACAGAGGCACGTCACTGCTGTGCCACCATAGCTGGGCCCGGGTACTCTCTTTGCTGGAACCGACGTTTGGCTAAAAACAAAATTTCACAGATCTCCATTTTTGACATTAAATAGCATCTTTGTTTTTGTTTTTGTTTTTTTTCTTCCAGAATTTAATCAAACCTTGTGTATTTCAGCACTGTGAGGCTGATCCTCCATTGTAACATGTCCCGTTTAATCCCATCGATGTAAAGCATAATGAGCGAAGATTGAGCCGGTGAGGCATAACTAAATGTTTTGAATCCGTGAATTTAAAAAGCAAGGCCATTTGTGTTATTTCTGAATAGTCAATAAAATCATTTTCCCAACATTTCACTATCAAATGACAGTCATTTTTCAACCAGCACGCACTTGAAAAAAGTCACAAAAAGACTTTTCTAACCGTTTGTTCTATTGTTGCTTATAACCTTCTAAATATGTCTCCTCGCTGGCTTCTAAAAGGCAAATGAAAGGCAGTAAAATTTATGGAAAATATATTTACTGCTTAAAATACATCAACCAAAAGAAAAAAAAAAAGAGAATTTGCACCTGTCTTACGAGTTGTGAAATTGCATTGCTTTCACTTGGTCTTCAGTTTCAGTGATAGGTAACAGAATTGACAGGCTGTTCAAGTTCCAAAACACCTCCAATCCAGAGCCTGACTCTTCAACTCAAATTCTCGCCTCGGTCACGGCCAGAGTAAACACCTGTCCTTCACATTTTTACACAACATCACTTTGTATGCCACAAATACAAGCTTTCACGCCAGGCAGGAAGCAGATCCCAGGGCACTGCACAAATTTCCACTCTCTTAAGCCAGTCTGTTGATTGTTCTCTTGACTTTCTCAGCTGTCAAAATGGTGAAAGGAGGGGAAAGAACTCTCTGTGAAACCGTAAAGTCTAGCCAGATCAGTTTGCCCTTTCAGCTCTTCACACAGACAGGTAAAATAAATCTCAGGTCTTCACGTTTAAATTTTAGCTATGAAAAAGGTATTTTAGCACTGGACTGAAATGTTGTGAGATTTTAATGAAGTGAGATTATTAAAGTGAAGTCAACTGAAGTCAAATTTTATATTTCATGGGCCAAGGAAAAGACATTAAATAATATTTAAAACACTTCAAAGAGACTATACTTCATAAAATTAAGGGGAGGAAGAAAATTATACCAGTTTGGAAAGGCCTTACAGTAGAAAAGGGAGCTTAAAAAGCATTAACTATTAAAAAAAAAAAAAGCTACCATTTTAAAATTAAAAATAATAATAATTACAGAATTGAGAAAAAATCACCAATAAAACTCAGCTTATAAGAAAACAATTATTCACTTTGCAGAATATTGTTTCATTTAAAGTAATCCCTCCTCTAAGAATTCTAGAGATCTTTATAAATATTATCCAATTAATCCTTCATTTGCCAGCATAAAAGGAAAAGGAATTGATATTACCATTTACAAACATGCTAAAGATTTAGGAAAACAGGGACCAGCAGTTGGCGTAATGGCTATGTCGCTGGACTCCCATGTAGTCGACCGTGGTTCAAGTCTTAGACCCGGTGGCTTAAACTCATGCCGGGCACGTGTGCATGTGTGCCCAAGATCTTGAGAGGGGAATGGAGGAGAAGGGATTGCAGCGTGGCCATCCCCCAGGGGGTGATTTCTCACTTTCTGTCTCTCTGTCTCTCTCTGTCTTTCTGGCAAGCGCACGCACCCTATAGCAAAAAACTCTCCAAAAATAAATAAATAAACATTTAGTAAAACAAACAAACAAAAACATTAAAAAGAGGGAAATAAAGTTTCAGAAAATTTCAAAGCAGAGAAGACAGGGCATTCCCCATTTTTTTACTTAGAGCAGGGAGAGGTACTGAATACAGTAAAATGGGAAATAGATGTGATTTCGCCCTGGCTTAGGGGAGCGAGCAGATCTGGAATGGACTGCATGGCCACAGGCTGTCAGGAAGCAAGCCTGGCAGAAGTCCAGGTGACACGCCAACGTTCAAAAGCACCCTTCTCGGTCAAGTCCGAGCTGTGCTGCTAGTTTTACGGCCCCAACAAACAGATCAACACCAGCTCACCACTGCCTTCGGATCTTGGAAGCAGAGATGTTCAGAAGCGGGAAGTGGCTGGCGACACGCTAACTTCCACATGAAATCCACAACACAGAGAAACGTGGAGTAAGACGAGTTACCACAAAAACCCCGCACAAGGGAAAGGCCCCACCATTTTGTGCGAGGAGAGACGTAGGCCCCCTTGGCGTGCACAGGGGACCAGGCAGGTCTCTATTCCTACTTGTTTACATATGTGTATCTCCCTAGGGGCCTGTCGTCTTCTTACATGCAGAGACCTGGCTTTATGGCACCCTGGCCTAGCAAGAGGTCATGGACTGCAAAGAAACAGGGTTGAGTCAATTAACCTTAAATTCTCCTGACAAAGATTACTCATAGCGTTTGTGCTGTAAGCTCTATCTCAATTTTAAAAAGAAAGAAAAAGCCTGGTCTAAATACATATTAAAACCAAATGACAAGATGACAGGGACAGTCATTTTATTTTATTTTATTTTTATTATTTGCTTTAGGGCATGTGTGCTCACCAGAGAGAGAGAGAGAGGTGGAGAGTAAGGACCCTCCAAGGAGGATGGCCAGGCCGCAGTCCCTTCTCCTCCATTCCCCTCTCAGGATTTTGGGCATGCATGCACACGTGCCTGGTGTGTTTTTCAAGCAGCTGGGTCTGGGACTCAAACGCTCAGTTTGCCATGTGAGACCCAGCCACCTCAACCTCCATGCTATCTTCTGGCCCAGGGACAGTCTTTTTAAATGATTAGGGCAAAGTTATCTTAAAGTCAGATCACAAGTCACTGGACTCTTACTTAATGGTAACGTGTTTCACAATGAACAATAAGCCTTGAAATCACACACCTACTTCCGAACCTTATATATGTCCATTGTCTGCCCAGACAGGTGAGAACATAATCTCAGAACTCCCAAGTGTGCATCGTGTCTGGGTCTGCTGACTGACATGCTGCCGAAGCAGGACTTACCGTCCTTGTTTACATGCAGAGAGATCCTACACCGTCCCACCACAGTGAGCAAAAGCTCAGAGTGCTATTCTGTGTTGTCCTCCTTTCTTTTCTTTTTAGAATGAAGGTACACTAAAGTGGAAAAAAAATGAATGATGCTAGCGGATGGGGCCAGCAGGTGGCGTGCTATTAATGCACTGGATCCCACATGGCCAACTCCAGACCTGGTGGCTTGAAAAACATGCTGTGCACATGTGTGTGCATGCTTAAAATCCCAGAAGGAGAATGAGGGAGAAGGGACTGCAGAGCGGCCATCCCCCTGTGGTGGGGGGTGAGTTCTCACTTTCCCTCTCTGTGTCTCGCTCCTGCAAGCTCATGTACCCTATGGCAAAATTTAAAAAATAAATAAATAAATAAAATTAAAAAAAAAAAAAAAAAAAAGGTGCTGGGAAAAATCTGGAGTTAAAAGGAACCTCAGGAAATGCTGGGGCATGTTTTGCTTCCAGCCACCTCCTAGTCTCAAGTCTGACTCTTCTACTTCCAAGAAACATGAAGACGGCTCCCTGCGTTGGGAGACCGAGTGGTTTGTGGCCCTGGAGCCCCTGAGCCAAGCACCTGCCCCCTCTCCCTGGCCCTCCTCTGCACAGCCGTGCACTGATCCCCAGACGCTACGATTCCCCTGAGACCGAGCAACAAAAAACCTCATTCTGGTGAAAATGTGCTCTCTGGCGTCATGTCCCAGCTTGGAAAGGTCAGGGCCACACCAGCCAGCAGCTGAGGCCACTGGCTACCGTGGGGCTACTGCCTCTGCCCCGGAGGTAAAATCCTGGAGCAGAACTGCAGTGTGGCCGCGAGCCAGAGAGGAAAAGGAACACTTCGGCAGAGGGCTGCAGAGGGCTGCAGAGGGCGAGGTATTATTAACTGCCCGGCCTCGACTCCTCATTCCGACTTCCACGACTGGACAGAGCTTTCGCAGCACCTGTCGGGTTTCCAGGTAGGTTATTAACCGGCAGGGCTGAAAGCCTCTTCTCTCATTCTCATTACTGTTCAACAAATCGCAGATAGACGAACCTAAGATGAATACGGATATTTTACATCCTCCCCCCCAAAATGTCGGAAAGGCTTTAGTTTTCATATTCCTGATGGAAGAGAAGAGTTGCTGACTCAGACGTCACTGTCACAGCCCAGCTTCTGACTTGCGGGCACGCGCACACCAGCCACGCTCACCAATCCCTTTTCTACCCGATGGCAGGAGCTGAAATAAGTGAACGACATCTTCGTGTCCTTTTCAGTGACCCCACTGAAGTGAGAGAGTAATTCAAGTCAGAACGCGAATCTTAAAAAGGCGTTTTCTGAGCTCAAACAGTCCTTTTGGAAACACCCTTCCCATGCCAGCCCGCTGCACACACGTCTCTTCCCCGACCCAGACACGGACACCGCGGGTTTGGAAAATAAAGCGAATTAAACAGCCAGGCGCGCGCAGCTTTGCCTCCACGCAATTAGGCAAAACGCAGAGAGGCCGAGGCGGAGGCGCCGACCTCGGGCCGAGCACAGACAGAATTACCCGGCCGGCCGCGCGTTGTTTTAAAATGCGGAGCACAGCCTGTGAGTTCGTGTGTCATTTGGAGAAATCGCTGTGCTTTTACGATGAGAATTCATTTCTGAGCAGCTCTTAGCATACTTCTCCACTTAACCTTGCCTTGCTACCCTTCTACTGCAAACTTTTATGTGTAATTGTAAGGATGTGTAATGCAGGTGACGAGGGCACCGGTCTTCGAAGCCCAGAGAGCAATCTAATAAAAACGAGGTGCCGCGAACAGCGGCCGCCAATTCGCCCTCTCCCGACCCAACATGCTCGAAAACACGACCAGGCACGATTTTGTAAGATCTCAGCAGAGGACAAAGGAAGAGGGCTGGGGCCAGTTTCCGTTTGACTGTGAAATGGGAAAATTATATCTATCATTATAAAGTTGCTTTGTTTAAAAAATAAAAAAAAAAAAACACTAAAATCAGGATAAGCGGGCCAGTTCTATGGCCTGAGAACCCAAATGGCTAAGCCCACGATACGAATCCTGACCCTGGCAGCTTGAACGGTACGCCAGCCAGGTGTGCGCATGCGCTCAAGGTCACCACAGGATGAGAAGGGACTGTGGTGTAACTTCCCTGCCCTCCACTGGGGGGGTGCCTTCCTCCCTTCCTCTCTCTTTCTCTCTCCGGTGAGCATGTGTGCATTTTAGCAAATATATGAACCTTTCTAGGGCCAGCAGGTGGCATGATGATGGTTAAGGTGCTGGATCCCACTCGGCTGACTGCACAGTTCGAGTTCCAGACTTGGGGATTTCTCTCTCTCTCTCTCTCTCTCTCTCTATCTCTATCTCTATCTCTAGCTTTCTCTCTCTGTCTCTCTGTTTCTGGCAAGCACAAGTGCTCTATAGCAAAAACTAAAATAAAATAAATAAAATAAAATGGGACCAACAGGTGGCATCATGGTTAAAGGTCACTGGACAAAACTGCAGTGGTTCAAGTCCCAGACCTGACTGCTTACTTTCTCACTTTCCTTCTCTCTCATGTGGCTCTGTCTATGGTCAAATAATATTAAATAAATAGATAGATAGATAGATTAAGTTAAAATGGAGTAATTTTTTTAAAAAGTTTTTTAGAGATTTTAACCTTAAGGTGTGTGCGCTTGCCAGGCTGAGACAGTGAGAGGAAAAGTGAGAAATTACCCTCCGGGGGGATGGCCATGCTGCAAAACCTTCTCCTCCACTCTCTTCTCAAGACCTTGGGCATGCACGCACACAGGTCCAGCGTGCGTTTTAAGCCGTCGGGTCCAGGACTTGAATAGCAGTCGGTCATGTGAGAGTCCAGCAACATAACCGCTATGCCATCTGCTAGCACACATTTTTAAATTTCTAAAAAAAAATTTTAAAAGAAGGATGAGCAAAAAATACATGGCCAATTTGAACATGATCCGTTTCCTTGCGAGATGACGATGATTTCACCTGCTGCAAGCAGTCTTTCAGACGCAGTGAACCCCCAAGACTTCTCCAGGCATGTCCAAGTGTACCTCGAAGGACCAGGCAGGCATCTGGTGGGAGTGCGCAGGGCCTTCCATCCTGAGCCGTCCTGCTGACACTGCCTCCCCTCCTCAACTCGTCATCACCATAAACAGGGATAACAGCCTCTCCCCCACAGACCTCCCAGAGTCACGTTTATTAAACTGTCCCTGAACTTGGTGAATAAACTGGAGAGCACTGTTGTAATGCATTACTGTCACTGACGGCAACCAGGGCGTGCCGTTCGGAAAGCCCGGCGACCACACGGCAAGGCGGCCCGAGTGCAGAACCAGTCTCACCGCGCATCACACACGGGACCACCTGGCAGACAGGACGGGCTCCACGCGGCTTCCAGATCTCAACGGAAAGCTCGTCCAGTTCACATGGCTGTGAATCTTGTAGAAAATGTATTTAAGGGACCTGCAGGTGGTGGGGTGGTTAAGGCGCTGGACACTCCCACATGACTCACTACAGTTCGAGTCCTGGAGCTGCTGGCTTGCTTTACCTCTGTCTCTCTTTCTGTGTGTGTGTGTGTGTGTGTGTGTGTGTGTGTGTGTGTCTGATCAAGTTAGAAACAAATGAATAAATAAAAATTAAATGAAAAAATAATTCTAAAAAAACATTTCTTTCAAATATTATTCAAAAGCCACTGAAGCAATGGCTAATCAGCTGTTTTTCCTGGAAGGAGGAGGCAATAGGTGTTTTTCAGAATCTGATAAAAACTGTGCACCCTCTACCCACGAGAGTATATCCACATATTTAAGCAAAGCTTATTTTGACTATCAGAAGTAGTTCTTGGGGTCCCAGGCTAGGAACCCCCAGCTACAGGCTGCTGAATGACTGCCGAGGTCACCATAGACATGGGAGGAAGGGAGCAGGTTTCTACTGAGAACAAGGCGGCCCGGATGAGACAACCACGGATACTCAGGCGAGACATCCTCCACCCGACCGGACCCTCGGTGGAGAGATAAAGCCAAAGGGTCTGCACCCCCCGATTCCCTTGGCAGTATTTAGACTAACAGGACATCCCAGGACATCCCAGGCCCTTTTTTTTGAGAGAGAGAGAGATTTGCTATAGGGTGCATGTGCTCACCAGAGAGACAGAGAGTCAGATGGCCACACCACAATCCCTTCTCCTCCAGCCTCCTCTCAAGATCTTGGGCATGCATGCACACACACCCATCATGACTTTTAAGTTGCCAGGTCTGGGACTCAAACCGTCGTCAACCACATAGGAGTCCAGCGACGTAACCATCATGTCATTTGCTGGTCCCCAGATAATCACTTTCTTTGATAAGAAACCAGGCTCCACCTAAGGGAGCGTCTCAGAAATAACCTTACGCAGCTCCAGCAGCTGCTCAGGACTCCCACACGAAGGGGCCTTAGGTGGCCATCTAACTGGAAGCCTGAGCTAGAGTGCTTGTTTTTTATTTTGGTTTTTTTTTTTTTTTTTTTTTTTTTTGGAGAGGTTTTTTGCTATAGGGTGCGTGCGTTCGCCAGACAGACAGAGAGAGACATAGAGACAGAAAACGAGAAATCACCCCCCAGGGGGATGGTCACGCCGCAATCCCTTCTCCTCCATTCTCCTCTTGGGATCTTGGGCACGCACGCACACGCGCCCGGGGTGAGTTTTAAGCCTCCAGGTCCGGGACGCGAACCGCGGTCGACTACGTGGGAGTCCAGCGACATAGCCATTACGCTAACTGCTGGTCCCTAGAGTGCTTGTTTTGAAGCTAAAATTGTTTGAGATTTCACACAAAATGGGGGAACGATAGCCAAGCAAGAAGAGAGCTCTGGAAGGGTGGGGCAGGCTGACTCGGGACACCACTGGGTTCACCAGGGCCAGCTCCCAGGCTCGCACAGGGACAGAGTCGCTGGGAAAGTTAACTGGCTGCAAACTGCTGGCTGGGGCTCCGCCCTCTAAGTCTCCACTTAGCGGCTCTGGGAGGAAGCCATGAGGGATGCCCACGCTGCCAGTCAGGGCCGAGCTCTAAAAACCACTATCTATGCAAACAGAGCCTATCTCATGTGGGACATCCCAGGCCCTTAAGCATGTGCATGGGACCCTACAGCCCTCACACTCAACATCCGCCCACAGAGACAGCACCGCCCATCACAGACCAGCACCCTGCAGTGTTAGTGGCTGGGCTGAAAACCGGAGCTGCACAGCTAGCCTCTCAATGACGGGTGCGTCTGTAGCTAATTCATACTAGGGACGAATGCAATGAAGGACTTGGAGCAGCTGTGTGGGAAAGCTTTGCTCTCAAGAAGCAATAAACAGGGCAGCTCTGTAGCTCAGTGCTCAAGGGAGGCAGATCCCGCATGGCTGCTGTGGTTCAAATCCCAGTCCTGGGGGCTTGAAAAACACCCTGGACAAGTGTGTGTGTGTGTGTGTGTGTGTGTGTGTGTGTGTATGTATCTGTGCCCAAAATCCTAACGTGGAAAAGGGATTGAAGCATGATTGCACCCCATTGGAAGGTGCTTTCTCTTTCTCTCTCTCTCTCTCTCTCTCTCTAGTCCTCATGAGGGCACATGCCCTCTAGCAATAAAGGGGAAAAAAGGGACCAGCAGATGGCATAATGGTTATGTTGCTGGACTCACACATAGCTGACTGCAGTTTGAGTCCCGGACCCAGTGACTTAAAACTCACGCTGGGCACATATGAATGCATGCCCAAGATCCCAAGAGGAGAATGGAGAAGGGATTGTGGCATGGCCATACTCCCTGGGGGAGATTTCTCACTTTCTGTCTCTCTGTTTTTCTCTGTCTCTTTGGCGAGCACATCCATCCTATAGCACACATCTCTTAAAAAAAAAAATAATATATATATATATATATATATATATATATATGTAGAGGGGGGGGGGGGTCTATCCGGCTCACAGCTTGGAAGTCTAAGATCCAGGCCACAGCTGGGCGTCTTGCAATCTCAATCATATCAGGAAGGCAAGAGCAGAATGAGCGGGCTCTCCCGGAATCTCTCTGTTCTGGTCTCCTTAGAAATGACCAGAACTCAGCCCTGGGGGTCCTGCTCTAATGGTTTTCATCCTAATCTCATCCCAAAGGTCCTACCTTTTGACACCATAATTGGATCAAGTTTCACCCCCTTAATCCCATTACAACAGCTCAACACATGAATGGCTGTGGTGAGGAGGGCATACTCACACTAGAGCAATGAGAATAACCTTTAGCAGCAACTTTAATTTATAAGCCACCCCTAACTCCAGGGTTCAAACCCTCTGCAAGGAGCAAAGGAGGAAGTGGAGCCTCCATCCTGGTCCTCTGAAACTGGCTGCAATGACTAAGTGCCCTGTCGTGATACAGGAAATATGGATTCAGTATAAAACATTGTTAGATAAGAGCATCTTCAAGGCCACTTCCAACCATCCCACTGCCACCTTCTTAGGGAGGGCAGCACCTAAAGGGAGGAAAATGGATGGTCTCAGGAAATAACTAACTTGTGACCCAGTTCCAACAGACAGTCTACACCACTTGGTGAACTCCATCTTTTCTTTTTATTTTTAGAGAGGTTTTTGCTATAGGGCGCATGTGCTCACCAGAGAGACAGAGAGAGACAGAGAGACAGAAAACAAGAAATCACCCCCCAGGGGGGATGGCCACGCTACGATCCCTGCTCCTCCATTCTCCTCTCAGGATCTTATGCATGCACACACCCATGCCCAGCATGAGTTTTAAGCCACTGGGTTTGGGATTCAAATCATGATCAACTACGTGGGAGTCCAGCGACATAATCACTACACCATCTGCTCATCCCAAACTCCATCTTTTCTGAACCAAGCCAGCCAGAATGTCCCTGTGCTCTGGAGACCAGCAGAGGGATCATTCTTTCACTCGACAAGAAAGTTTTTTGAGATCTTTTGTCAATAGCAAAAAACATGCAGTCTCAAATCTCAAGGAGCTACGGGGGTCCTAAAAAACCTACACTCAACCAACCAACAACGTGAAGCCATACCGAAATATGCAGAGATCTGAATTCAAATCTAAAGTCAAATCAAGGCAGCAATTACAGTCTGAACAACCCTGACAATTCCCCGAAGTTCCTCACAAAACATAATCCAACCACTCCTCACTTAACAACCTGCCTGTTTAACGACTGCTGGGCCTTAGACCAGGTCTCCAGCGCGGAATTCCCTTTTCCAAGTCTGTGTCTCGCTCCTGCAGTCGGTTAAGATCCACTACAGAAAGCGTCCACAATCACCCCAGACCACGTATTTTACTTATAAATCTGTACTTGATTGTGCCCATCGTGGTATTCACAATAAATTAAATAATTACATCAAATTTACATCGTGTTATGGTATGTCTTGCGGCCCCCTGGTGTTTATCTAATTATTTCCTTTTTGTGTGGCTAGAATAACGTTATTCTGGTGTGGTGTCATGTGATTTCTACTGAAAACTACATACCCTATGGCACCATGACATCCCACAAAACATCCACCTTGAAGCTCCTGCTTATTCACCGATTCACGTAATGACCCGGTCGTAAGAACAACACTTGGTCGTTAAGTGAGGAGTGTCTGTATCTCTATACACTCTCTTAGAAAGTCAGAGAAAAGCAGATTTTCCTGACCTTTGGAAAGCTCCATTGTCTGTGCAGCTAAACAACAGAGGAAGTAGCCAGTTTGCATTTTATGGGCCCAGCTGTAAAGCCCCAAATGCTCACACCCTGAGAGGAAATGAAGTCTCCCTCCCGAACAGTGCTCCCGGCTCCTGTCGCAAATTCACTCTAATCCGAAGTTTATCAGACTTCAACTGTCAACGTCCTGCCCTTTTTCTTTCTTTTCACCAAATGCATGCGTGAGTTCCCACGAGTAAAATACACACGCAGTACTACCCCACTGCGGTAACAGCACCAGCTTCGTATTTGCACAAGAGCATGCCACAAGTACCACCATTTCTTTAAGATAACATACCATGAATGGGACCAGCCATGGTGGCATGGGCGGCTTAGACACTGTGCTTCACAGGCTGGGGCCACATGGGAGGCACAGGTTCAAATCTCAGCCCAGCCTAAAGGCTGGACACAGTGATCAGCACCTGTGACCCCCAGGGCCAGGGAGGATGAGCCGGGAGGATCATGGTTGAGGCCGGCCTGCACAATAGCGAGACCCTGCCTGAAAAGAGCCAGGCGGGGGGGGGCACGCAGCTGCAGTCCCAACTGGGAAGCTGAAGCAGGAAGACTGGGACATGCAAAGACCATCTCTAAGGAAAAAAAAAAAAAAACACATAGGGCTGGCTCCATGGCCTGGAGTGAAGGTGACTGGATCCCACATAGCTGACCCAGATGTTCAAGTCCCAGACCCAGCAGCTGGAAAGACACACTGTGCACATGCACACGCATTCCCAAAATCCCGAAGAAGGAAGAAATGGAGGAGAAAGGATTGCAGCATGACGTGCCCTATGGAGGGGGCTGCTTTCTCCTCTCTCTCTCTGTCACTCTCTGGTGAGTGCACACATACCCTCTGGCAAATTAAAAAAAAAAAAAAATGCTATGACTCCTTCTTCGAAATGCAAATAAGTAATACGGAAAAGCTTATGTATTAACCCTATAAAAGACAATGAACAGCCCTACTACATTCGCCGCAGTTATCTGGAAAGACTAGCCACTCCAGACATGGAACAAGTAAGTTTTGGCAGGTAGAAAGAAAATCCAGACAGACCCAGAACGTGAAGTACGCCCCAGCAGATCGGGCCCTGTCGGGGGCAATGGGATCCTGAAGGGCAGCTCGGAGGAGGCCTGTAGGAAGGAAGAGGGGTCCCCATGACATGCTCTGAAGTTATTCACGGCCAGTCCTACCTCGGCGAATTCCAAGGCAGTGATCCTGTGGCCAAGTCCTGCAGGTCAGGGCTGATTCAAGAAAAAGAGAAGGGCCTGTGAGGCAACTTGGACCTGACTCAACCACGTCCTCCGTCACACAGTCCTAACTGCCACCGCCTTCCACGCCCTTCAAGGTCACATCAGCTGCCGGGTTCCCAACTTCCCTGGAAGCTATGACAGCCCCTCCAGCCTCTCCCATCTGTATGCTCCTCGCTGGTCACTGGGATGAGGGCCACGCCCACCACGCCCCAGACTCCCCAAGGCAGCATCCACAACATGGCCCTGGCTCCAAGAGATCCAAGGACGCACTATCTCATTCAACACCAAATGTTTTCTCCAAAAAACTCTCCTCCGACTTCTTCCTAAATATCTCTTCACCCGTCTATTTTTTTTTTCTTTGCCTTCCTTTCTCCCTAGATTCTGGGACCACCCCTAAAGAAACTCCACGTCCTGTTCGTCTTCCATCGTGATATCACAGTGTGCAGCTACCTGGGAACCCCTCCTGTCTTTGCCCTCTGCAGATTCCCCCCATCTTCACTTGGTTTTCTTCAACCTCCCAACTACCTAATACTTAGTCTTTAGTTTCCCGAAGAACAGGAGGCAGTGCAGGTGCAAAAACGCACAGAGGAAAATCCCACACCAAGGTTCACACAACGGCACGAGGTACGCTGTTTCATTTTCCTGGATCCGAATACTTCAGACGTCCTCCACCCTCCACGGCAGCCTCAACCTCGTTCCCTCCCCAGAGAGCTCCGAACCTGCTCGGAGCTTTCACTTGACCTCTGTCCACATTTATTGCCAACTTCAATTCTTCCGCTGATGTTTGGAAATAAACATTATTAGGCAGGCAACTGAAAAAGGCTAGTCATGAAACCAGCAGGTAGCGTAATGGCTATGTCGCTGGACTCCCATGTAGTCGACTGCGGTTCGCATCCCGGACCCGGTGGCTTAAATGGAGGAGAAGGGACTGCGGCGTGGCCATCTCCCCTGGGGGGTGATTTCTCGCTTTCTGTCTCTCTGTCTCTCTCTGTCTGTCTGTCTGGCGAGCGCACACACCCTATAGCGAAAACCTCTCAAAAAAAAAAAAAAAAAGGCTAGTCATGCTGCCTTGACAGGACTAGACGACTCTAATGAGAGCCAATGACAGCTACCTGGCCTGCTGCCAAGGCTTCAGAAGCAGCTGAAGAATTAGAACCAGCTGATCGAACCTGGAAGACGGAGTGACCTCCATATACTGTCTTGCTTGGCTTTGCACTGTGATTTGAAATTAAGTATTAAGAGAGCAGTTTATGGGAGGCTTGGGAAGAGGAGGGGGTGCTAGGTATGCCAGAGACTGACTAGAGTGCATGGCTATTTCCAACCGCAGGGAGTATGAAATACGTAACCCACCGTTTCCCTGAGAGTTATACTCTGAAACACTTCATTAATGGTTTTGTTCAGTCGTGGGGCATAAGATAATCAGTATTTTGCTAAAATGTTTTCCTCTCTTGCACCAATTTAAACCTAATCAGATGACCATTAACATAGGCCACCTATGGGACCAGCAGTTAGTGTAATGGCTATGTTGCTGAACTCCCATGTAGTCGGCCACAGTTCGAGTCCCAGACCCGGTGAATTAAACTCACGCCGGGCACGTGTGCGTGCATGCCCAGGATCCCGAGAGGAGAATGGAGGAGAAGGGATTGCTGTGTGGCCATCCCCCCTGGGAGGTGATTTCTTGCTTTCTACCTCTGTCTTTCTGGCAAGTGCACACACCCTAAAAAAAAAAAAAAAAAAAAAAAAAAAACTCTCCAAAAAAAAAAAATCAAAGACCACCTAAAACCTATTTAATTTAAATGCAAAACATTACAATTTTATCCACATTGTCATAAACAATTTTTTTTGGACAGGTTTTTGCTATAGGGCGCGTGCACTCACCAGACAGACAGAGAGGGACAGAGAGACAGAAAGCAGGAAATCACCCCCCGGGGGGATGGCCATGCCGCAATCCCTTCTCCTCCATTCTCCTCTTGGGATCTTGGACACGCACGCACATGCGCCTGGTGTGAGCTTTAAGCCACTGGGTCTGGGACTCGAACCGTGGTTGACTACGTGGGAGTCCAGCCACATAGCCATTACACTAACTGCTGGTCCATCATAAACAATTTGTCAGTATTCGCTTTATCATCATCATGGACCCTCAAATAGCAAAAAGAAAAGTTATTTTTCACTAAATACTACAATTTCAAAGCGTCTTTCTTCCTCCATTGAAGAAAAGTTTGAGTCTTAAAACATCAAACGTTATAAACATTCCAAGCAGATACCTTGAGATTCCCTTTATTTCATTTGTCCATAAAATTAAAAGCATCTTGTCTTGCGATATTAAAAAAAGAAAGAAAAAGTAAAAAGCTGAATTTCAAGTTCATGCAAAAGCATTTTCTCACCCTCCCTTTCTCTCCCCCACCAACTTAAGAAACAGTTGTTTCGGGGTAGTCCCCCAACAAGGGTATGAATACTTTACGCCAGTTTCAAGCATCAACCTCTGCTCTCTTTCTTAATTGAAAACCAGTCGCAAACCCAGTGGAGATCAACGCAGTTATTACCTTGAAGCAATTAAAAGAGACTGCAAAGTAGCAGCTAAACCCCAAACCATTTGTTCTTTCACAACAGGAAGCCGAAGATAATCTTGTTTACTAAACAGAAATCACTTGAGATCTGGCCAGATTCTTACAGGAGATTCCAGATGGAAATGCTGAGAGCCAGGCACTGTGTACATAAGTATTTACTTCCAGTTCTGAAAACAAACTGGACCTGTTTTTCTTGTCGTCTCTAGGAAAGGGATCGTTTTCAACCAATGACACAGCCCAAGAGAAGGGCTTCCCTGGATCAACTCAAGCTCTATTTTGGGTCCCACCCCTGGCCCCCCTTCTTCCAGCAGTACTGGGTTTCATGCAGCTAAATCCGGTGCTTCCTTCTAATTCTAAAGTCTTTAGGAAGCAGAAAACAATTTTCATCAATCAATTGTAGCTTCTCATATGTTTTTGCATTCACATTTTTCATAGAAAAAATAAGCCAATATATAACCCTTTTATTGTATGTGTGTGTGTGTGTGTGTGTGTATAAATATAATTTCATTCTCTTTGGGGCTCTGTGAGGCTTATGCAGACAGGCCTCTCACAAAGGCCTCTGTGTTTCCTTGGTATCAGCAGTTGGTGTAACAGCTATGTCGCTGGACTCCCACGTAGTCGACCACAGTTTGAGTCCCGCACCCAGTGGCTTAAACTCCCACTGGGCGCATGTGCATGCGTGCCCAAGATCCCAAGAGGAGAATGGAGGAGAAGGGATTGCGGCGTGGCCATCCCCCTTGGGGGGTGATTTCTTGCTTTCTGTCTCTCTGTCTCTCTCTGTCTCTGTCTGGTGAGCGCACGCACCCTATAGCAAAAAACTCTCCAAAAAAATAAATAAATAAAAGGCCTCTGTGTTTCCTGAGGTTCATGCCCACATGCAGCTGGCGAGGGCCCTCTGCCTTCTCGCTCCACATCCCTGTGTTCAGGCCCCTTAGAGCGGCTGAGAGAGCCACAGCGTCCCGTGGCCCCGCTTGTTTAAAGGTGCTGTGTCAACGGCCGGCAGTCTGGTGGCGCTGGTTAGCTCAACAGCCCACGGTTTGGGAGATACTTCCTTTATGAAGCCTCTTCTAAATGTCACAGGAATTCCCCCAAAGCTGATAGCGATCCGGAGTGCCCCAGAAAAGCGACTCGAGGCCCGCGAGCATGGAGCTGATGGAGACGGATCAGACAAAAGGCGATCCCCTGCACCCGGGCGAAAACCTCACTCCGTTTTAAAACGTACTGTAGCAGGAGGCCCTGGCTTAAACCTCGGCCCCACAGTTTTCTTCCTCATTTTCTTCCTCACTCTGGTAGCACCTCTGCACAGCCAAGGAGCCAAGTCTATGAAATCACTCGCAGCGGCCAGAGCAAGCTTCCACGCCTCCCCTCGTTCTGACGGCCCGCCCCGAAGAGCTGCACACAGCCAGACCCCGTTTCCCTGCGCCTCCAGGGACCAGATCACGTCCTTTACCGCCATCAGGGTACTGGTGACGACTGTTCTGAGCCTGTCTACACCGCAGCACACCTGACCTGCCATCTCCTCTGCCTCTAGGACCAAGGACTCTGGCCTTTCCCCCAGGCCTGGCTGTCTCTTCTAAGGCCACCAAACTGGCCAGTGCCCACACGTGGAGCAGCTTCATCACTGACCGGCTGTGCGCCTCCTCCCCAGCGAAGCTCAGAGTTCTGCGGCCTCAATTCTAAACACATCGCAGAGTTCAAGAAAGCCAGGTAAGTCTGGCTTTGACTCTGCTACCTGTTCTCTCTGTGACGTGAGCAAATAATCTCCCTCCGCCGCAGTTTCATCCCTGAGAGGAGAACAGTAAAAATCCACGTGTACTGTGAAGACGGAATGAAATACGCAGGTGCCTGGCACGGAGGGAGCACTCCACGAAGGTGAGCTAGCATTACTGTGGGCGTTATCACTGCATTACTGTGCTGCTACTTCAGGACATCGGCCACACACCAGCAGGCTTCAGGTCAAATTTGGACTTCCTGTTTGGCCATCAAAATACATTTCTGGGGGATCAGCAGTTGGCATAATGGCTATGTCACTGGACTCCCACATAGTCGACTGCGGTTCGAATCCTGGACCCAGTGGCTTAAACTCATGCCAGGCACATGTGCGTGCGTGCCCAAGATCCAGAGAGGAGAATGGAGGAGAAGGGATTGCAGCGTGGTTATCCCCCCTGGGGGGTGATTTCTCTCTTTCTGTCTCTATGTCTCTCTATGTCTTTCTGGCGAGCGCATGTGCCCTATAGCAAAAACCTCTCCAAAAAATAAAAAAAAAACCTGGGGCAGTCCTGATAGGCCGCTCTGCTGCAGCCAGCACCCTCACTCCCCCACCAGGTCGCCTGCCTTCCCAGGGCAGCAGTCGCCTGGTCCCCGCCGCCCAGGCTTCCTACTGCTTAGAAACCCACGTGGGAAAGGTGCTGGGCTCGAGCCCTGGAACACTCTGAGCACGCCAGCAGCGTGGACACAGGCCACTGCCCAGCCAGCTGAGACCAGCAGTGGACCCAGAGTGGGGAACTTTCTTGAGGGTAACTCCCGCTCTCTCTTTCTCTATTTCTCAGAACAAATAAATACAAACTTGTCTCAAAGAAAGAAACCGTAGCAAGGAGCCATCGATTTCCAAAAAGGCAGACATCATAGTCAGTCAAAAGGCACGTGTGGGACCAGCCAATGGCATCTCGGTCAAAGCAGCTGGATCCAACATGGCTGACTCTGGTCTAAATCCCAGACCTTGCAGCTGAAAAAAATGCCAGGTGCATAGCGTGTGTGTTCAAAATTCCGAGAGGAGAGTGGAAGTGAAGTGATTGTTGTGTAGCCATCCCCATTGGGGGGGGGGAGGTGATTTCCCTCTCTCTCCCTCTCTCTAGCATACGCACCCTATAGCAAACTAAAAAAATTTAAAATTAAAAGGCACATGTAACAGGTAGAGAAGGAATTAACTCTACAATTTTATGATCAGTAATAACTTCCACTACATGAAGAATTTAAAGGACACATGCCCTCGCCAGAAAAAGGAGAGAGACAGAGAGGCACAATGAGAAAGCACTCCCTATGGGGGACAGCCATGAGCAATCCCTTCTCCTCCATTTCTCCCCTTGGGGTTTTGGATATGTGCTCAGCGTGTTTGTCGATATGCTGGGTCTAGGACTTGAACTGCGCCAGACTTGAACTGCGCCGTTGACCATTCGGGATAGCACACCAGCTGGCCAGAGGCTCTTCTGAACCCCGGAACCCTACTGCTTCCTTTCCTGGTCTGGCACACTACAGACAGAGCCGAGACCTACTGGCAGACCCAGAGAGCAGACGTCCACAGCAGGCTCTTCCCTGCGAGCCACGGCCCAGGTTCCTGTTTCAGATGCACCTGCAGTAGGCAACGTCTTAATTTCACCCCACAGCATCGCACATATCAGAAAATTAAACTGTCCGGCATCTCCTGCTTTCCTAGTCATGAACTTAGCTTACACAGGTGATTTCTCACTTTCCCTCTCAGTAATGATAAAAAGACATAACTAGGGATCGGCTGTTAGTGTAATGGCTATGTCGCTGGACTCCCATGTAGTCGACCGCGGTTCGAGTCCCTGACCCAGTGGCTTAAACTCACGCCGGGCATGTGTGCATGTGTGCCTGAGGTCCCGAGAGGAGAATAGAGCAGAAGGAATTGCGGCGTGGCCATCCCCCCTGGGGGGTGATTTCTCGCTTTCTGTCTCTCTTTCTCTCTCTGTCTTTCTGGCGAGCATGCACCCCCTATAGTAAAAACCTCTCAAATAAAAAAAAAAAAAAAGACATAACTAATAATTAACTAATACACACATGTACACATCTTTTTAACATACATCATTTCTAGAAATAAATACAAAAATTACCATAAAAGGAAATGCAGTAGGACTGTAACAATATTTACCTATTACTATAGATCTACTGTCACCATAAAATCCAACAATCATAACTCAATTTATGAGATAATCTCCATCTTCTTTTATTATTCCCAGAAGTCTATCCATGAAAATTATTCTCTAAAATAAGGTCGTATGCTTTCAAATACTTTAGAATAAAAACAAATGGGCTTTTATGGAGGTGTGGACAATTTTGTGAAACAATTGCAGACCCAGGCAGTGACTCGGGCAGGAGGGTGCTGCCTGCAGGGGGTGCCAGTCTGCAGAGCTGGGAGCCAGTTGCAATCCTGGGGTGTGGACACCAGACCAGCCTAAGGTGCACTCGCCGGTGACATTGGCTGCTAGAGGGCTAGGGGGCCGCAACGTGAAGAGGCTGACGAGGGTTCTCTCTCTACCCCATGAAAAAATAATAATAAAATTAATAAACTTTTTATTAAACTTGCAAGGGGCCAGGCAGTGGTTTGGTGCTGGAAGCAGCAGGAACCCACATGGCTGACAGCAGGGCTCTAGTCCTGGACCCAGAGGTTTGAGGAACACGCCAGGTGTGTGTGCAGGCATGCCTAAAATCCCAAGAGGTGAATGAAGGAGAAGGGATTGTGATCCGGCCACCCCCCCACCACCACCACCCACGGTGGGTGATTTCTCACTTTCTCTCTCTCTCTCTCTCTCACTCTTGCTCTCTGTCTCTTTCTGGTGAGCACATGCAAAACTAAAACAAACAAAACAAAACAAAAACCCCACAAAGTGAAAAGTAGACAGAGTCAAAACGATCGTCACAATAATCTATGTGATGGCCTTATATGAGCACAATTCCTTTTTTTTTAATGAAATCTGTACATGCTCCAGTCTCTGAATATAAAGTAAACACAGAGGATTTCAAAAAGTTCATGAAGAAATGGAATGAAAGTATGAGTTTATCTTGGGACCAGCAGTTAGCGTAATGTCTATGTCGCTGGACTCCCATGTAGTCGACCGCGGTTCACGTCCCGGACCCAGTGGCTTAAAACTCACGCCAGGCGCATGTGCGTGCGTGCCCAAGATCCCGAGAGGAGAATAGAGGAGTGGCCATCCCCCCTGGGGGGTAATTTCTCGCTTTCTGTCTCTCTCTGTCTGACTGGCAAGCACACGCACCCTATAGCAAAAACCTCTCCCAAAAAGGGTATGAGTTTATCTTGATGCAAAAAAAATTATTTGAAATCCATGCATAGTTTTTTCAAACTACTAATTTCCATGAACTTTTTGAATAACCCCCCCATATATAAATAATCAAAGTCATTTACAAAGAAAAAAAAATTAAAGTGACAATAGTGCTGATTTCTAAGTGGCCAGTTTATATGTGATTTATTTCTTTTTGTGTATTAAGTGTGTTTCCCAAGTCCTCTGCTCTACAAAAGTTATTACTTTTATTATCAAATGAAAAATGTTTATACACACACACACACACACACACACACATATATACACATACATATATATATATATTTAGTTTGCCATAGGGTGCTTACATTCACCAGAGAGAGAGAGAGAGAGAGAGAAAGAGCGCACCCCCCCCCCCCATCAGGGGGATGGCCATGCCACAATCCCTGCTCCTCCATTCTCCTCTTGGGATTTTGGGCATGCACACATACATACATGCACCTAGCATGTTTTCCAAACCAGTGGGCACAGGACTCGAACCACACAGTCAGCTATGTGGAATACAGTCGCCTGAACCAGCACACCACGGGCCAGCCTTTATGTACATACTTGAACTATACTCTAGTTAAGATCTATACTATAGATAACTAACACTACAGCCAACCTTTATCCGAGGACCAGGGTGTATTTTCCAAAAGGCCCTGAAGCGTCCTGTTAGGAAAAAGGCAGACAGCTGCCCTCCACCTGGCTCCCCTCATCTGCGCTCCCTTCGCCTCATCTCCCAGGGGCTCCGTGGCCAGCTCCTCCCTGGAGCCCGGGGCTCTCCAGCTCTGGACCCCAGGATGTATTCAGTAGCTCTTTCTGCTCTCAGCGGGGCGTGTCCTCTGTGCTCAAAGCTCCCACCTCACGCCCAGGCTGCTTCCAGGGGGCTGCCTCTGCTGTTTGCTTTCCATACCTCCTCAGGGCTTTGCGGGCCCCACGCACACCCCAGACTTCTGATCTCTATTTGCTCAACGTAAATGAAACAACGCCTCAATCAATTAATTAACAGGAAAGTAAACCCAGCCTTCTGCTGCTTTGCCTTCAGGAGCGGCATTGTGCTCTGTGCGAAGACCAAGACTGAGACGCCCAGCGAGATCGAGACGGCTGGGAGGCTTTCAGAAGACGCCCGTGGCACTGCAGGAAGAAGTGGCTTCGCCCTGCACCAGCTCTGACCCTCTGAAGGAGGAAGACTCTCACGAACACAGCGTAATCACTGCTGCTCCTTCCACCGCTCTGGGAAAGGCGCGCGTCAGCTCTGGACTCCGTACCCAGCTTTCTCGGCCAAGAAGCCAATCAGCAGACAGGATGAGGCCGGGGCAGCTGGGCCTGGGCGCCGACTGCCCTCCTCGGTGACAGCAGTGGCTGGCACAGTCTCCAAGCCCATGAACCCTGGTGCAGCGTCCGGGCTGCTGAGACCCGGCGCTGTTGTCACGGGGACGCCGAAGACTGGCTAGTCACAGAGGAAGCATCCTTGCGTTCTCCGGCTTTAGTCGCTTTCATTATATTTTCTGTGAATTCGCAAAGCAGAGGGAGTGCGGTGTGCAGAACTCACTTGACGGGGTCCTGGACGCGATCGGTGATCCTCGCCGCTTCGACTGTCGCTGAGCTGAGCAGCTCCACGGGCAAGTTATCATGGAAGCCAACGGAGCTTCCCATAGCAAGCTGTGGAATGACAGAGTCTGGGACTTGACCCCCGGTGAGACCCTGTACCTCTGTCTGTCCCAAACCTTTTCTGTCCCAGAACGCTTTTTGCTCTGCCAGTCTAAGTCACCAAGAACTGCCACTGCACTGAGCGGAGACCCACACGAGCAGGCGAGAGAGGAGTAGGAACAACGAAACCCTTTCCATGTGCACACAAGCTGCCCCGGAGGGGCGTATACTTATAAATATTCCTTTTTCTTTTTTTAGGAGAGGTCTTTGCTATAGGGCATGTGCACTCACCAGAAAGACAGAGAGACAGAGACAGGAAGCAAGAAATCACCCCCCAGGAGGGATGGCCATGCCGCAATCCCTTCTCCTCCATTCTCCTCTCGGGATCTTGGGCATGCACACACACGCACCCAGCGTGAGTTTAAGCCACCGGGTCTGGGACTTGAACCACCGTCGACTACATGGGCGTCCAGCAACATAGCTATTATGCTAACTGCTGGTCCCCTTATAAACATTCCTAACTTACTTCTCGACCCGTCTCTCAGGCAGCCATAGTTCCTCTTGCTATCGGCAACCCTTGCGGTCAAACACACAACGCTCAGGATGTCAAAACCATCTCAAGGAAATGCCTGTGTGTCTCCCACACGTGGTGTGTGTAGAGAAACGTGTGTGCATGTATATGTGTATGTGTGTGTGTGCGTGTATATGTGTATGTACGTGTGTGTGTGTGTGTGTGTGTGTGTATGTGTGTGTTGCTAAGACCTGTGCTCTGGGCCCCTGAGCCCACCACCGCAGCCTTGCTCTGTGTCCCCACTGGACCAAGACATGTATGTACACACATGCTTTCAACAAACATGGCTGTAAACGCTCGGGGAGGTAAAAATTCTCTGCCGGGAAAACAAACAAATAAACAAACAAACCAGTCAGTTTGCTAGCCTCTTTAGTTCTGAAAAAAAAGAAAAGAAAGAAAAGAAAAGGAAAGAAAGACTCTATTTCAGAGTCGTTGCAGTGGGAAAGGCCTGTATTTTGGGCTCAGATGGTGCCTGCGTCACACAAGCAGACTCAAAGTTAACTATGACGACAGAATTCTTAGCCCAAACAGGAAAACGCGAGAATGGGAAAAGAAAGGAAAGGAGGAAGGAAGGAGGAAGGGAGGGAAGGAGGGAGGGAGGGCAGGAAAGAGAAAGACAGACGGACGGAAGTCAGCCAGCCTTTCATACCAGGAAGGCCCACGTTTCCTGAGGCCCTGCCGGGAACGTGCTTGTATTAAGGGGCATATGCGTGCCCTGTCACAACCCTTTGACAGTGACTCCCTTTGACCTAATGCAGGGCTAATTAAAAAGCCACGTTTTCTGGGTACATGTGCGTGCGTGCCCAAGATCCCGGGAGGAGAATGGAAGAGCAGGGACAAGCTGGCCATCCTCCCTGGGGGGTTATTTCTCACTTTCCCTCTCACTGTCCTTCTCTCTCTCCACCCCAGTGAGCCCACGCGCCCTATGGCAAAAAAACTAAAAAAAAAAAAAAAAGTCATATTTTATCACCACCTTTCCACAAGAAAATCAAAAAGGGCACTGTATTGCACCTGAAAGCCTTGATACTCAATAATCCCATTTCTAGAAAATGGACATCAAACGCATTCCTGGAAAAAGAACTATGCACAAAACACGCCTATTCATCACAGCACCGTGTGTAACAATGAGCGTTTGGTTAAATGCACAAGTGTCCAACAGGAAGTGGCTAATAGATGCCTGCACGTTCATAGAACAGAATACCACAAAGCAACGCTAAATCCGGTTTTTAAATAAGAATAATGAACAGTAACTGTGCAGTTAAAACATGTCCGGCCTGTTCCAAATACGCCTCATGAATTAACGCGTTTGTTATAAGCATCCCATGCACTGAACACGTACAACCAACATGTACAGTAGATGTTAAGATCAGTGTCTCCAGGACTCTCCCTATTACAGATGAGAAAAGGGAGACACAGGGACTGAGTAACTTGCCCAAGATCGCAGCGCCACTGGCAGAACTGTATAGACCACTCAATGGCATGGAAAGGTGTTTGTGCCATGATAGTGCATGAACACCGGCCCAGCTGCCATGGCACGGGCGGGGGGGTGCCATTGCACGAGGTTGGGATCACACGGGGGCCAGGTTCAGTGTTTGGACCAACCTCAGGCTGGGCATGTCAGGACGTGCTGGGATTCCAGCGAGCTGGACAGCTGGGGCAGGCAAGATCCTGTTATAAAAGCAACTCTCTCTTTCTCTCTCTCTCTTCCCTAATTACAAAATGAAAATGAAAACTATATCCAGTATCGACCTGATTTTGTAAAACAGCTATGTATGTTTGTGTACATGTATGTATTTTATGTATTTCAGTGTTGAAAGTCATAAAAGGCACCAAGATCTGGCCCGGCTCTGGGTTGACAGAGGTGCTAGGGCACCGCACTGCGATGCTGGGGGTGATGCAGACCAGAGCTCAGCTCCTGGGTCACCCTGAGCACACCAGGCACACGCACCGCGATCCTGGCTGGCCGGAAGGCTATGGCGGGATCACGGGGTGCTGGATCCCACCGCGGTTACTTCTTTCTTTCTCATAAAAGAAAGAAAATAAACTTAAAAAAAGAAATACAGCAAAACGTCATGGTCATTACCTCTAGTTGATGGGATTAAATAGTTATCGATTTTTAATATCTTCTATGTATCCAAAATGTATAGAAATATATGTGCATGTGCATGTGTGTGTGTATATGTGTGTATGTATGTTTGCATATAACTTTTATACATATAGATATAAAATACAGACAGATAGGTAGCTTCTATAACTAGAAAAGATTGTATTTTAATTTTCTTTTTTTGGGGGGGGGTAGGTTTTTACCATAGAGCGCATACACTCGCCAGACAGACAGAGAGAGAGACATAGAGACAGAAAACGAGAAATCACCCCCCAGGGGGGATAATCACGCCGCAATCCCTTCTCCTCCATTCTCCTCTCAGGATCTTGGGCATGCATGCACATGCGCCCGGTGTGAGTTTAAGCCACCGGGTCCGGGACTCAAACCACGGTCAACTACATGGGAGTCCAGAGACATAGCTATTACGCCACCTGCTGGTCCCAAACTTCGTCTTTTTTTAAAAGAGAGCAGTTGGAAGGGAGCTTCAAATGGACAAGAGATTTCAACACGTTTCTGGCAGGCAGAGCAGGAATGGGAAGATGCTGGCTGGTGAGCAGAGGGTAAGACTGCTACCTAGAGGCCACCATGGGGGCAGCTGCTCCACAGAGGCCCAGGGAGGCTCTGGGCTCAGAGTCAACAGGGATCAAGGGGTGCGAGGACAACGCAGGATGCGGGGCAGGAAGCAGGAGGACGACCTGAGGGCGGTGCGCCGTGTGCCCACCCTCCACCACAGCCTCGGGCAGCCTGGCCCAGAGTAGGGATGGCCACAGCGCTCAGGGCTCGGTTCTAAAGAAACTGAAGCAACCGCAGCAGCGGGGAGTGAGAGACGGCTTAGGTGGGAACTTTGGGGCCTCAGAGTAAACCCTTCCTCGTGGGGGCAAGCAGATCTGATCAGCAGACCTCCCAGCCCGAGAGATAGAGCGAGAGGAGAGAGAGAGTGAGAGCGAGAGAGAGAGAGAGAGAGGGAGGGAGGGAGGGAGAGAGGGAGACAGAGAAGGAGAGTCCGTTTAGAACATCTGCTCATGAGAGAGGTGCTGCTGGGAGAAACAGAAACAAGAAAAACTCTACATATATAGATCTTCTTAAAATAGAGGCAGGGGAGGGCAGGTGGCATGGTGATTAGGGTGCTGGACTACCACATGGCTGACCACGGTTTGAGTTCCAGACCTGGCAGCTTGCTCTCTCTTCTCTCTTCTCTCTCTCTCTCTCTCTCTCTCTCTCTCTCTCTCTCTCTCTCCCTTGCTCTGGTCAAATTGAAAATAACAATAATGATAAATAAAATAAAAGAAATAATTCTTTTTTAAAAAATATAGGGGAAGGGGACCAGCAGTTGGCGTAATGGCTATGTCACTGGACTCCCATGTAGTCCACCATGGTTCAAGTCCTGGACCCAGTGCTTAAACTCACGCCGGGCGCATGTGTGTGCGTGCCCAAGATCCCGAGAGGAGAATGGAGGAGAAGGGATTGTGGCGTGGCCATCCCCCCTGGGGGGTGATTTCTCGCTTTCTGTCTCTCTGTCTCTCTGGCAAGCGCACGCACCCTATAGCAAAAACCTCTCAAAAAATAAAATAAAGGAGGGGCCAGAGGGTGGCACAGTAGTTATGGCACTGGATTCCCACACGGCCAACTGCAGTTCGAATCCTGGACCCAGTAGCTTGAAACTCACACGGGGCACATGTGTGTGCATGCTCAAAATCCCAGGGGAAGTCATTGTAGCATGCCCGCCCTCCCTGGGGAGCAATTTCCTTGCTTCCTCTCTGCGTCTCGCTCTCTCTCCAGTGAGTGCATACACCCTATCAAAAGTCTCTCTCTTAAAAAAAAAAAAAATAGAGGGAACTCTCCCCAGTCTTTCACTATTTTGTTTTGTTTTGTTTTCACACAGGGTCTCTCTGACTCAGGTCCCCTGCCTCAGGCCCCGGCTGGGACTACAAGCGCATGACACCACACCTGACTCTTAGACAGGGTCTTGCTTTGCAGCCCGGGTCACTTTCCAGCGTATGACCCTCCTGCACTGGCCTCAGGTCTCTGGGGTACTGTCCTTCAGTCTTAATTATGCATGGGCACCCAGGACTGCATGGAAAACAAGCAGCATGGGAGGAGGACTGATCCTGAGAAGGAGGAGCAATTCAGAAAACAGAAGATGACTCTAAAAAGAAAGAGCCTTCAGGACCGGCCATGGAAACACACTGAAGCAGCTAACTCAGCAGCCTGAGGCTACGTGAGAGGCCAAGGTTCAATTCCCAGCCCACCCTAAAGAGTGGGAATGGTGGTGTGCACCTGTGGCCCCAGCTCGTTGGGAGGCCGAGGCAGGAGGACTGTGACACAGCACGGCCCTGCCTACAACGAACACCCTCTCACACACACACACACGCACTCAGAGAGCTACGTAACGCAGCTCAGGGAGTTCCAGAACGGTACTGCACGTCCATTATGTAAGAGACATGATGAAAATAACACGATTATAGCAAACAATAAAGAACTTTAAACATATTTCTGAAAACATGACTGCCAAAATGAAATTCAATAAAAGTACTATCGACCCAGCCTGGTGGCGCCATCCACAGTAAACTGGAAGCCACGCAGCTGGCCACGGGTTCAGATCCCTGGCCCAGCCTGACAGGCACATGCCTAAGAGCCTGAGGAGCTGGAGGGCTGGAGGGTGGGGCTCCCGGCCTGACGAGACCTGTCGAGGGTGCTCTTCTCTCACTCATTTGCACCCGCATGCCCTCTTTCATAATTATAATAAAAATGTGTAAAGTATTACAATATAACAGTGAAGAAATCTCTTAAACTGTGTTATGAGAAGACAACAGGGCGGAACATGGGAAAGACCAACATATAAACAGAATCGATGCCGTCGGTGCACTATCCCCCTAAAAGCTGCCCAGGTGGTGCCATGGAAACCCTCCTCAACCCCAACCTAAACCCCGACCCCAGCAGATCTTGAGCCCAGGGGAATACCTGATCCAGAGGGAATCAATCCACACGCTGAAGGAAGCCTAACGCGTGTCTCTTTAGAGAATATGATGAGTGTAAACCCAGGGCTCTCACATGGGCAGGTTCAGATGCGCCACCCGTGTGACAGGGAGGGAGGGGACCAGGGAGCCAGGAGAAGCACAGAGGAGGCAGGGACCGCGTTCTCAACCTCTAGCCAGGACACCATCCTTCATGGGTCAACTAGTGTCACTGACATGAGCTGTGAAAGTTTGATTTGTTTTGTCTTGTTCTGTTTTAGCTTTTGCCATAGGGGACATGTGCTCACCGGAGAAAGAGACAGAGACAGAAGCACTGAGAAATCATCACCAAGGGGCATGGCTGCTCTGCAGTCCCTTCTCTGCTCTCCTCTCGGGATTCTGGGCATGCACGCATGCAAGCCTGGCAGGACTTTTCAAGCCTCCAGGTTCAGGACTCGAACTGCACAGCCAGCCATGTGGAATTCAGTTGCCTTAACCTCCATGCCACTTGCTGGCCCTGAATCCTGCATTTTTAAGTATTGGGTGTTTCCTTTACATTAACTGGAATGGACTCCTGTTCTTTGCAACCAATAGATCTGATTAAAACAGCAGGGGCAGTTGGTCCAGGACTGCACAGCAACCACGTGACACCAGGTGTCGTCTGCTTCTGCGTGGGGGCGCCCTGCCTGCCCCTGCACCAACCTGCTGTCAGCCCAAACCTCGGCTTCACAGCCTGTCATCCTGTCAGCATTTCTACAAGTGGGAGTTGCACGGAATTGTTGAACATGATCAAGATTACATGTGATCAAATACTCCTAATAATTAAAATGTCAAAATCCCACAGTAAACACATAGTGAACTCAATGAAACATTCAACTGAAAACTCGAATTTGTGGGACAATGGGAAACGGAGGAGAATGTTAACTCGCCTTAATATGGAACAGAAGAACAAACGGCTCAAAGAAAAATGAACAAATTAATGTCCTTTGTACCCTCGCTGAGTTCTTTAATCAGCCTGAGAAAGGAGAAAGCCATGTAAAATGTCTCTTTCGATGACTTGAGTAAAGCTGATTTGCTTAGAAAGAGCGAGGAATGCCATTGTCTAGAGTAATCTGCACTGAAGGAGAAAAAAACATGCTTTGCCATTCAGGAAATGGGAGGACAGTCTTTTGCACACGTGAGATGACCAGTGTGCACCCTGGCTGGGGGACCACAGGCACGCTGCAGCAGGAGAATCCTGATCTGATGCCGAACACACGGGACGACGGTCACTGGGACTGACCGGGACAGAGTGGCCACCAGGAAAGAGACACAGTCCTTATCAACAACTGCCAAGATTTATCTTTCTGGACTCCCGGGTATCATAGGCAAGTAAAATGACTTTAAGTGTGCGTGTGTGTGTGTGTGTGTGTGTGTACACACGACCAATTCAGTTGCCAATTTTCTTTTTTTCCAAGCGAAGACAGTTCATTTGAAGGTATTTTTACTGGATGTTATCATCATCAACCTTTTTTAAAGGATATTTTAATACCCCCCCCAAAATAAATAAATAAATAAAAAGCCTAGGAAAGACTTTATCTCAGAATTTCCTAAACTCCCAGGAGACGGCATAATGGTTACATAGCTGGACCCCCACATGGCTGAGGTTGGAGTCCCAGACCTGGTGGCTTCGAACTCACACTGGGTGCCTGTGTGTGTGTATCCAAAATCCCAAGAGGAGAATGGAAGAGAAGGAATTGTGGCATGGCCAGCCCCCCCCCCCGCCCCGGGGGGGGGGGGGGGTGATTTCTCGCTTTCTGTCCCTCTGTCTGTCTCTCTCTCTCTTTCTCTCTCTCTCTCTCTGGTGAGTGCATGTGCCCTATAAGCAAAAAAACTCTCTTTAAAACAAAAGCAAAAAGTCCATCATCACATCTAGTAAGTGCACTTCTCTGAAGTCAGTTCTATGCCACAGTTTGGTGGGTGTTCCGTTAACGCCCCTTCTGGTTCTAAAACCCGGCCATTCCAGACCAAGGAGTTTGACACAGGAGCCCCAACCTTTCTGCCTAGGCAGGGAAGGATGCACGAGCACAGAGTGTGGCTGAGCACGGGCCCTTCACCGTTCATCCCGGGGAAGCGGACAGGGAGGCCCACAGAGTCTCAGTGCTTCCTCTCCGGCCGCGAGGGCTGCGGCAGAAGATGAGGTCTAAGCTCCGGCCTTCCGGTAACTCCTACCAAAAGCAGAAGCCCTTTCGATCACTTCGGAAGAGGTTCAATCCTTTGGGGGGTGAGGCAATGAAAACAATCTTTTTAATTACACAAATAAATGGCATAAGCTACATAACAGCAATAATTTAAAAAAATAAATAAACAGTACATACTTTCTGATCCCTTACTTAACACCAGGCACCATTCTAAATCCTTGTCATGAATAATAAACTCGCTTCATTCCCACAGCAGCCCGAAGAGGCAGACTCCAGAGCAGTGCTTTTAATGTCAGGCCACCCACTTCTCATTATTTATGCATAGCTTCAGAGAGCAGAATCTCTATCCGTAATTAAGAAACTCAGTTCTAGATGTTTTTCATTTGAACCTAGCAGAATTAGAACATATGAGTATGTAGAAAATGCAACTATTTTTTTTGGAGAGGTTTTTGCTATAGGGCGCGTGTTCGCCAGAGAGAGACAGAAAGACAGAAAGCGTTCTCGCCCCCCAGGGGGGATGGCCACGCCACAATCCCTTCTCTTCCATTCTCCCCTCGGGATGTTGGGCACACACGCACACGCACCCGGCATGAGTTTAAGCCACCGGGTCCAAGACTCGAACCACAGTCGACTACATGGGTGTCCAGCAACATAGCCATTACGCCAACTGCTGGTCCCTAGAAAATGCAACTATTGATATTGAGCTTCATTTCATGGAAACACACTTTAGAAGAAAACTTGGACTTATATAATACACTCGGTATTATACTGAATACATTTGTATTTCATTAATTCAGTAGAGGGTCCTAAAAAGCATGTTTTCAACTCCATACTATTTGAAAAGTCACTCTTCATTTCGGTGGACTGTCCCACAGAAGGGTTTTGACTACAGGTCACCTGCCATTGCACACACACACACCCCGTCTGTCCATCCATGGGTCTGTCTAGTTGTACTAGAATTTGACCAGACAGAGTAAGAGTTGAATGCAGGGGTCACTGGCCCCAGCTCACAGTCGCTTTGTCGTCATGATTACAGAGGTGATATAATCTGCATTACAAAGTAGGAGTGATCAATACTATTATGTATGGCTCTCAAAGTAACTTCCAAACCTTCAATGAGTAAATTCTTCCTCTTCCAACAAGTCCTTTGTCTTTTTCCTATGAGAGAAGAGAGCTGGTCTCACTGGAGCTGAGTGGGGGGACAGCAAGCCTTTACGTGATACAGAAGATACTGCGTTGGCTCTTCCGCCCAACATGCTTTCTCACCTGCCCGAATATCCTATTTCATTGTCCCAAACCTTTGTTCTCTTTTTTCTTTTTTTCAGGGGGCACATGAGCTTGCCAGAGAGAGATGGAGCGATATGGAGAGAGAGAGAGAGGGAGAGAGCTGATGCAGCATGGTCATGTCACAATCCCTTATCCTGTCGGGATTGGGGGCAGCGTGCACATGCACCCAGCGTGTTCCTCTAGCCACCAGGACTGGGACTTGAACCACCGTCAGCCGTGTGCGCTCCAGCTCCCTGAATCACACAGCCCCTCTGACTCTCGGCATTTTTCAAAGCCTCACAGGTATAAGATATGCATACTATTGTTGTTCTAATCATTATCACCATGGAGGGCCCAACATGGAACTATTTTTGAATGGGCTACTAATAATCGATTCAGCCATCACGTGGGTGCCAAACATGTGCACGACACTGTGACATCGCCGTGAAGACCAGAAAGAGTAGCAGTAAAACCCTCCTTTTTGAGCAGCTTTTATCCTAGTAGGATAAGATGTGTGTGCCAACACTGTGGCCGCAGGTGGGACTGGGGCCAGGGAAAGTCTGTAGGATTTAAGGGGAGTGAGGAGGGCCGGGAAGGCCTCCAAGCTTTGCTGCAGCCAACATGCAGACAGAAACATGACCCATGCTAAGACTGCAGTGTCCACAGGGTAAAAATAAACCAGTCGCTCAGGGAAAGAACAACTATTTTTGATTCTGACATCAGACAGAAATTCTCCCTGTGGTTCCTGATAGAAGATTCTGTTTAATGGAATAAAAACCCCAAACCAAAGGATCTTCTTTTTTTAAAAAAAAACAATAAACAACTGTAAGTTTGAGCAAGGCTGAAAAGCTGTAATGAAAACCAGGAAATTTAACACGGACGCAAGGTGGAAGAACGCAGTGTGGCTCTCCCGTGGTGACTCCATGCCTGTAGCAGGGACAGAGAAGAGACTAAAATGTCACTGCACACTTACAGTAACTTCTTTGTGGAACAAAATGGAGATAGGCCTGGGACCAGCAGTTGGTGTAATGGCTATGTCGCTGGACTCCCATGCAGTCGACCGTGGTTCAAGTCCCAGACCCGGTGGCTTAAACCCACGCCAAGCATGTGTGCATGCATGCCCAAGATCCCGAGGGGAGAATGGAAGAGAAGGGACTGCAGTGTGCCCATCCCCCCGGGGGGTGATTTCTCGCTTTCTGTCTTTCTGGTGAGCGCATGCGCCCTATAACAAAAACAAAAACAAAACAAAAAAAACTCTCCAAAAAAGAAAAAATGTAGATAGGCCTAAGTAAGTAAATGCCACGGTACCGTTTAAATGGGCTCATGTTTTCTTATACAAACTGAATCCCCAAACAGTTTGACGTCAACATGTTGATGATCCAGAGAAAAAAGGAACAGGTCATTGTCCGAAGCAAATGAAAGGGACTTACATCTAGGAATTACTTTTATTTATTCACTTATTTATCTATTTATGTATTTACTTTTGCTATAAGGTGTGTGCACTTGTCGGGAGGGGGGAGGGAAAGAGAAAGCACTCCTCAGGGGAGATGGGCATGCCACAATCCCTTCTCCTTCCTTCTCCGGATTTTGGGCATGTGCATACACGCACACGAACCTGGCGTGTCACCGGGTTTGGGATTCGAACTATGCACTCAGCCATGTGGGACCTAGCCACCATAACCTCTACACCATCTGCTGGATTACTATTTTTAAAACAAAGGTCCCCCAGAAAAATCCCATTTGATATTCACATGGTTTTACAAAGGCTGGGTTTTTGTTTGGGGTTTTCTTGGCACCATTTGGATTTATATTATAGCACAGGTTTATCTTCCTCCACGTCATAAAAGCTGTCAGGAGGGCTGGAACAATGGTCTAGTGGTTAAGGGAGATGCCACATGGCCAACCACACAGCTCAAATCCCGGAACCGATGGCTTGAGAAATACACCAGGCGCTTGCGCATGTGTGCCGAGTCCCGTCAGGATGGGGAAATGGAGGGCCACAGCCCGGCGGTGGCCGACAGTGTGCCTCCTCCTCTCCCCCTCTGTCTCCCAGTCATTCTCTGGGGTGCACACGTGCCCTTGGGGGAATTACAAGAAAAAAATGAAGAACTGGCAGGGTGGTTTGAGGGGAGTATGATTCTTTATCAATTTTTAAATTAGTGAACATTTTTTACTTGAGATTAAATATGGTGAATCCAGGGACCAGCAGTTGGCATAATGCCTGCGTTGCTGGACTCCCATGTAGTCGACTGCGGTTCGAGTCCCAGTGGCTTAAACTCACACCAGGCACGTGTGCATGTGTGCCCAAGATCCCGAGAGGAGAATGGAGGAGAAGGGACTGTGGATGGCGTGGCCATCCCCCCTGGGGGGTGATTTCTCGCTTTCTGTCTCTCTTTCTCTTTCTGGCAAACGCCATGTCCTATAGCAAAAAAAAAAAAAAAAAAAAAAAATGGGGGACCAGCAGTTAGTGTAATGGTTATGTCGCTGGACTCCCATGTAGTCAACCACGGTTCGTGTCCCGGACCCGGTGGCTTAAACTCACGCCGGGCACGTGTGCGTGCGTGCCCAAGATCCCGAGAGGAGAATGGAGGAGAAGGGATTGTGGCGTGACCATCCCCCCTGGGGGGTGATTTCTCGCTTTCTGTCTCTCTGTCTCTCTCTGTCTGTCTGGCGAGTGCACGCACCCTATAGCAAAAACCTCTCAAAAAAAAAAAAAAGGTAAATCCAGTCATTTCAGACATCCCTTTAATGTTTTGGCTACTTTAATTTAAAAGATTCTTGTTATGAAGGAGTCTGGTCTCTCATCTGGCCACTGAAGGCAGAAGTGTCCTTCCACAGAGTTACGAGAAAAGCTTTTTCTTTGGGAAAGAGAACTTAGGAATGACTGGTCAGGAGAGCTGCCCTCTCACTGCCCGTCAGTGACCTACTTACTCCTCCATGGTGAACAGTGCTCAAGCACTACCCCGTCTTCTGAGGCAAACGTCTGCAGAAACTGATTGGAAATAAAAGCGATACCAGGTGGGATGCGCTTTAATTCTAATGATTAGTCCCACACCATCAATAGCATGAACTTGAAGCTTCCAAATGGACCAACTATGAACTTTTATGAATGACTGGCCACAAAGAGCTTCCAATGCTATTGCAAAGACGCACACACCTGCAAATGAGTAAGACGTGGCGTGACCTGGACCAGCGTGCAAATGTTTACTCATGAGCTCAGCTCTCAAGGTTGCGCCATTTTTCACTTTACTGTCACAGTCACTGATTACATCTGCCACCTACCTAAGAGCAATCGATGCAAAGTACATAGAAAACAATACAGCTAAAATGATTAGTCCTTACATTTATGTACTGATGATCTGAAACGTTTTTTGAGAGAGAGATTTTTTTGCTATACGGCATGTGTGTTCACCAGAGACAGAAAGCGAGAAATCACCCCCTCAGGGGGGATGGCCACATTGCAATCCCTTCTCCTCCAGTCTCCTCAGGATCTTGGGCACACACACACATGTGCCTAGTGTGAGTTTTAAGCCACCAGGTTTGGGACTCGAACCACCACTGACTATGTGGGAGTCCACTGACGTAACCATTATGCCATCTGCTGGTCCCCAATCTGTAACATTCTAGGAATAGCTAATTCACGTGGGAGGCAGCAGTGGCTCTACTCACTTAGCCACCATCTAGTTCTCTCAAGAATAGGAATGGTGGGACCAGCAGTTAGCATAATGGCTGTGTCGCTGGACTCCTATGTAGCCGACCGCAGTGCGAATCCCGGACCCAGTGGCTTAAACTCAGGCCAAGCACGTGTGCGTGAGTGTCCAAGATCCCGAGAGGAGAATGGAGGAGAAGGGATTGCAGCGTGGCCATCCCCCCGGGGGGTGATTTCTCGCTTTCTGTCTTTCTGTCTCTCTCTTTCTGGTGAGCACTCACACCCTATAGCAAAAACCTCTCAAAAAAGAAAATGGAATGGCTCATGAGAAGTGCATGTGTTCAAGAAGGAAAGTAAAACTCACAAAGAAAGCACAAATTAGAGTAGAAAACGAAGACTATAGCCAAGATCAGAGAAACTGGAATAGAACCTCCAGGTTTGACATGGAAGCCATAAGGTCCTACCCAGTTACTACAGTTAAACAGAGAATTTGGTTCTGTGCTTCCTAGCAGCCAAGGTGAAAAGGTAAACCTGGTAAGTTACATGATTTGCTGTCGAAAATAGACATTGTGCAAAGCTTTCCTATCCCTTACTATGAAACAACTGCTCTGGCCGACACTGGAAGAGGTGATGAAAAATTGTCCCAGTAGCATCTCAACAGCAAATGAGATCACAGAGCTATTTATACGCTGCCCCGAGTTAAACCTGAGCTCTGCAATAGGGTCACTAATAAGGCCCAGGTGCACAATTTTTCAAGCGACACCGTGGATTGAGCTGGGTACAAAAGACCGAAGGCCCAAGAGTGTGGCTTCCCTAGAAGATTACTAGCAGAAAAGGCCCGAAGGAAAGCGAATAGCCACAACGGGGATGGCCCTAAGTTTCCATCCTCACCTCCCTCCCTCTCTGAACAGACTCTGGTCACGGTCCTCCACCCCACAGCCTCGTCCTCCATGACGCTTAGATGCCCTCACACCCAGAGCTAACGTCCCTTCTCACTTCCTCACCTCACACAGGTACCTCATGTCCACCAGCACAATTAACCCCGCGAGTCCCAAACCAAAGGAGGCGGTGTGTCCGCCCAACCGCTCTTCCTCTCAGCCATTCCTAGTCGGTCATGGGAACCCCATCTTCCCGGTCACCTGGGCTCGTGTCCTCTCCACCCCCACGTCCCATCGAGTCCCATCGGTCAACAGCTCTACTGTTTCTGCCTGCGTCCCAATGCACCGTCTCCGTTCGGCCCCGGGGTGGCTACCCCGGGTCACAGCTCCACGGCCTCCAGGCCTTGACAACAGCTCCTCAGGGGTCTCGGGGCCACCTCTGGCACCCACTCCAACTCGTCTTACACACTTCTGAGAATAATGCTCCTGCAGCTGCGCCCATGCCGGCTTCTCACACACCTGCCGCGTCCGCTCCGCCCACCTGAGGCACCTGGAGCTAGGCCCCGCCCTGCAGCTTTCCCCCTCATACGCCCTCTACGCCCAGGCCCAGCCTGTTGACCGGCCTGGCTACTCCCCGATAAGCTCAGTAACGCAGCCAGGGGGTCCCCACCCCTTCATACAGGGCACCCTCACCCTCACCTCTGCAGGCTAACAGACCAAGTTCAGGACCAGCAGGTGGCATGGTGGCTAACTCCGTAGGTTCAAGTCCCAGACCTGGTGACTTGTAAAACATGCCAGGCACATATGCATGCGTGCCCACAATCCTGAGAGGAGAAAGGAGGAGAAGGGACTGCAGCATAGCCATCCCCATGGGGAGTGATCCCTCACTTTCCCTCTCTCTGTTTCAAACATGTGCCTTACAGTCAAAAAAAAAAAAAAAAAGACCACGTTTAAATGTTACCTCACCCAGGAAGCCTTCCCTGGTTCTCTCAACAAGAAGTAACTTTCTCCTCTTCTCCCCGCAGTGGATGCGGGGTCTAATTCCAGAGAGATATCGTCCCAGCTTATCAGCCTGGACTTCAGACCGCTCCACAACTGCTCTCCGAAACTCAGGGCTCACAGCCACCCCGCGGTTTCCGCTGAGCATGTGCAAGGTCCCCACAGTCACTGTGCCCGGCACGTGGCTCACGGCCCGAGCACCGCACACACGGAACCACTGCAGCTGGCCGCTTGCACACTGCCGCACTCAGGGCAAGGCCTGCTTCGCTGCTCTCTGCGATCGGAGACGGCCACCTGGTCGGTCGTTCACACTGCACTGCGCCCTACTCAGCCCTCCGCAGCCCCGGCTTTCCCTGCCTGCCCACTGTCCCACCGGGAGGTACGCCCAGGGAGATGCAACCTTGCTGCTTAGTTCCCGGGCACGTGCCCAGCAGCCACACCAGCGCCGATGCTCAGCGGGCGGCCAGGACGGACTAGCGAGTGGACGGACAGCTGGCAGGCTAACTCGCCGCTGGCCCGCGAGAGGTGGCAAATACACGTCTGCTGCACGAGGGCATCTGGTCTAGTACAGAAGGTGCCTTTAGGGGCCAGCACGTGGCGTAATGGTTACGTTCCTGGACTCCCATAAAATCGACTGCAGTTCGAGTCCCAGAGCTGCCACCTTGAAACTCACGCCGGGCACGTGTGCGTGAGTGCCCAAAAATCCCCAGAGGAGAGTGGAGAAGAGACTGTGGTGTGGCCATCTCCCCAGGGGGTGATTTCTCACTTTCTGTCTCTGTCTCTCTGGTGAGTGCACGTACCCTATAACAAGAAAAAAATAAAAGCCGCTCTTTAAAAAAAGTTGCTTTTACACATACATTATGAGCTCCGACAGTGGGGGGAGGTCCGGATGCCTTCTCCGGCACCAACACAGTGCTTTATGCTGGCTAGGCCTTGACCCACCCCTATTAGGCTGGACTGCTGGGTCAACAAGGGCTCAGGGCCAGCCAGTGGCATGTTGGTTACGGTGGCCAGATCTTCCATGGCTCACTCCGTAGGTTCAAGTCCCAGACCCAGTAGCCAGAAAAACATTCTGGGTGTGTGTGCATGCATGCCACAATCCCCAGGGAGAATGGTGGGGAAGGGATTGCACGCCGTGGCCCCCTTCCTCCTGGGGGGTGCCTTCTCACCTCTTGCCCCCTTTCTGTCTCTCTCTAGTAAGTGCACACACCCTAGAGCAAACTCACTTTTTAAAATTACTAAATAAAGGGGCCAGCAGGGGGAATGGTGGTTAAGTCTCTGGACTCCCATATGGCCGAGTATGGTTTGAGTCCTGGATCTGGCAGCTTACTTTCTCAATTTCTCTCTCTCTCTCTCTCTCTCTCTCTCTCTCTCTCTCTCTCGTGACTGCATGTGCCCTATGGCAAATTAAGTAATAATAATAATAAATTAAAGAAATAATTTTTTGGAGAGGTTTTTGCTATAGGGCACTCACCTGAAAGACAGAGAGAGACAGCGAGACAGAGAGCGAAAAATCACCCCCCAGGGGGATGGCCATGCCGCAATCCCTTCTCCTCCATTCTCCTCTCGGGATCTTGGGCAGGCACGCACACGCGCCCTGTGTGAGTTTAAGCAACCGGGTCCGGGACTTGAACTGCGGTGGACTACATGGGAGCCCAGTGACATAGCCATTACGCTAACTGCTGGTCCGAAGAAATAATTATTTTTAAAAAGGCTCAATAAGTAAGAGCTGAAATGAGTTACAGCCGTATCTGCTAAGCCTGAACTCGGCTCATCTTTTCCGTGTAGAGGAACCTGTACCAACTCTCCTTCCCCACAGAGAGGCGGCCCTGCAGAGTAGCCCAGGTTACCAGAGGCACTGCAGGAGGGCGCGGTTCCAACCCCAGCTGTCCTGAGGACCCATGTAAATCGGGGCGACGAGCTAACCTCTCCCCACTTCAGAGAGCGAACCTGTGGTGCAGAGGCCCGTGTCCTCCCTGGCTCAGTGCCGGCCCTGCGCCCGTCAGCACCCCTTCCTCCCAGTTTTAAATCGCTCGACTAGTGTCAGAGTATTTTAATATGTCACCTGCACTTGAGCAGGTCCTTGTTTAAAACAGCAGGGATAATGTGCACCAGGTGTGGAGTCTCCATTAACTTTTCAGGCCCCTGCAGCGTCCCAATGACCAGCCGGTGACGTCGGCACATGCCTGCCACCGCGCCGGGGAGTCCCGCAGCTGCGGCATGGCAGTGTCCCGGGAGGGCACCCTCTCACACGGAACAGTGATGCTCTTCCTCGTCATGCCCCACACAGGGATAGGGCAGGTACCTGTCACATAGTGACACAGGGACACGCCCCAGCTTCACAATGGATGGGTCTTTAAGCAACCTTAAAGGGCTTAATGCAAATGAAAGTGCATCTTAGTCAGAATGCATCTGATAGTATTCAAATCCCTCTGGGGGCTGATTCCCTCTAGAGGCAGGAAGTCATTGTCCAGGGCTCACAAAGACGAATGTCACCAACTCAGGAGACAGGCTATGATGACTGGGCCAGACAGGGTTCACTGAGATGCACCAGAGGCAAGAGAGCAGTGAGCCTTCTGCGAGAACATCGAAAAAGTCTTTTCCCACGAACTTTCCGTACCACAATGCTGTGGCCTACCAAAGAAGATATTCCACCTGCTTTATTTATTTATTTGTTTTATACATTCAGTCGCTATATATCACTTAGCTCGTAAAGCGAACTCACCCAACGTGAATACACCTCATGCCAGTCCAGCTGAAGACACTACCCATGATCACCCGACAGCCCATTTCTGTGCCCCATCAACGTTTTGCCTCTCTATTTTTCTTCTTAATTTCTTGCCTCAAAACCACTGTAAAAAAAGACCAAGTTCGAAAGATCATTCGCAGGCCAGCAAGTGGCATGGAGGTGATGGCAGGTGGATCCCACACGGCTGGCCCAGACCCAGCAGCTTGAAAATGGCATTGGGCAAGTGTGCGTGCGTGCCCAAAACCCCAGAGGAGAATGGAGAAGGGACTGCAGCGTGGCCCTTCCCCAGGGGGCGATTTCTCACTTCCTTCTCTCTCTTCTCTCTCTCTCTGTTGCCTCTTGATGATTCTCTTTTTTCCTAAATGTGCTTCTAAAACACAAATATCAAATTGTACTTTTTTTTTTGGAGAGATTTTTGCTATAGGGCGTGTGCACTCGCCAGACAGACAGAGAGAGACAGAGAGACAGCAAGAAATCACCCCCCGGGGGGATGGCCACGCCGCAATCCCTTCTCCTCTCGGGATCTTGGGCACACACATGCACACGCGCCCGGCGTGAGTTTAACCCACCAGGTCTGGGACTCGAACCGTGGTTGACTATGTGGGAGGAGTCCAGCGACATAGCCATTACGCTAACTGCTGGTCCCTCAAATTGTACTTTCAAGGAACCACATTTGCCACAGCTGGACATGCTGAAAGGATCAAAAGGACTGAGGGAGGCTGTCCTAAAAGATTTGCCCCTAAAAGGTTTCCAGCGTGGGCGGGCGCTGCGCCGTGAGCGTGCGTGTCTGGGAGCCGAGTGTCCTCATGGACGCGTGCCCTGCGCCCTTTCTGCTGAGCTCTCTCACAGTCACCCTTCCTGCAGTAAGGCTGGCTGACCAAGAGGTACAAGGATGCGTTTTACTCTCTCTTTTATGTGGAGAGAGATTTTTGCTATAGGGCACATGTGCTCACCGGAGACACTGAGAGAGACAAAGAGAGAGCGAGAAACCACCCCCCAGGGGGGATGACCACACCACAGTCCCTTCTCCTCCATTCTCCTCTTGGGATTTTGGGCATGTACAAGTGCCTGCCCCACATGAGTTTCAAACCTTCAGATCTGGGACTCGAACCACGGTCAGCCATGTGGGAGTCCAGCACCTTAACTCCTACACACCGGCTGGTCCCCGTGTTTTACTTTTTAAGTCAATTCTCTCCATCTTTGCATTTTTTATCTCCCACGGGCAAAATAAGTTTTGCAAAGTTGTTTTTTCTGTTTTTGTTTTTGTTTTAACCAGAACGAAATGTAATAGGGGACCAAGTGAGCAGTTACAGCGTGCTTTAAATTCTTCGGCTTTGAGTTCCGCGGTTAGGAAAACTCCCTGGTAGTGGGAAAGATCTGAACTGGGATCAGAAGTACCCGCGCCTGGGCCAAGTTCTGCTGGGCAAGATTATTGACTCAGCGCCTCTGTTGACTCAGCCACCAGCCCCTGACCTCGTGGTGCAATCACCGCCCTTCACCTTCTGATTTTGGAAGAGTTCCCGTGTGTACAGCCCGTTCTCCAACCGCTTAAAACAGCACTGATTTTACGCAGGAGTAACTGAGTTGAAAGGAACACTTACATGGCTCTTGCTTTCAATCCATGGGAACACTTGCTGTTAAGAGCAGCTTCTGGGGGCCAGCAGTTGACGTAATGGCTATGTCGCTGAACTCCCATGTAGTCGACTGTGGTTCGAGTCCTGGACCCGGTGGCTAAAACTCACACCGAGCGCATGTACGTGCGTGCTCAAGATCCTGAGAGGAGAATAGAGGAAAAGGGATTGCAGCATGGCCATCCCCCTGGGGGGTGATTTCTCGCTTTCTGTCTGTCTCTCTCTGTCTTTCTAGTGAGCGCACGCGCCCTATAGCAAAAACCTCTCCAAAATAAAACAAGAGTAGAGCAGCTCCTGAAGGTGGCGGTGAGCCTTGCATTCCCACGGGCTGGTTACGCGATCGAATCAGCCTGTGTAGAATCGCTCAGAAGAGCAGGCAGCTCGGCAGGCCAGCGTTCTGGAGGAACCGCAGCCACAGCTCTGTGGCCAGCACCCGAAGTCCCACTGCCCTTTTATTCTAGTGTTCCTGTTTGCACCTGGCGAACACAGGTTCAGCTTTGGTTTGCTTTTTGTTTCGTTTACTGCTCGTCAATGAAAGCTTCATCTTTGTACTGCCTCAGGGCTGACGGCATCCACTTAGGCAAACATGCCTTCTGAGCCTAGCAGTGAGCGAGTGATTGTTGTTCTGTCTTCATTCTTTAGTCTATTTTCTTTCTTTTTTGGTTTGTTTTTGCTGAAGGCAGTATACGCTCTCTGAAGAGAGACAGAGAGAGAGAGATTGAGAGGGAAAGTGAGAAAGCATGCCCCAGCAGGGATGGCCATACCACCATCCCTTCTCCTCCGTTCTCCTCTTAGGATTTGGGGCACGCACACTCACGCGCCCGGTGTGATTTTTAAGCCACCAGGTCCGGGAACTCAACTGTGCAGTCAGCCATGTGGGATTCAGCTGCCTTAACCTCTTCACCACTGGCTGGCCCGATTAATGCTTTCTTACATGGCTTGTGAACTACTTCTAAAGCTCCAAAATCCTTATCTGCCCACAGCGGCTGGGGACCAGCAGGCCACCTCCCCTCGGCGATGCTGAGAGGCGCACTTGCTGTTCGCACTACCTTTGGTATTGGCAATGTGCGGGCACTTAACTAACGGATAGCGGCCACATCTGAGTCCATTTTCACTCAATAAACACTTACAGGGCAGCTAACCTATGCCGGGGACTGTGCTAAGGGCTGGAGGCGCCACGTGAGCAGAAACAGGACCACTACCTGCCCTCATGAAGTTTACATTCAGGTGGGAAAACAATTTATAGAAGCATAGACATTTGTCTCTCTCTCTCTTTTTTTTTTTTTTTTTTTTTTTTTTTTTTAGAGAGATTTTCTCTATAGGGTGTATGCACTTGCCAGAGAGACAAAGAGACAGAAAGCGAAAAATCACCCCCCTGGGGGGACAGACATGCCGCAATTCCTTCTTCTCCAGTCTCCTCTCGGGATTTTGGGAATGCCTAGTGTGAGTTTTAAGCCACGGGGTCCGGGTTCGAACTGCAGTCAACCACATGGGAGTCCAGTGATATAACCATTATGCTATCTGCTGGTCCCCAGCATTTGAACTTTTAAAAAATTTTGCCAGAAGGTGCATGCACTCACCAGACAGAGAGAGAAAGGGAAAGGGAGAAAGCACCCCCTTGGGGTATGGTCACCCCACTGTCCCTTCTCCTTCATTTCTTCCTCCTTTCCGGATTTTGGGCACACGGGCACACACACTCAGTGGCTTTCTCAAGCCACCAGATCCAGGACTTGAACTGTACAATCAACCAGGTGGGATCTAGCCACCTTAACCACCACACCACAGGCAAGCCCCACATGTAAATTATAACCAATAAATACAATAGAAAAAAAAATTCTATGGTGGTGTAAAAGCCTACAGTAGTGAGACCCAGCTGGTGTGAAGAGGTCTCCAGGGAAACGAAGTCTGAGGTGCAGCAGGAGTTAGCAGGCAGAGGGGGCTGGGGTGGACGTGAGTGGCGACCGCAGCGTGGGGGAGGAACGACGTCCCAAGTAGCATGAGCAGCACGTGCAAAGGGCTGGCCCCACAGCCTAGAGGTTAGGGGAGCCGGATCCCACACGGCGAACCTCAGTTCGAAGCCCAGCTCCAGAAGCTTGAAAAATACACTGGGTGTGGGTGCGTGGCCCAAACCCCAAAGGGATGCAGAAATGAAGACGGGGCGGTGGCATCGTCACACCCACTGGGGGACTGCGTTCTCCCTCTGTGTCTCTGATGAGCAGAGGTGCCCTTCGGCAGCAGGAAGGGGAGAGGGGCCGTGACACACTGACCGGAAAGAAAGACAGTTCCTCATCACCAGGCAGAGTAACAATCTTTACGGACCCTAAAAGTGACGAGAGGTCCCAGAGGGATTTTAAAATGGGGAGGAGGTTGGGAGAGGGAAAATGAAATGATGAAATCTACCTTGTTCAAATATTACTAAGGGTGGGGTGGGCAGCCAGTGAGGGGTGGTCAGGGCAGAAACCCGGGTGAGAGGCCACCGCAATGCCACAGAAGAGAGGCCGGGGATGGTCATGTCGGAGAGAAACGGAAGGATGGCAGAGGCGCTAAGGACGTGCATTCTTTGGTTTTGCCTGAGCTTTCTTTAATTATAATAACCCTCCGTCATCCGTGGAGGATACTTTCCAAGACCCCCAGGGGACTCCTGAAACTGCAGACAATACTGAGCCCTATACATACTGTGTTTTTCATATACGTTCATACCTAGTATAAAGCTTAATTGCTTTTTTTCTCTTTTTTTTTTTTTGAGGACATGTTCCACATTTTATTTACACTTTAAGACTAACTTTCATGGGACCAGCAGTTAGCGTAACGGCTATGTCGCTGGACTCCCACGTAGTCGACCGCGGTTTGCGTCCCGGACCCGGTGGCTTTAAACTCACACCGGGCGCGTGTGCGTGCGTGCCCAAGATCCCGAGAGGAGAATGGAGGAGAAGGGATTGTGGCGTGGCCATCCCCCCTGGGGGTGATTTCTCACTTTCTGTCTCTCTGTCTGTCTGGCTGGCAAGTGCATGCATCCTATAGCAAAAACCTCTCCCAAAAAGAAAGACTAACTTTCATCTCAAAATCACATATCCATACACCTATTTCCTTTTCATTGACTTCACATCAACTTAAGTGCATGGTTTGTTCAACAAAACTGTAAACGAGTACTTAGCGTGTCTGTTACACGTAACATACAGAAACAGCTTTTAACAGAAAGTCATCGATACAACCCCTCAACAATTTTTTTATGATAAATACAGGTATCAAAACAATCCTGAATATATTTCTGATACTACTGGTAGTCAGCACCCATACCGCCTCAAAAATTAACACCGTTTGTGACAGCATTCATTGTACCTGCTACCTGAAACAATTTCTACTTCGGCTCTTTCACTAAGCAAGATGGATAAAGCGTGCCATTTCTGTTTTTCTTTCTTGAGATTTTTTTTTTTTACTTTTCAGAAACACACACACTTACACCACTGCCATCTGACACTTCTTGCCATGCTTTCGTTTTAAAAATTCCAACTCTATTTCGAGGACTCCAGGTTTACATTTAAATGACAGTGCCTTGGGACCAGCAGCTAGCCTAATGGCTATGTCACTGGACTCCCATGTAGCCAACCACGGTTCGAGTCCCGGACCCAGTGGCTTAATCTAACACCGGGCACGTGTGGGTGCATGCCCAAGATCCCAAGAGGAGAAAGGAGGAGAAGGGATTGTGGCATGGCCGTCACCCTGGGGGGTGATTTCTCACTTTCTATCTCTCTGTCTCTCTCTGTTTTTCCGGCGAGCGCACACACCCTATAGCAAAAACCTCTCAAAAAAAATTAATTAATTTAATTTAATTAAATAAATAAATGACAGTGCCTTAACAAGAGGGAAAAAAAAAAAAAAAAACAACTGTGCTGCACTGTCCCTCTTGTTACCTGATAACCTAATGGGTGTACACATATTAAATATATTCTAACAAATGTCCAGTCATGTTTACCAGCTGGAATTCTTTTACTTAATGTGTGGGTATTTGCATTGTGATATTTAATCAAGACATTTATATGAGTAGAAAGTTGTTGATTTAAGACAAATTTGAGAGCCTCTAAAATTAATTGCTGTATGTTTGTCCTTCTGGTGGCTGTGCAAGCTTCGTATTTTCTTTGGACATCGTTAGACGTCGTAGCTCTTGAAGGGCGACTTTAGTACTGTGAGAGTTTTGCCATTTTGCTAACACCGGTCTGCTCCTGCGTCCACCAGCCCGCTGGAATTATTTCCACTCATAGGAATTCCCATTCGTATTCGTTTGTGTTACAAGTCTGGCTGCTGGAGGAGCTTCTGGGTATTGAGGTCCGCGTTCTACTTTCAGGCTATATATTCTGTTTCCATCATTGGCCCTCGGTGGCCAACAATCATGCCCGTCCCCTTGTGTGTGTCATATCTTCATCGTCTTCAAGGCCCCGGCTAACAGGACCTGCCCCTACTCCTTTTCATCCTTCTTCAAATTCTCCCAACAAGAGCAAACTATGAGGAAATTTAACTCCATGGAGACCACTATCTTTTTTCTTTTTAGAGGATTTTTTGCTATAGGGCGCGTGCGCTCACCAGACAGACAGAGAGAGACAGAGAGACAGAGAGAGACAGAGAGACAGAAAGCGAGAAATCACCCCCCGGGGGGATGGCCACACCGCAATCCCTTCTCCTCCATTCTCCTCTCGGGATCTTGGGCACGCTCGCACACGCGCCCAAGCGTGAGTTTTAAGCCACCGGGTCTGGGACGCGAACTGTGGTCCACTACGTGGCAGTCCAGAGACATAGCCATTACGCTAACTGCTGGTCCCACCACTATCTTCTCCTGCAGCCCGAAGTGTAATTGCTAAATGGGGCACAGTGAGAGATTGACAACCACTAACGCTGAAACAGAACAATATAACAATATACTGTCATAAAAACGATGTGAATGTGTTCTCTCATTCTCTCGCTGTCTCTTTCTCTCTCTCTCTCTCACTGTCTCTTTCTCTCTCAATGTATCTTACTGTACTTACACCTATCGGGTCGTCAGGAAAGCCATGATGCATTTTTTGCATAGAAAAACAGAGAAAAATACGTCATGATTTTCTTGATGACCTAATAGTTTCAGACCATGATTGACCACAGGTAACTAAAACCATGGAATATGGGACCACCATACAGAGTAGCAGTTATGTTGCTGGACTCCCACATGGCTGACCACGGTTCAAGTCCTGGACCCAGTAGCTTGAAAATCATGCTGGGTACGTGTGCATGGGTGCCCAAAATTCCAGGAGGAGAATGGAGGAGAAGGGATTGTGGCGTGGCCATCTTCCTTGGGGGGGGGGGGGGGTGATTTCTCGCTTTCTCTCTCACTGTCTCTGTCTCCCAACCCCACAAGCACACATGCCCTAGGGCAAAAGCCTCTCCCCCCCCAAAAAAAAAAAACACGGAATATGAAAACATATAGTGGAGGACTACTCTATTTGCAAACTGAAAAACACAAATGGTAGGTTTATCGATCAGCTTTCTGCACCATATTTATGGTATTTCTGTAGCAGATTTTAGATGAGGAAGAAAAAAGTGGCAAAAGGTAAAACAAAGCTGAAAAAGTATTTTATGAAAAAATGTGTTCCTGGGTTGGGGCCGGCAAGTGGCATGGTGGTTAAAGGTGCTGGACTCCCACATGGCCGACCATGGTTCAAGTCTCAGACCTGGTGGCTTGCTTTCTCATTTCCCCTCTCTCTCTCTCTCTCTCTGTCTCTCTCTGATCAAACTGGAAAATAATAATGATAATAATAAATAAAAGTTAAATAAAATAATTCTTTAAAAAAAAAAAAATGTGTTCCTGGGACCAGCAGTTGGCATAATGGCTATGTCACTGGACTCCCATGTAGTTGACCGCAGTTTGCATCCCGGATCCGGTGGCTTAAAACTCACGTCGGGCACGTGTGCATGCGTGCCCAAGATCCCGAGAGGAGAATGGAGGAGAAGGGATTGCGGCGTGGCCATACCCCCTGGGGGGTGATTTCTCACTTTCTGTCTCTCTGTCTCTCTCTGTCTGTCTGGAAAGCGCACGCGTCCTATAGCAAAAACCTCTTCAAAAAATAAATAAATAAATAAATAAATAAGTGTGTGTGTGTGTGTGTGTGTGTGTGTTCCTGAAAAACTATGCTATACCCAGGCAATAAAACAAAGCATACCTTCAGAAATATCACCGAATAAATATTTCTTCCTTGCACAAAAGCATAGACTAACAAATGCAAGACACATTATGATGCTGCTGTACCAAGTGACACGTAAACCACCATCCCGATCATTTCCACATACCATCTCTCCTTTATTACGGGGAACATAAATTGGGTGATTTTACCACTTTGAAAGGATGGGACGGCTGAGAAATTTAATAATCACCATCAGGTTTCAGAATAAACCATTTACTAAGCAACTAGAATGCCCAAGAGGCTTACGAGGAAAAGTCATTTTGATACCGATATGATTATGGTATGAAACGTCTAGTTCACACTTCCCGGGAAATGCAGTTTTCCTGCATGTCTAGGTTACAGTGTTGTTCTGGGTTACGATGTCACAGCAGTGTAACCAGAAGCTCAGAATGGAGCCAGCCTTACGGACGATACATGACCATGTACCACAAGCCTAATTTTCCACTGAACTGGCCACATGTTTTTGTGTCTGACCTACACAGAACAATCGGCTCCGCAGCTCGGCACCAGTGCAAAGAGGGAGCCAGGTCTGACTAGCCTCTTGTAGCAACAACACATGTACCTTCTAAAGTTTAATGTCATGAGCTTAAAAAAGACAGTCTAATTTTAAGACTCTGAAACTAGAGTTTATATCGCTCCTAGAAAATGCAGCTTTTGTTATCAGAAACAAAAGAAATTCAACATAAAGATCACTGATAAAACAATTTAAAACCAGAGGGAGTTAATACACTGATTTCTAAAGGCCAAGTATATTTTTTAACACGCTATTTTTAGGGATCCGAGTTGCCGTGTAAGCGTTATTTAAATAGATTCTGCATATTAATTTCTGCTTTTATTTCTTAAAAAAAAAAAAAATCACTGAGGAGCTGCAGTGCATGTGGGGCTGGTCCTGTCGTCTAGTGGTGAAGGGAGCCAAATCGACCAGGGTTCGAATGCCAGCCCCAGAGGCTTGAAAAACATTCCTGGGGGGACCAGCAGTTAGTATAATGGCTATGTCACTGGACTCCAAGTAGCCAACCGCGGTTCAAGTCCCGGACCCAGTGGCTTAAACTCATGCGGCGTGGCCATCCCGCCAGGGGGTGATTTTTCACTTTCTGTCTCTTTGTCTCTCTCTTTCTGGCGAGCGCACGCACCCTATAGCAAAAAACTCTCAATAAAAACATTCCTGGCATATGTACCTGTATGGCCAAAATCCTGACAGATGGAGAAATGACTGCAGTAAAACCACAGCCCAGGAGGGGAGGGGTCCTTTCTCCCTCTCCCTCCATATCCTTCTGGTAAGCACAGGTGCCCTCTGGAAGGAGGCAGGAGGGGAGGGAAGGGGAAGGAGGGGGGAGGGGAGGGGAGGGGGGAGGGAATGTGAAGTAACTTGAACAGTCTATACAGTATCCCGACAGCCATCCTCCTTTCTGACACAGACACGAACACCTGACTTGAGCGTACAGTGGTATTTTAAGAAATCTCACACTTCGATCTGCCACACTAGCCCTTTGAGAAATGCTGTCCTCTGCTTCGTGTGGTCATATATCAATCGTACCTTGAAATCTTCCCGGCAGAGTGGGAAAGAGGAGAAATCACAAAAACTCTGGTTTGGGTTCTTTTTTTATTATTTTTTGAGAGAGGTTTTTGCTACAGGGCACACGCGTTCACCAGAGAAACAGAAAGTGATAAACACCACCTCCCCACCCACCCCCACCCCGCCCAGCGGGATGGCCACACCGCAATCCCTTCTCCTCCATTCTCCTCTCAGGATTTTGGGCTCCTGTGCACATGTACCTGGTTTAAGTTTCAGCTGCTGAGCCACGCTGAGAGTCCAATGCCTTAACCACTATGCAAACTGCTGGCCCCCTAGTTTGGGTTCTTAAGGAAAAACAATACAATAGATTGGATTTAAGAATTAAAAATTGTGAGGCCAACAGGTGGCGTGGTGGTTAAGTTGCTGGCCTCTCACATGGCCCACTGTGGTTCAATTCCCAGACTCGGCAGCTTGAAAATCATGCTTGACATGTGTGCGTGCCCAAAGTCCAGAGTGGAGGAAGGAGGAGAGGGTATTGCCGCACGGCTGTCCCCTCTGGGGGGTGATTTCTCACTCTCTCTCTCTATGTCTCTCACTCTCCAGTGAATGCACACATCTTATGGCAAAAACCTGAAAAAAAGAATTAAAAATTCCAAGCCTATAACACTACAGAGCTTACTGAAAGAGTAATTCACAGAAAGGGACCAGCAGTTAGCGTAATGGCTATGTCGCTGGACTCCCATGTAGTCGACCGCGGTGCAAGTCCCGGACCCGGTAGCTTGAACTCACGCCGGGCATGTGTGCGTGCGTGCCCAAGATCCCGGGAGGAGAATGGAGGAGAAGGGATTGCAGCGTGGCCATCCCCCCTGGGGGTGATTTCTCGCTTTCTGTCTCTCTGTCTCTCTCTGTCTTTCTGGCGAGCGCACACGCCCTAAAGCTAAAAACTTCTCCAAAAAGAAAAAAAGAAAGAAAAAAGAAAAACAGCAATTACTAGCAGGCAAGCCAAGTCTGTGTGCCAAGGCCAGTCTACTTGGATCTCTCATGATCACATTATAACAGTGGAAAGATGCTCCCCATAATAAAAATGCTAACCCATTCGTGATCTCATCTGCATGACAGAGACATCATGGTAAGTCACCTCACCAAGGAGTCTTCAAATACAGCCATGCCACTTCCTGCACTCACCAATACTTCAGTAAGAAGAAAAATGGAGAGATCAGCAGGTGGTGTAGTGGTTAAGGCTCTGGACTCCTACGTGGACAACCGAGGTTCAAGTCCCAGACCTGGCAACTTGAAACACACTAGGTACATGTGCGTACATACCCAAAATCCCAGGAAGAGAATGGAGGAGAAGGAATTGTGGCATGGCCATCCCCCCCAGGGGGTGATTTCTCACTTTCTGTCTGTCTGTCTCTCTTTGTCTCTCCAGTTAGCATACAAGTCCTACAGCAAAAATTTCACACCAAAAAAAAAAAAAAGAAAAAAAGAAAGAAAAGAAAAGAAAGAAAGAAAAGAAAAGTGGATCTTCTGTAAGCCTCGGATCATTTAATTTCTAAATTCCAAGCGAAGAAATTTCCATTCATTCTTTATTTTTATTTATTTATTTAATTTCATTTGTTATTATTATTATTTAATTGGACCAAAGAGAGACAGAGAGAGAAAGGGAAAGTGGGAAAGCAAGCTGCCAGGTCTGGGACATGAACCACAGTCGTCCATGTGGGAGTCCAGCGCCCCAACAACCATGCCACCTGCTGGCCCCTGTTTACTTTTCTTAAAAAGTACAAAGAATTATATCTGAGAAGGTGGTGAAAACCTGAAGGATTGACCAGGATATCCGAATTTTGATACCTAATTTTTATGGACAGAAAACAACTGACGTGAATATCTATCAAGGTTATGTTCTGTTTTCCAGCTTCTGAGTGGAACAGATCACTAAAGAATCTTGCTGTATTTACGTTTTTGTTTGCTCACTTGCTTCTACCTCTTACTAAAGAACTTTTCAGACATATACAGAAAAGGGAATAATACAAGGAACTACCTTCTCCTGCTCAAAAAATTGACAATGGATGGCCGATCTTGACTTGAACAATCCTAATTTCCATTTCAACTCCTTATTCCTGGTGGATTGTTTTAAAGCAAATTTCATATGTCATACCCAAGACAAGAAGAAAAAGGGGCCCCTCCGAAATGAATTCACATCCTAATCCCTGGAACCTGCAAACATTATTTGTGACTACATTAAGAATCTGGAGGCAGGACTAAGACAGTAAGGATCTGTCAGGGGTGCAAAGTCGTTGTTGGACCAGCAGAGGGCGGAGGGGGTACACTGCTGGACGCCCACAAGGCTGTACATGGTTCAAGCCCTGGACCCAGTGGCTTCAAACTCATGCCAGGTGCGTGTACGTGCGTGTCCAAAGTCCCAGGAGGAGAATGGAGGAAAAGGGACTGTGGCATGGCCATCCCCCCAGGGGATGATTTCTCACTTTCCCTCTCACTGTTTCTGTCTCTCTCCCTCTCTCTCAGGCGAACACGCAGCCCTTACGGCAAAAACCTCTGGAAAAAAAAAGTTTGTCTAAAAGCAGATTTTAAAAGCAGTTTCTCTTCAAAACAACTTTTGTTTTACCACCTAGGGAGCGTCTTGATATACCACAGCAGTAGCAGTGATAAAATGGGTGATATCCGAGACAACTATCTTGAGACATCTGCTTCCAACCCCACATGGAGCTTTCTGTGGCGTCTGTCATAAACCTGCGCGTTCTTCTCCTCCGGATGACGCAGCTGCAGAGGGGAGCTCGCCGTGGGTCTGACCGCAGGACGGCAGCCGGCTGCCCCTGTCTGGTTCCACACGAGCACGCTGGCCGTCCCTGGGCCAGATCCCGGGCATGGTGGTGCACAAACACAGGATCAAGTGCGGAATCCAGGTCAGAGCGAGGACCCACGACACAGCCACTCAGCAAAGCCGCCTTTACTACCAGCACCACTGGTGACCTCGCGGGCAGCAGCCAGACGTCGGAAGAAACGGGGTCCTCCAAAACACAGGGGATCTGGAGGCCTCAGAGGAATCGGAATGTGCCTCGCTTGTCGTTGGAGAAAATCCCATGTGGTGTATTTACTAAAAGATTATGTAATAAAATAATAACAGGGACCAGCAGTTGGCATAATGGCTATGTTGCTGGACTCCCATGTAGTTGACTACGGTTTGAGTCCTGGACCCGGTGGTTTAAACTCACGCCGGGCACATGTGCGTGCGTGCTCAAGATCCTGAGAAGAGAATGGAGGAGAAGGGATTGCGGCGTGGCCATCCCCCCGGGGGGTAATTTCTCGCTTTCTGTCTCTCTGTCTCTGTCTTTCTGGCTAGCACACAAGCTCTATAACAAAAACTTCTCAAAAAAAAGAAATAATAACAATAATAATTATTTATACACACACACACACACACACACACACACACACACACACAGAATCTTGAGGACACTGTTTTGGATTGCTCAGGTAGGCAATCCTAAATGAGTCACATGTATCCTAAAGAGAGAGGACGTGGGAGATTAATCCCAGGCTCACACGGAGGCAGAGTGGTGGAAGAGGCAGAGTGATGGAAGTCGGAGCAGGGAAATACAGCCTCAATCCAAGGACGGCCACTGGAAGCTGGAAGAGGCGAAGACTCTCCCCTCGCGTCTTCAGAGGGAGTGCAGCCCTGTCTACACCTCGATTTTACATTTCTGGCCTCCAGAACTATGCAAGAATATATATCTGGCTTTTAACCCACCCGGTTGCTGGTAATTAGTTACAGCAGCCACGTGGGCTAATATAGGAGCCAGACATGGGCACAGCAGTAACCAACTGGGCCCATGTGGGATGGTCCCACTTCACGTCCCAGGTCCCCACTACGTGTCTCTCTCTCTCTTTCTCCAAGAAATAAATAAACTTTAAAAAAAAAACTACAAGATATAAATTTTAAAAACTAGTACAATAACATATCATGTGAAAGCATTTCTGTATGTATCTTTAAGAACCTTTTGCAAATATAATACCACTATCATTTATTTAACAAAAAATAGTCCTTCATCTGTCTTAAATTTCCTTCATTGCCCCATATTTTGTCTTTGCAATATAGACTTATTATAGTTAATTAATCCAAATCAAGATCCAAACATAGCTGATACATCTCTTAAGTCCCTTGATAACAGTCCCTCTTCCCTCTTTATTTTTCTTGCCGCTTAGTGACTGCGCGAACTGAGTAATTTGCCCTGTAGACAGTTCCTCATTCTGAACTTGGCTGATTCCAATCGCCGTGGTAGTGTTTAACGAGGGCCTCTTTCCTGTGCTTCTCATAAGCTGGTAGTTAGATCTAAAGGCTTGATCAGGGCCAACCAGTGGCATGGCGGTTGAGGCAGCTGGATTCCACATGACCATCTATGCGGTTCGAGTCCTAGACTCGGCACCTTGATGAACATGCTGGGCATGTGTGCATTGCCCCAAATCCTGAGAGGAGAATGGACATGGGGTTGTGCCATGGCCATCCCCCATGGGAAATATTATCTCACTTTCTCTCTCTCACTCTCTTTATATCTCTCTTTAGTGAGCCCACACCCCATAGCAAAATTGAAAATAAATAATAAAATAAAATAATGTGTTTTTCAGAAGATGATTCTGCGTATTTTCTATGGTTAGGAGGTAACATAATACCTACCTCTGTCTTTTTATAATAAGATTGACCAGTGGGTTAGGACCTGATCCATCAATTACGTTATTTTCCATCAACCTTTTTATTTTTTTGAGAGTTTTTTGCTATAGGGCGCGTGTGCTTGCCAGAAAGACAGAGAGAGAGACAGAGAGATGGAAAGTGAGAAATCACCCCCCAGCAGGGATGGCCACACCACAATCCCTTCTCCTCCATTCTCCTCTCGGGATCCTGGGCACGCACACACACGCGCCCAGCGTGAGTTTACGTCGCCGGGTCCAGGATTGGAACCGTGGTCAGCTACATGGGAGTCCAGCGACGTAGCCATTACGCTAACTGCTGGTCCCTCCCATCAACCTTTGATCTGACAGTTTTAGCAGCTATTAATGATCCTTCCCTTGACATGCTATTCCATTAACGGTAACAAAATGGTAATATTTTATTCCTATCAGTCAGTCTATATTTTTTAGCCAGAATTCTTCTAAAAGCCAGATTTTATCTAAATCATCTGTTTGGTTACTCTGAAATACAGTTTTGTTGTTCATTCTCCCCCCCACACACACAGGAAAGGTAAGATAAATTACTGATGACATAGTTTTTGTCTTTCCGGTTTTTAGTTTTGGGTGTTGTGTTTTTTTTAGTTTTGCTAGAGGGTGTGTGCACTCACCAGAGACACCGAGAAGGAGCGAAAGTACTCCCAGTGGAGAATGGTCTCCCCATAATTCCTTCTCCATCTCTCTCTCATTTGGGGATTTGGGACTTGCAAGCACTCATGTTCCATGTCCTTCTCAAGCTGCTGGGTCCAGGACTCAAACTACATGTTCGAGCATGTGAGATCTGGCTGCCTTTCCCACCAAGCCATGGAGCTGGCCTAGATCTAGTATTTTTTTTTTTTTTTTTGAGAGATTTCTGTTATAGGGCGCGTGCGCTCGCCAGACAGACAGAGAGAGACAGAGACAGAAAGCGAGAAATCACCCCCCAGGGGGAATGGTCATGCCGCAATCCTTTCTCCTCCATTCTCCTCTCGGGATCTTGGGCACGCACGCACACGCACCTGGCGTGAGTTTTAAGCCACCGGGTCCGGGATGCGAACCGCGATCGACTACGTGGGAGTCCAGCGACATAGCCATTAAGCTAACTGCTGGTTCCCCCTAGATCTAGTCTTTAAGGCAGTGCCAGGATGGATCTCTCCTTTCTGACTGCAGAGCCCACCTGTGTACAATCTATGGGTGGAACTTCTCAACTGCATTCGGCTTCCTCCTCCAGGTACCAGTTTCAACACTTGGCCTACAATATGAAACTTGCTGCTTTGTTTATTTGTTTTTTTTTTTTTACAGAGTAGAGCCAGGGGATCAGCAGATGGCATCATGGCTACATCGTTGAACTCCCACATAGTCAACTGTGGTTTGGGACCCTGACTCAGTGGCTTGAAATTCATGCTGGGCGCGTGTGCGTGCATGCCCAAAATCCCAAGAGGAGAGTGGAGGAGAAGGGATTGTGATGTGGCCATCCCCCCTGGGAGTGATTTCTCACTTTCTGCCTCTGTCTCTCTGGCAAGTGCATGTGCCCTATAGCAAAAAAAAAAAAAAAAACACCTCTCTCTGTCTTAAAAAGAAAAAAAAAAGGAATAGAGCCTGGATCCAACATGTCCATTCAATCTGCTGTTAGTGTTGAGGTCTATGTCCTATCAGCGCAGTCAGGCCCAGCTCTCCCACCACTTCACACCACCCACTCTGTGCCTACCTTACCCTGTCTCGCTAACACGGACCACTCTTCAGTGCAGACCCGGCCTTCGGTTCAGCACCCTGCACACCTGCCTTCCCCCTGCGTGCAGAGCAAGCCCTCCGCGCCCCCTCGGGAGTAAACACACCTTGCTCCTGCCACCTGCACCCCTTTCCTCTAGAAGGGCACAATCCTTTTAAGAAATTGGCCCTCTTGCCCAGCCCAGCTACGTATTTCGAGACGGGGCTGCCGATTATCAGGTATCGTGTGCCCTGGGCCACAAGGACAAGGATGGCCAGGCCAACCGGAGCCGTTCCTGGGTTCTGAGAACCTGGGTGAAGAGAAGGTCAGGTCCTATTTCTGGGCGAGCGCTGGCTCTCTGCCCAGCCACGCAAAGCTGGGGGCAAAGTCTGACACAGAGATGCAGCGGCCCAGTAGCAGAGGCAGGCTGCCGAGACACTGCTCACAGGCCAGGGCTACAGCAGAGGCCGGAGGGGCGATTCCCCGTCCAACCTCAAGGCCAGGAGTGGTGGTGTGCTCCTACAATCTCGGCGACTTGGAGAGGTTGAGGCGGGAGGATCATGAGTTCAAGGAAGACCTGAGCAACATGGCAAAATCCTCTATTTAAAAAAAAAAAAGAAGAAGAAGAGGAGGAGGAGGAGGAGGAGGAGGAGGCAGGAGCAGAGACATTTATCTACAATTCCAGCTACTAAGGAGGCTGAGACAAGAGGATCACAGCACAGCCAGACTCTGTCTTAAAAAAATACTGAGCAATGGAACCAGCAGTTAGCATAATGGCTATGTCACTGGACTCTCATGTAGTTGACCACAGTTCACGTCCCAGACCTGGTGGCTTAAAACTCATGCCAGGCATGTGTGCGTGTGTGCCCAAGATCCTGAGAGAATGAAGGAGAAGGGATTGCAGCGTGGCCATCCCCCCTGGGGGAGTGATTTCTCGTTTTCTATCTCTCTGTCTCTGTCTGTCTGTCTGGCAAGCGCACGTGCCCTATAGCAGGAAAAAAAGAAAAGAAAAAGAAAAAACTCTCAAAAAAAAAAAAAAAATACGGAGCAAGATGCAGAGACAGAGCACAGACAGGCTTGGTGGTGGGAGTGCCCAGGGTTGCTTTTCTGAGATCTGCATTTCTCCCACACTTCGGCCATGTGAGACAATAAAATCCCTCTTCTATACAATTTGAATTTTTTTTTTCTTAATTTCTGCTGTAGGATGCATGCACCTGCCAGAGACGGAAACAGACAGAGGGAGAGGGAGAAAGCACACCCCAGCAAGGAGAGCCATGCCGCCATCCCTTCTCCTTCATTCTCTCAGGATTTGGGGCATGTATGCGCATGTGCCCAGCATGATTTTAAGCCACCAGTCCAGGACATGAACTGTGGATTCAGTCATGTAGACCCGGCCGCCTTAACCTCCACGCCACCTTGCTGGACCCAGTCTGGATTTCTGTCATTTGTTTTAGGGGTTATTTTGGAGCGTGTGCACACCCACGGAAGTAAGAGAGAGAGAGGAGGACCCTCCAGGGCGTCTGATCCCACTGTGATACCTTACTCCAGGCCTCCAGCCATCAGACCCTTGGGCCTCGTGCCCACGTGGAGTGTTCCAGGCTGACCGAGCTGGGTCACCATGTGGCTCCTCCTGAGCAGGGCGTTACCGTGCTGTGCCAGATTTCTACAACGTGGTCAAAGGAATCCCAGTGCAGTCACTCCTCGCCCTGACTCTCGAAGGCCATGGCCGCAATGTCTGTCTTTCTGTACAAGTAACACTTCGTCACCTGCTGCCCTGACCTTCGGTGTGTCAGAATCATGCTTGCCGCCATATTTTCTGGTCTTGTCAATGTGTATCCCACGTGTTTTTTTTGAACTCTCCCACTCCCGACCTGCCATTCCACTTTTCCTTCCCTAGAAGAGCACGGAGAGAGCCTCGGTCCATAAATAACGATGACCACATCTGATTATTATTTCCCTGTTAAGTACTTGGCAGGTGGTTTCTCATTCAGCCCACAGAAGCGTGCTGGGACGGGCATTTCTGCCTCCACTTTAGCAGTGAGGGAGCTGAGGGCCATCGAAGGGCAGTAACTCTTCCAAGGTGACATCGCACTAACCACTAACCGGCAGCGCAGGGATTCGAGCTCCATTTGCATCCAATCGGCCTCCCTTTCCACCAGGCCCCTGGAGCCTCATCCAATAATCAACATTTGCTAATTAACTTACCAGACAGCGGAACTGACCGGGGACCTCCACGTAACCCCGAACATCCACTAACTTCAAAGGGCCTGCTCTTCCATCATCCAAATAACAGTTATATTTTAATGCAGAAATGAATGAGCTATAAGAAAATCACTATCTTGAAAAAGTTATAATACAGCTTCCCCAGAATTGCTACTGGCAGCCTGAAGACGAAATGCTGGCATTTCTCTCAAAGTAATGGGTAAAAGGAATGAATATTTAAGACCACTCCGTCTGAACAAGTTGTATACAACTCCCTCGGCAGTAATATTTCAAAACACCAAAAAGAGATTTGTGATCACCTGTCAGGGGTGACACGCCTACCGCTCTCCAATCGCTCAGAGGAATATCCCCGTGTCATCATTAGATACTAACAGTTATTGAGCACTCCCAGGGCCTGAGGCAGGAACGGAAGGCCTTCGGGAAGAAAATGCTGTCTTCTGTGCTGGGCAGAGAGAGGGGCCAGGAAGATGGCGATAAAGGTCTGCGGACCAAGACTCTGAGTCACCGCTCTCGTCGCTACGTCATCTGCGCCCTTCAGGCCGGCTCCCTCCAGTCCGTGCTGGTGTCTCCTGAGGGGTCCCCGGGGAGCTCCTGTTAGCAGATTAATGTCAAGGCAACTGCAGCTTCTCAGCATGGAGCCAGGTACCCTCGCTGTAACGCGCCCCATACTTGGGTGTGGACGGTGGGCTGCTGCTTTATTTTTTTTCCCTTTGCCATCTTCAACACTTTACTTGAAGACCTTATTACCAGATAGGCACTCTTCTGGGAAATAATCGCTCCTGGAGGGCCAGAAGAGAGGCACGGAATTGTACAACCAAGGAGGTGTGCCCGGGGCATACTGAAAAGTGGTTGTACCCCCTGGGACGAGGAAAAGATTTTTGGTGAAAGACATGCCATAAAAAATACCATTACTGGATCTGCAGGTGGTGTGGAGGTTAAGGCGCTGGGTTCCACATGGCCAACCCTGAGGTTCCAGTCATGGACCCTGCGTCTTTTTTTTTTTTTTTTTTTTTTTTTTTTTTGAGAGGTTTTTGCTATAGGGCGCGTGCGCTCACCAGACAGAGAGAGACAGAAAGACAGAAAGCAAGAAATCACCCCCCAGGGGGACGGCCACACCACAATCCCTTCTCCTCCATTCTCCTCTTGGGATCTTGGGCATGCATGCACACATGCCCGGCGTGAGTTTAAGCCACTGGTTCCGGGACTTGAACCGCGGTCAACTACATGGGAGTCCGGCAACATAGCCATTACGCTAACTGCTGGTCCCGAACCCTGCGTCTTGAAAATCATGCTAAAAAATCATGCCCCAAATCCCGAAAGAATGGAAGAGAAGGGACTGCAGTGTGACCATCACCCTAGAGGGGTGATTTCTCAATTTCTCTCTCTCTCTGTCTCTTTTTCTCTGCAGTGAGCACACATGCTCTATGCAAAAATCTAAAAAAAAAATTCCATTGCTGTCACAGATTCAAAAATACCTCAAGTGAGATCATATGTATATTTGAGAGTACTTGGTAAACCATTCAGCTTAGTAAACCACTTACTTTGGGAGTGGCTCTTACAAAGGCACAGACCTGGGGAGCAGGTAGTCGTGTGGTCTGAAGGCACTAACTAGGTCTAGGTGGAAGAGGCATTCAGCACCAATATGGGTAAAAAGAAGTCTTGAAAATGCACTGGAAGCCAAAGCAACAAAGAGGCTGTGGGAGGTGAAGGGCCCCAGGTTAGCAAACCCACAATCAGTTCAACAACTACATCCAAAGTGTCGGGCACTAGTGTATGTCTTAGGATCTAGGGCCAAGATTGCCACCTAATATAACATCCTGCCCTTTATGAGGCTTTATGTTTTCACTCAGGGAAGCAAACAGACACGATAAATAAGTAAACAGACGATGGTGGACAGCACAGCCGTAACGCCACACTGCAAGGCTGACCCACTAGGGAAGGCTCTGGGATCACTCAGACACTCCCACATGCCCCCAATCCAGGGGTGGCTGAAGGTAGGGGTGGGGTGCAGTGTCAAGACCCTGCTGTGGGTACCCTTCGCTCTCTGTCTTTCTCTCCCTGTGTCTCTCCTGCTCATAGAAGAAATAAACTTTTTTTAAAATAAATAAATTGCAAAATACTAAAAGATGAGAGGGGGTAAAGGGGAGAAAAATTAAATTTGGGTCAGCCAGTGGCATGGTGGTTAAGCCCACACAGTGGACTGCACAGTTTGCGTTCCAGACTCAGCAGCTTGGAAAATGCACCAGGCACATGTGCGCGCATGTCCAAAATCCTAAAGGGAGGAGGACAGAAGAGAAAGAATTGCAGTGTGATAACTTCCCATCAGAAGGGGGTGGGGGTGCTTCCTCATTTTCCTTCTCTCTGTCCTCTCTGTCTCTCTCCGGGTGGGTTCCTGCATCCTCTGGCAGGTTTGTTGTTTTTTGTTTTTTGTTTTTTTTTAAGTTCAGTTTGTATAAAATTTTACAGATCCAAAGTTTCTAAGAACATACAGCTATCAACAGTTTTCCTTGGGTGCAAGCACGCAGCATAGTATTTAAGGCACTGAACTCCCTCATGGTGGACTATGGTTCGAGTCCCAGACCTGGTGACCTGAAACACGCCAGGCACATGTGCGTACATGCCCAAAAGATAATATAGGAGAAGGGACTATAGCATGGCCATCCCCCTGGGGGGATGATTTCTTGCTTTCTGTCTCTCTGGCAAGCACAAGTGCCCTATACCAAAAAAAATCTCAAAAAAAATATTTGTTTTTCTTATTTCTCTTTTTAGGTTTATTCTTTTATCTTGTCCATGAAAGAGAGAGAGAGAGTCACTCCCATCAGGGTCTTCACATCACAGTCCACCTCCAACTTCGGCCAGCTGTAGATCTCAGGTGTCCACCCAGGGTGCTCAGGGAGCCCCAGGTGCAAACCTAGAAGCCCACCCATGGGAGCCCTGTGCACCTCCACTGAGCCTCTGCTGCACCACCACCTACCTCTAATTTTCCATAATTATTGACCCAAATGAGCTACATGGCATATTTAGGGAGGGAGATATGAAAAGTCTTAGCCAGAGGAAGAGCAAAAGGAATTACAAAAGATAAAAGCAAAACAGATGACAGCAAAAATACTTGCAGGCCAGCCAGTGGTATAGTGGTTGAGGTGGCTGCATCCCACAAAACCAACTTTGCAGTGAGCATCCCCCAGTCAGTGGCTGGAGAAACACACCAGGGGCATATGATTGGGGGCCCAAAATTTCGATAGGAGAATAGAGGACAAGGCACTGTGGCATGGTCATCTCCCCAGGGAGTGCTTGCTTGCTTTCTCTCTCTCTCTCTCTCTCTCTCTCTCTCTGTCTCTGTCTCAGTCTCTCTCTTCAGTGAGCACACACACCTGCTAGCTAGCTTAACAAACAAACAAATAAATACAATTTGCAAACCAGTACTCCAGAAAGACCAGCCACATAGTTCAGTGGTTAAGGTATCTCAGGAAAAATTCAACAAATTCAACAAGACTTAAGTAAAACTCAATATTCTTAGGAAAAGTTGGCTCTAGGTCAAAGATAATACATCATTTCCATTTCTAGGAATAACACCAAACAACTGGCCAGCCTCACGGAGCAATGTGCTGACAGAGAGTTCTGGGCCCTATGGGCAATGAGTTCGGGATTTCGCCATGAGCGTGTGATTAGGGAGTGTGTGCACATGAGCTCGAATGTGTCTTTCCATTATTATTTTTTTTAGAGGTTTTTGCTATAGGGCGTGTGCACTCGCCAGACAGACAGAGAGAGACAGAGAGACAGAAAGCGAGAAATCACCCCCCCCCCCCCCCAGGGGGAATGGCCAGGCCGCAATCCCTTCTCCTCCATTCTCCTCTCGGGATCTTGGGCACACACACACACGCGCCCGGCGTGAGTTTTAAGCCACCGAGTCCGGGACGCCAACCGCAGCTGACTACGTGGGAGTCCAGCGACATAGCCATTATGCTAACTGCTGGTCCCTTTCCATTATTTTTTTTAAAAAAAACTCAGTAGACGCTCATTGGCTGCCTACTAAGTGAAAACCAACGCCAGGAACGGTGGAAGATCTGGAAGGATAGTTTGGTTCTAGTCCTACGGGAGTGTATAATTGAGATGGGTAGAAGAACAAATACACAGAGATAACACAAGACCACAGCAAAGTTCCTAAAATTCCAAAGCAGAGATGCATATCCCGCCAACTGCGACAGGGAAAGACAGCAAGAATGACTTCGAGAGCACAGCTTTGACGAGTGTACATCCCTGAAGCAACCGGAAAGACGAAGCATGGGTCCCACCAGAGCTGGAGGAAAGGAAGAACAAGGAGTGAAGAAGAGACCAGCATGACAGCCACAGCAGAGCAGCTGCCCAGGGTTCCAGACCACACGTGCCCTGAATATCAGTCAGAGAAACGGAGCAGAAAGGAGATGGTGTGTGAGTGTGTATTTTTCACAGAGACTTATTATGACAAATTGGCTCATAGAACTATGAAGCTGAGAAGTCCCAAGATTGGTAGCTGGCAAACGGTAGGCCCAGGAGAGTGAGTGATATAAGCTCCACTCCGAGTCTGAAGGCAAGAGAACACCCGTGTCCCAGTGCAAAGACAGGCAGAGGGAGAGTACATTCTCCCTTACGCAGGTCAGCCTTTGTGTTCTATCGAGGACTTTAATGTATTGAGTGAGGCCCACTCACACTGGACTTCTGTTTTACTCAATCTACCAGTTCAAGTGTTATTCTTATCCTGAAACGCCCTCACAGACACACCTGGAATGATATTTAACTAAATATTTAGGCACCCTATGGCCCAGGCAAGTTGACACAAAAAAATTAACCAGTGCACCTTGAGTTGAGTCATTACCCAGCAGACAATGGGCACTGTGAACAGTGGCAAGAGCACAGCTATACTTTATCAAATCAAACTGACTATGGCATGAAAACAAACTAGAGCAGGGGTCCCCAGTCTTCACCGGGTTAGGAACGGGGCAGCACAGCAGGAGGTGAGCAGCACCTCCAGTGGCGCTTCATCTGCATTTGCAGCCACTCCCCTTCACTTACATTCCCACCTGAGCTCCACCTCTGTCAGATCAGCAGCAGTATTAGATTCCCATAGGAGCAGAAACCCTACTGTGAACTGCGCAAGTGAGGGATCTAGGCCGTACACACCTTATCAGAATCTAATGCCTGATGATCTGAGGTGGAGCTGAGGCGGTGATGCCAGCACTGGGGAGCGGCTGCACACACTGCATTATGGCGAGTTGCATAATTATTTCATTATATATTACAAGGCAGTAATAATAGAAATAAAGTGCACAATAAATGTACTTGAATCATCCTGAAACCACCCCTCTCCACCCCGGTCCATGGAAAAAGTGTCTTCCACAAAAATGGTCCCTGGTGCGCCGAGGTTAGGGACCACTAGACAAGGAGGAACAACTGGAAGCAGAAACAGATGGAAAATTTTACAATGGGCAGATCAGAACAGGCAGATCATTAACAACAAACACTGACAGAATTCTACTCCATACGAGGAACTCTCCCAGGTGATTACAATGCAAGTGCCTCTTGCCAACCTACCATTTAATTTGACGTCATCGAAAAGACCTACCCAGCAGGAACAGGATAAGCCTCAAATCCCAAAGGTCCACAGTGAGGATGCAGATTTAGGGATTACGGCATGCGGAAGAGGCCAGCTGAGAGTCTCTCCTGCCATGCCCATGCTGACAGAGGGGAGGACAGCAGGTTGGATCAGTCAGGCTGAGTCAGGAACCCTGTCAAACCTACTCGTTTTGTGATTCACTCTGAAGGAATGGCCACTCCTCAGTGACAGACCAACCCTAAGACATGACCAAGAGGTAGGATTACTGTAAGGGACAAAAAAGGAAGGAGCACCCCACCAGGCCACGGACTGCTGCAAGCTATTAGGTCGTAGAGAAAGTCATGACGTATTTTTCTTTTTTAGAGAGAGAGGTTTTTGCTCTCTCTAAAAGAGACAGGACATGTATGCTCACCAGAGAGAGACAGAGAGACAGAAAGCAAGAAGTCACCCCCCAGGGAAGAGGGCCACACCACAATCCCTTCTTCTCCATTCTCCCCTTGGGACATTGGGCATGCACGCACATGCGCCCAGCGTGAGTTTAAGCCACCGGGTCCAGGACTTGAACTGCAGTCAACTATGTGGGAGTCCAGCGATGTAACCATTATGCCATCTGCTCGTCCCATGATGTATTTTTCTATGCAGAAATGCATCATGACTTTCCTGACAATCCAATCCTGACTATCTACATCAGCTGCACCGTGTACTTTTCAAACAAGACATGCAAGACCCCCAACAGTCACAGTAGAGAAGTGTAAGGAAGAAAATCAGAGGTGGTCAGATTCAGTCAAGCTGGCAGGACATTAATATTAACCACTATGTTTTTAATGTAACCCTTAGGTAAATATCAGGTAGTCTGGTGCTTCCTGAAGCAAGTCAAGGTCAATGAAAATCCTATTAGAGTTTTCCTAACCATCTAACACTGTACCCTGCTTAAACTAAGTCAAAAATGTAAGTATTTCATAATATACACGAATTGGAGAAACTTAAAATATTCAACACAGCAAAAAATTAACTTAGTCTTAGAGAACTGGGCAATAATCAAGAACACATTAGACACTGGGGCCAGCAGGTGGCATGTTGGTTAAGGCACTGGATTCTCCCATGGCCGGTTGCAGTTCAAGTCCTGGGCCTGGTGGCTTGCTTTCCACCTTACCTCTCTCTCTTTCTCTTTCTCTCTCTCTCTGTCTCTCTCTCTCTCTGGTGAGTACAAGTGCCCCATAGCAAATTTTAAAATAATAATCATAATAAATAAATTTAATAAATAATGCTTTTAAAAAAAGAATACACTAAACATGTTGCATTTTCCCACAGAGAGATCAAAATGAGTATATATAAACTAAAAACTTCCCATGTTCTAAGAATTCTGTTCAATTAAGAACATATTCATTAAAAAGACAATTTTTCCTAATAAAATAAATACCGGTGGATATTATCCTCATCTTTAGGATGCACAAAATTTTCTGTTAAATGACTTACTAAAGCTCCTATTCTTAAAACGTGGCTTGTTTTACTATACCCTTATGTGTGAGTGTAATGCATACATGCACACACCCGGGTATGTATGTATGCGTGTAAAGATTTACATAGGTAAATGTATTTTTCTCTACTCATTCTGAAACATTGCAAAGAAAAATCAATCTAAAATGAATGAATTCCAAGTGGAAGTTTCATGAACAAACCAAACAGGAGACATTCGCTTTGAGAAATAAAGCAATCTTCTCGCGGCATGGTTATGAGCAAAGCTTGAGCTCAAGGAAAGTATTAATCAGCTCTCTAAGATGGTCAATAAAACCTTGGCCACGAGAATTCCTGAAATGTTCTCACTTCAATAAGCCTGAATGGTAAAATGTAGCCAACATACCTCGTCGCCCGTTTTCCACACACAGGAAGGAGAAATCAGTGCCTGGCACCTTCTACTCAGGCATATTCCTTAAGCCCAAAGACCCTAAACCTGAGGGAAACAGCAGTTAGCGTAATGGCTATGTCGCTGGACTCCCACATAGTCGATCATGGTTCGCGTCCCGGACCTGGTGGCTTAAAACTCACGCCTGGCGCGTGTGCGTGCATGCCCAGGATCCCGAGAGGAGAATGGAGGAGAAAGGATTGCAGCGTGACCATCCCCCCTGGGGGGTGATTTCTCGCTTTCTGTCTCTATGTCTCTCTCTGTCTGTCTGGCGAGCACACGCGCCCTATAGTGAAAATCTCTCCAAAAAAAAGATCCTAAACCTGAGTCATGGCCAATCTTTCTAGAAGTAAACTGGAACAGGAGAAGATGGTCACTGAGCATTCTGTAAAACCTAGTGGACTTTCTGAATTCCTTCCCGGCATGTCCTAGAATAAGTTCTTCAGAAAAAATTTAAAAAAGTGTTTTTCAATCTATGCTCCATAAATCTAATTAGCAGTTCATCCAACAACCACAGAGAATTTTTATAGCTGGTATCAATTTACTCTCTTCTCTTGGGGAAAACACAGAAACCAAAGAGAGGCTTCCAAGGGAGCGAATGGAGGGAGACTGCCTACAGGGCAGCACCTTCTGCAAATCTGACCTCGGCTTCAGCCTCTGGTCACGTACTAGGAACTTCTGTCTTCTGTCTTACACATTCGAAAAGAGGGTGTTACTCTAACTAAAACCGGGAACACGTTTGGGGGAAGTGTAAATTAGATCAACAGCTTCATCTCTCTCTTTCACAAACATTTTTTTTTTTTTTTGGAGAGGTTCTTGCTATAGGGCTCGTGCGCTCATCAGATAGACAGAGAGAGACAGAGAGACAGAAAGCAAGAAATCACCCCGCCAGGGGGGATGGCCACTCCGCAATCCCTTCTCCTCCATTCTCCTCTCAGGATCTTGGGCACGCACGCACACGCCCGACGTGAGTTCAAGCCACCAGGTCTGGGACTTGAACCACAGTCAACAACATGGGAGTTCAGCAACATAGCCATTACGCTAACTACTGGTCCCTTCACAAACATTTCTTATAGAAAACACTCACCATATACACTTTTGGGGATGGTCTCTAACACACTGTTCTTAATATGGAAAAATGGAAAACAACCCAAATGCCCAATATATTTCTGTATGTTTGGATTTGGAATAAGATGCATATTATGTGGAATCAGAAAAAAAAACGAAGTGCTATTTTAAGGTAAGGATATCATTAAAGGGGAAATGGGAGAAAATCTATAAAGAAAAGGGAAAACATAAGTGGTACTCTTCCAAATTCTCTCTAAGATACCATCTGTCTGGGGCCAGCAGGGGGCATGGTGGTTGAGATGCTAGAGTTCACATGGTTGGTCATGTGACTTGAGTGCCAGATCTAGGGGTTTGAGAAACGCCCTGGGGAAATGTGCGTGCGTGCCCAGAATCCTGAGAGAGAAGAATGGAGGGAAAGGGACTGCGGCCTGGCCACCCTGCCGGAGGGTACTTTCTCACTTTCCTTCTCTCTCTGTTTCTCTGTAGTGAGCACATGTGCCCTATAGCAAAAAACTCTGTGTGTGTGTGTGTGTGTGTGTGTGTGTGTACACACAGAGAGAGACACACATACACATATATGTCCCTACTAGTTCTTTAGATGGTAATATCCTTATTCTCAGAATTTCAAGATAAACTAATACACAGAAGCAGGAAAAGCTCCCCTAGCATTTCCTCTCAGTAACAGCGCCTCAGGATCAAAGTGTAACCCCAGTTCAGTATTTCTCAGACTCACCTGGGCAACACTATCCACTTCAAAGCACCTGCAGACACACTGTGTAAGCGGCTCCGACGCTGAGTAAAAGTGGTGACAGGATCAGAAGTACCGATTCTGCACACTAGATAGACGCGGGGCATTTTCGTAATGAAACTACGAGGACTTAGAGATAACCACCCGTGAGCCCACAGTCCCGTCACCTACTCAAACACTGTGAAAACTCAGCGGAAAGAGCAGAGGATTGCCTGGAAAGCCGCTCAGGACTCGCTGGCATGGAAGAGGCTGTGAACCTATGCTGGCTGCCGTTGGTCTGTCCAGTTGCGTGACCTTGGGCAAAACATGTAAACTCTCGCACCTCAATCTCCTCACCTCCAAAATGAAAGAACGGTCTCTGTGACCCCTTCTGGCTCTAACACTCTGACATCAGACCTTTACTCTATCCTTGCTAAAGAATGAAAAAAAAAATGCACATGTACACAGCATGAAATTGTATGTAATCTTACGAGGCACACAGCCAAAAACAGCAGACTGCGGCCTGCTCCTCCTCACCCCCAATTCCAGTCCCCAAAAGGAGGTCCTTGAACCCCGATAGCTATCTCTTCTAGTTATTACTTCCATGTCTGCACATCACACACCTGCGTTGCTGCTTCCTGATTTTTTTCCGATTTTAGACCTTATCAAATATTTCTTAGTCAATCTACTGGGGCATTTATTCACTCACCTCACCATGCAGAATTTCCTTCCCACATTGAATGGAAGTTAGTTTAATTTTATAGGACCGCTACACTATTCAGATGTTAAAAAGACACACACACACACAACAATCCTTGATGTACATACACACACATGCGCGTGCACGCACACATATTATATAGAGTCCTGTCACTCTACCTAGATGTGGGCTCACTTTTGGTTAATAAGAAGTAAGACCTCGGACCCAGCAGTTAGCGTAATGGCTATGTCGCTGGACTCCAACGTAGTCGACCGTGGTTCAAGTCCCAGACCCAGTGGCTTAAACTCACGCCGGGCACGTGTGCGAGCGTTCTCCCGAGAGGAGAATGGAGGAGAAGGGATTACGGCGTGGCCATGCCCCCTGGGGGATGATTTCTCTCTTTCTGTTGGTCTCTCTCTGTCTTTCTGGCGAGCACACATGCCCTATAGCAAAAACCTCTCCAAAAAAAAAGAAGAAGAAGACCCCATTTTATATCCAGCCACTTCGCAAAACTCACAGGGAAAAATAATTAACGCCTTCAAAGCAGAGATCCCGAATTCGTGTCTGACTCTACCACGAACAGGAACGGTGTATGCATGTAAGAGTCGCTTGTTATCTCTGAATCTCATCTGCCGTCTCTGCAGTGCGAGTTAAAACAGCACCTCCTGGGAAATGGATAAACCACCAGGCACAAATGGGGCTCCTGAGAAAGCACTTCGTCAATCATACGGCACTGCAGAAATATTCGTTTCTGTTATGGTCATGACTAGGGGTCCCTGGACACGCAGTCCCCCAGAGTTACTGGTCACTCGGGCACTGTTCATCTACCTGGGCTGAAAACTAGGAGTTGCAAGCTGATCACTCTTCATTCTCAGGGAATACAAGTGACGTCGATGTAAACTGCATTTTAAGTCCAGAATCTGAGGATACAGATCTTCCACAGGTCTACCTGAGACCAAAGTCCACAGAACAAAAATCAAGTGTCTACTGTGGGATCACAAAAGACAATTTTGTTTTATATTTACAGAAAGAAGAGGTCCCTTACGTTTTCTTTTTTTTTTTAAGTGTATTTCTTTCTTTCTTCCATGAGTGAGAGAGAAAGAGACAGCACCCCCAACAGTGCCTTGACACTGTAATCCACCCTGGGTCCCAGCCAGTCTAGCATACTCAGGGAGTCCCCAACATAAAGCCGGAACCTTCCCAAGCAGGTCAGGTTTGCAGAGTGTCACGTTTTACTGCCGTGCTAGCTTCTGGCCCCTCCAAATGTCTTTTAAAACGTAATTCAGGCTCAGTTTCCATGGCGCAGGCAGTAGGAGCACTGCTGTGTGAGGCTGGCGGCCATATGGGAATGCTCCAGGTTGAATTCCAGCTCTACGGGAACATGCTGGGTGTACCTGCAGGTGCACCTGTGACCCTCGCTGGCTGCAGAGCTGGGGGGAGGATCATGGCATGAAGAACCTACCCCAAGTGCTTCTCTCTCTCTCTCAAGGAAATAAACTTTTATTTTTAAAAAAGGTAATACCAAAAACAAAAACTATGTAATACGAGGACATAATTTCACTCCCCAGAGGCAACTCTTGTTTCTTCCAATAGTTAGCTCCACATTTCTACATAGTGTGTTGCTACAACTGCTTCTGGATTCATAGACATAATCTACCTCCTTCCTATTACAGTAGAGAGAACTTCGTAGGGACAGCGGCAGGTGGTGTGGTGGTTAAGGGACTGGATCCCACATGGCTGACTGCACAGTTTGAGTCCCAGGCCCAGTGGCTTGAAACACACGCCAGGCACATGTGCCTGCCTGCTCAGAATTCCGAGAAGGGGATGGAGGAGAAAGGACTGTCGTATGGCCATCCCCCCCTGGAGGGTGCTTTCTCACTCTGTGTCTCCTCTCTCCCTCCACCAAGCACACATGCCCGATAACAAAATTTTAAAGAAAGAAAGAACTTCACAAAAGTGTTTTGAACCGGGAACCAGCAGTTAGCGTAATGGCTATGTCACTGGACTCTCACATAGTCGACTGCGGTTCGCGTCCTGGACCCAGTGGCTTAAAACTCACGCAGGGCGCATGTGCGTGCGTGCCCAAGATCCCGAGAGGAGAATGGAGAAGGGATTGCGGCGTGACCATCCCCCCTGGGGGGTGATTTCTCACTTTCTGTCTCTCTGTCTCTCTCTGTCTGTCTGGCGAGCGCACGCGCCCTATAGCGAAAATCTCTCAAAAAAAAAAAAAAGTGTTTTGAACCAAACTTGGGAGGTAGAGCACAGAACCATCTAGCAATACACACGGCTCTGACTCTGCGAAAATAAAATGCTTCTTTCACATCTAGCCGTCAAAGGCCTGCGGAAAACGCGGTATGTGTAGTGCTTCTAGGAACGGGGGGAAGGCCGCTGCCGGCAGCTTGGGCCTAAGTCACGAGACTACTTTAAATCACTCCCCGAATCCATCTTAGCGATGCCCAGTTTCCCCTGCCCTTTCTATCTACCCCACACAGCTGACTCCTCTTCCTATAGCTACAGAACAAATGGTAAATGGGACCCCAAAGAACTTATTTCAAAGGCAGGCATGGATGCAGTTCATAGGAGCTTTGTGGAAACGGATTAACCGCATGAGCGAAATCAGTCTTTAAATGATCTGAAAAGTTAACCAAAGCCAATAAGTATGCTGCATTAAAGAGGAAATTTATGGACTGGATCTCCTGCTCCATTCCTGTGCTGAGGAGGCCCATGAAGGTCTCCAAATGTGGACTTTACCTGTGGGCCATCAGCTTCAGACAGCTTCGGGGACAGCATCTATGCCAGGTGTACAGCCAACTTCAGGTCAGGCAGGTGACCCTGACAGGCAAGCATGGGACATTCAGGAGAGGAAATCTTTCCTCCCGTTAATCAGCAGGATAAAGGTGATTAGGCAGGAATTATTTTTCAATGACCTATATAATTTCATCAGGGCTGCTGTGGCTATTAGCAGAAAGCAGCCGACTTCCTAATGAGGTGAATTTGATAGCAGGGCTCTTCCAGAGAAGCAGAGCGAGCTGGCCTCTTTATAGGAACGCAGCGAGTGGGCACTGTTTACTCCTCCTGACGGCTGTCTCTCTTTTTCTGGCTCTGTCCCTCCACGAGGCTGGAGCTGCATCACCAGCGGAGTGGAGGAAGCTGGATCTGTGATGAATGGATGGGTCCAGGAGGCCGGGACAGGACGGGACTAAGTCACCAGACCAGCTTAAGCAGAGTCCCAAAGTCCCAAGCAAACACAGCTGCTGCCACAGCCAGCACCTCGCTCTGCGGGGCTTGAAATAGGACAGCAGCTAGTCCCAGTCCCCAGCAGAATTGGGGTTAACAGGGAGCTTTGCTGAGACTAGGACACGCACACACTTCATAATAACACCCTGAGCGCAGTTTCATCAGAGGATTTGTGATCTGGAGCAACAGCCCCCGACGCACAAGCCGTGCACCAGCAAAGTCCTGCAAAGCTCAGAGCGGCCCCGCCTCTCCTGGGACAGGGTAGGGCTTGCGGAGGGAAACTGAGCTCTGGCCTTCGCCGGCTCCTCCCGTCGGACCCGGGCTCTCGGGCTCCAGGGACCAAGGGAAGGGTGGAGAGCTCCGGTGACATCTTCCTCCGTCAAAACAAGCAGGCCCCTGTCCCCCGGGGTCAGTCTCCGAGTAACGCCCCAGCCCGGAGGCCGCGGCCCTGGGAACCACCCCCTCCCCATACCTGCAGCTCCTCCGCGACGGCGGAAGGGGGTGGGGGGACCCACGCTCTCCCTCCTTCCCGGTCCCTAAAACCAAAGAATGGACCAGCGCAGATCTCGGTCAGCGCCACGTACCTGTCGGCGGCCGGGCTCCTCCTCCCCGCGCAGTGCGGGGACCGCCGAGTGTCCCCGGACAGTCCAGAAAGTTGGTACCGCGGTGCCGGGACGCGGGCCCCAGAGCTGCCACGGCGCCGGGCACCAAGAGAGGACGAGGCCACCTCCTCGCCCGCTGCGGGACGACCCGCTCGGCGCCCGCCGGCCGCCGCTCCCAGGTCTCGGCCCGGACCCTCCGGCCCGCCTCCAACTCCACAGGAGTACCTGGCGAAGAAAGTAGGAGGCCAGCGCAGGTCGCAGCGCAACTTTCCGAGGGTGCGTCAGCCGCTGGCGGAGCCGCGCCGGGCCGGGCTCGCCCCAACCCTCCCACCGCCGCGCCCTCGGGAGCGCGGGCGGGGCCCGACCTGCCGGGCAGGCCCAGGGGAGCGCCGCGGCCCCGCCCGCCCGGCTTGGCCCCGCCCCGCCGCGGGACACGCCCCCCGCCTGGACACGCCCCCTCCTGCTTGGACACGCCCGCTCTTCTGGCCACGCCTCTGGCACGCCCCCTTCGCCTGGGACTCGCGGCCGCCAGGTGCGCCGGGACTTCGGGGCGCACCGCGCGCGCCATCCCCGCGCCGGTCTCCATGGTGAAGGAGGCGGGGCCTCAGAGAAAGTTTCCGCCGAAACTCAAACCGGGTCGCGGACGAGGACAGCTCGCCCTTGGGGATCTCCTTTCGCTGCCCGATGGGGGAAGGCGGGCAGCTGCGCCGCAGCCAACGGCTCCGTTTCTTGCTGCCCGGGACCAACGGCTGCCAGCGCGCCCCCCACACGGTCGGGCTTCCCTCGCTCACGCCTTTCATTTTTCCCTGAGGTTCGGGCTTAAAATGCAATCTCTAGGCCCATGACAAGACGCTCGCCTGTGTCTGGCGACAGGTCCCCGAATTGGGCAGTGGCGAGCTGGGCTCAGTAGGCATTCGTGGTGTGCCAGGATGGGGGTTTGGGGGCAGTCGCTTTCGGGGAGGTGGTTGTGAGTTCGGGAGTATGTGCACGTGTGTAGGGGACACACGCTGCCTGGCAGTGCTCCCCAAAAAACCAGGGCTCTCAAGAGCAAACTCGTCCAGCTCAGAACAGGTGCTGAATCCGTGTCCCTTCCGCCCTGGGCGATGATGGAGTGGCACCACTGGGTCGCCTTCCTCCCAGAGCACAGCTCCTGACCCTGACAGCGAGCCCTTGTGCCCTGGCGACCGCGCTGGGCTGCACCGCCTTCTCTGTGTCCCACGCCCCAGGCATTCTTGGGCCCCGAAGTCAGCGCTCTCCTTTCTGGACTTTAAATCCCGGAGAAGGAATCAGAAACTTGGTTGCAGGCTCGCTTGGCATTTCAGGCCTGTGGTTGGTGTGGTTGAAACTTGAGGTGAGCCTCAACGCAAGCGGGCGGGGCCGCTGCTCAGTTTGCAAAGGCAGACCTGGAGATTTGCTCCTACAGCGGCATCCTGCTGGCGCGTTCCCAAATCCGCCTTTGGAGGAAGTCTTCGTTCTGGATGAATGGCACCCCGAGACACCCCAAATCAGGTATATCTAGTTTCAGGTGCTCTCTTACAGCTGTGGTCATGGAAGGTGCCAAATGACTCCCATCGCCCTTCTGCTGGGGGATGGCGGCAGGAGCGCAGGCCCTGCCTCGAGCTTCTCCCAGGGTTCACCGACCTTCGGCCTGTGGCGGGTGCAGTCACTAAGCGGCGGGTCACCCTGGCCTTCTCTACGGAGGGAATGTGTGCAGTTGTTCTCCCGTTCAACAAGTACTCACCCAGTGAATTTTTGCATGTTATGCACTCTTCTAGGGGTGGAGGAGACAGCAGAGAACAAAAAGAAAAATCCTAGCCCGGTGGAGTGTCATCCCAATGGGAGAGACATGATAAATAGATAAGGAAGGTGTGTGGCCCACCAGGCAGGTAGTAAAAAACTAAGCAGAGACGGTCCGGAAGGAGGAGGAGGGTGATTTGGCTTTTAGTTCTGCTATAAGGCAGATATGTTTCACAGAGAGAGAAAGCATCCCCCCTCAGGGGGAATGGCCACTCCACAATCCCTTTTCCATTCTCCTCTTGGGATTTTGGGCATACCAGCAAACGTGCCCGACGTGATTTTCAAGGCTCCAGATCTGGACTACAGGGTGCAGTGGGATTCAGGCATTTTAACCCCCGTGGCTGGCTCCAGGGTGATTATTTTTCAAATCGAGTGATCAAGGAAAGTCTCTGGAGGAGGTAACATTTGAGAAAAGACTTGAGGAAGAGAGCCAGCTGGATGGCATGGTGGTTGTGGCAGCTGGATCCCACGTGGCTGATCACACAGTGCCAGTCCTGGACCCAGTGGCTCGAGAAACACACTGAGCCTGTGTGCATGCCCAGAACCCCAAGAGGAAAATGGAGAAGGGATTGTAATAAGCCATGCCCCCAGGGAAGAGGGTTGATTTCTCACTTTCTGTCTCTAGCGAGTGCACATGCGCTATAGCAAACTAAACAAACAAACAAACCAAAAACAAGACCTGAGGAAGACCAGGGAGCGAAGCATCAGGGCAGACCATTTTGTGGGCAGAAAGTACGGCAGATGCGAAGACAATGGAGCAAGCACCTACCTGATGGGGCAGGTGGGAAATGGGGAAGGTAAAGTCGGAGAAGGAAGAGGTGAAGGTGACGCAGATCGGGTGAGGCTTCTCTGAGCGAGTTGGGAGTCATCAGAGGGTTTTATGTATTAACGTGGCATCTTCTGACACATTATAAAAGGATTATTTACCCTGCTGGGCTGAGAACAGACAGTAGGAGACAAGGACTGAAGCAAACAGACCAGTTAGGAGGCTCTAGAAATAGCCCAGGAGCAAGAGACTTGGGACAGAGAGCAACAGATATGAGCTGGTCATTTTCCTCACAGATCGGAGGTCAGGGAGGAAGGGAAGGAGACAGGGTGGACTCCAGGCCGAAAGCTGGAGATTCCAGACAGAGCAAGGCGGGGGCCAGCCCCATGGCCTAGTGGTCAGAGGAGCCGGATCCTACATGGCCGACCATGTGGTTGGAATCCTGGCCTGGTGGCTTGAAAAACATTAAACCTGTGTGTGCATGGGAAAGGGGCAAAAATCTCAACAGGATGGAGAAATGGAGAGGGGATTGCAGTGCGACCACGCCCTGCGAGGTGCCCTTTCTCCCTCTCTGTGTCAAGTGCATGCACCCTCAATAAAACAGAAAGAAAAAAAAAGAGAAAGAGCAGGTTAAGTGTAAAATCAAAACAAGGAAGAAAGGACATATAATGTGAATGACCCTAAATGCCAGCATTGGGCAACATAGCAAAACCCTGTCTAAATTTAAGAAGGAAAAATACATATATATAAAGAATAGCCATGGGGGCAGGCAGGTGGCGTGGTGGTTGAAGGTGCTGGACTCCCACATGGCCGACCACGGTTCGGATCCTAGACCTGGTGGCTTGCTTTCTTACTTTTCCTGTCTCTCTCACTCTGTCCCTCTCTGGACGAATTAAATAAATAAATAAATAAATAAATAAATAAATACAGTTGAATAAAATAATTTTTTAAAAAATAGCCATTACAGTGTCATTTGAATGTAATGAGAACTATCCTTAGTATTTGGGAAAATAAAGTTACGATGAGCAGTATGTACTGTGGTACAGTCACACTATGATATTCCAGGCAAACATTAAAAATAGCATTGTTGGACCTGCCAGTGGCATAGTAATTAGGGCAGCTGAATCCCACATGGCCAACTGCACAGTTCAAGTCCCAGACCTGGAAGCTTGAAAATCACACCAGGTACATGTGCATGTGTGCCCAAACTCCCAAAAGGAGAGATGGAGAAGAAGGGATGGCAGTGTGGCCATCTCCCATGATAGTCATGGTGGGGTGGTGGTGGTGGTGGGTGCATTCTCACTTTCTCTATGTCTAGGGCACATATACTTCTAGCAAAATTGAAACATATTAAAAGTGATATTGTCGAGGACCAGATTGTGGTGTAGCAGCAATGCAACTAGGCCCATGTGGGAAGGTCCTCAGTTCTGGCCCCAAGCCCTTCCTGTATACGCCAGATGTGGGCATGCCCCTGACCCACATGCAGAGACTAGCGTGGATGGCAGCATGTTGAGGGTTCCTCTCTCTGTCTCTTACTTTTTGTATCTCTCTCTCGGAAGAAATAAGTAAAAGTAAAGAATAGTGTTGAAAAATATCCATTACACAGAAACATTCACAATATATTATTGTATAAAATAAGCCTATATCAAAATCATCTATAAAGTTATTTTTACAAATGTTAATGATTATACTGGGATGACATTTTTTTTTCAAATTACTACTTAATTTCATTTATTATAATTTGCTCTAGAGCACGTGCACTCCCCAGAGAGAGAGAAAGTGAGAAAGCAAACCACTAGGTCTTCAACCACAGCCACGTGGGAGTCCAGCACCTTAACCACCACGCCATCTGCTGGCCCTGGGATGACAGTATTCACTCCGCTTTCCTCTTTTTTTGGAGAGGTTTTTGCTTTCAGGCGCCTGAACTCAACAGACAGACACAGAAAGCGAGAATCACCCCCCAGGGGGGATGGCTAGGCCGCAATCCCTTCTCCTCCATTCTCCTCTCGGGATCTTGGGCATGCATGCACACACTCCCGGCGTGAGTTTAAGCCACTGGGTTCGGGACGCAAACTGCGTTAGACTACATGGGGGAGTCCAGCCACATAGCCATTACGCTAACTGCTGGTCCCACTCCGCTTTCCTCTTGTTCCCAAGGTTTTTGCCGTACAAGTGTATCAGTTTCTCTCCTGAGTGGAATTGTCAAATGATACACTACGGATGAGATTTAGTTGCTACTACCACTGTGGTTTCTATGTCCCTGCTAAGACTCACACTGAAACTTAATCTCTAGTGTGACTATATATATATATATATTTTTTTTTTTTTTTTGAGAGAGGTATTTGCTGTAGGGCATGTGTGCTCACTGAAGAGACAGGGAGACAGAAAGCAAGAAATCACCCCCCCAGGGGAGATGGCCATGCCACAGTCTCTTCTCCTTTCTCCTCTCAGGATTTTGGGCACACACGTGTCCCGACCCGGGGGGACAGTCGAACAGGTTTCCTGAGGGAAGGAGTGAGAGCCAGAATAAGCGGTGTAGTGTTACAGCACGGACACGACAGTGTCTTCAGGGTCGTCCATTCATCGTGGGCAGCATGGTACAGCACAGAGATGACGCATTGCGTCTATTATGAGCAGCATGGAGACGACACAGTGCCACAGCCCCTCAGGGTCATCCGGAGATGACACAGTGTCACAGCTCTTCAGGGTCGTCCGAAGACGCCACGGTGTCAGAGCTCTTCAGGGTCGTCTGGAGATAATGGTGTTACAACTCTTCAGGGTCTTCAGGGTCATCTGTATTGTCTTCCTAGTCGCCTGGAGATGGCGCAGTGTCAGCTCTTCAGGATCTCCCAGGTCGTCTGGCGATTGTGGGCCAGGCATCGTGGTTATATACATCCTGGTGGGCCGTGATTGGTTGAATGAAGGATTGTAAAAGGTGGGTTATGATTGGTTGCTTCTGTGGACCAATCATGAGGTGCCGGATTATGCAAATCTGAGGGATTCTAAGCTCACCGATTTGCTATGGGAAGTGGCCAATCAGAGCAAGGTTTAGCCAATCATGGCAATTGTTTGCTCTCTGAGAAACCTCAGCAGGCTCGCTGGTGCGCAGCCTCCCCCACACACGCACACACTCCAAGGGTGAGTTTAGACCTACTAGGGTCGGGACTCAAACTGCGATTGGCCATGGGGGAGTCCAGCAACGTAACCATTATGCCATCTGCTGGTCCCTAGTGTGACAGTGTTTGAAGGTGATTCACTGGGTCAGGAGGTTTCTGCCCTCCTGAATAGATTAACGCTGTTATCTCAGTAATGGGTAATGATAACCTTGCAGTAGCAAGCCCCTAATAAAAGGATGACCTCAGCCACCATCTTGTCTGTTTGGAGTGACAACATCCACCTTCTGCCACAGGATAACCCTCAGTAGATACAGGGTCCCTGATCTTGGGCTTCCCAGCCTCCAGAACAATGAGCCATATAAACTGCATTCAGAGCGGTAATTCATACATTACCCAGTCTGTGGTATTGTGTTACAGTAGCAAAAACAGGCGAAGGCCACTGTCACTTTTCCAAAGTGGTTACACCAATTTGTACCCCTACCAGCAATACATGAGATTTCTAGTTAGGAGCAGCATTTTTTTTTTTTTTTTTTTTTTTTGAGAGGTTTTTTGCTATAAGGCACGTGCACTCACCAGAAAGACAGAGAGAGACAGAGAGACAAAAAGTGAGAAATCACCCCCCAGGGGGGATGGCCTCACCGCAATCCCTTCTCCTCCATTCTCCTCTCGGAATCTTGGGCACTCATGCACACGCATCCGGTGTGAGTTTAAGCCACTGGGTCCGGGACTTGAACCACAGTCGGCTACATGGGAGTCCAGTGATGTAGCCATTCCATTACACCAACTGCTGGTCCCTGGAGCAGCATATTTTTTAAAAAGCCATTGGCTCCAACCTACTGCTTTCAAAGGTAAAATAATTAAGGGAGATTTGAAAGTAAGTATGTTGGTTATAAATGTATCTACCTGTAACATAATGTCAACCTTTTCTAATCTATTTCTCATTTTATTTATTTTTACTCTCTTCAGGGTATGTATAGTTATGTATAGTGCTTTAAAGACCTGAAATGAGATGTTTTTCATGCACAAGCCAGATAGGAGTCCCTTCTCTTTATCTTTTTTTTTTTTTTTATGGGTGGGGAGAGAAAAAGAGACAGTCAGCCTTTTTGAGAAGGTCTCACTGTGTCACAATCCTTCTGCCCCAAGCATATAATTAGACAACAGAGTCAACCACACCCAGGGTGTTCCAGTTACTCCAGGAGCCAAACCTGGGCTTCCCGTGTGGCTCCCAGCCTCCCAAGCAGTGGCACGGCCTGTGTGCCACCCAGCTGTGCCTCTTTTTCTTTTTTTTTTAAGAAAGGATCTCACTGTGTCATGATCTTCCTGCCACAGTCTCCCAAACAGCTGGGGACCATGTGTGCACACGACCACACGCAGTTCTTTCAGACAATCTTACTCTCTCACTCTTGCCCAGGCTGACTGCAAGCTTGAAGTCTTCCTCCCTCAGCCTCCCGAGTAGCTGCAGCTACAGGTGCGAGCCGCCACACCCCACACACCTCACTTTCAGGGGCATGTCCCAAAGTCAGACTCGGCCTTCCACGTGGCCTCAGCACGTGGCCTCAGTCTGCTGAGTAGCAGTGACCGACATCACATGCACTACCAAGCCCAACCTCTTTATTATTATTTATTGATTTTAGAATTTTGCTTCAGGGCGCATGCACTTAACTGGAGAGAGACAGGGAGAGGGCAAGTGAGAAATCTCCTCCTCACGGGGTGGCCACGCTGCAGTCCCTTCTCCTCCGCTCTCCTCCTGGGATTTAAGGCATGCATGTACACACACCCAGTGTGGTTTTCAAGCCACCGGGTCTGGGACTCAAGCTGTAGTCAACCATGTGGAAGTCTAGTGACCTTAATCAGCTTGCCCTCTGTGGGCCCTGTCCTCTATTATTATTTTAATAATAAAATTTAATATTATTCATCTTCCTTCCTACTTTAAAATGTAATTATATCTCAGGGACCAGCAGTTGGCATAATGGCTATGTGGCTGGACTCCCATGTAGTCGACCACGGTTCGAGTCCCTGACCCAGTGGCTTAAGCTCACGCTGGCCACATGTGCTTGGGTGTCCAAGATCCCAAGAGGAGAATGGAGGAGAAGGGATTGTGGCATGGCCATCCCCCCTGAGGGGTGATTTCTCGCTTTCTGTCTCTCTGTATCTCTCTTTCTGGAGAGCACACGCACCCTATAGCAAAAACCTCTACCCCCCAAAAAATGTAATTATATTTCAAATTGTATTATATATCTCTCAAATCATTAAAGATTGATCACACTCAAAATCCAGGATTATATGAAGAATAGGAGCCAAATCTCTCATTAACACACCCCTTCACGCTCGGCTCCTCTCTCACAGAGCTCAGACCTGGAGACCTTCACACCCTGGGAAGTGGACAGGGCTGTCACCCTGCTGGAAAAAACAGCAGCTACAGCATCGGGAAGGGAGTGAGTGTCTGCGGGGAAGACCTCACGCCTCTCCCTTCATTGCCCCAGCTGTTTTGAAATCCTCTTTAGAGGACCTGAAGACATCAATTATACTCAGATAACATCGAAATTTAAACGATCTTCTAAAGTTGCTTCTCCTAAGAAGGACTCGGACGTGAACAATGTGTATCCTGTTAGAATATTAATCATCCTGTCAAACTCTTCTAACACATACACTGATAAAAAATAATAATAATCCATTGCTTTTGAACAGGCTCATCTCCTGTGAAAATTAACGAGTGGTCAGGGTCTACTCCATGGACGATGGGGCTTATTTATTATTAAAACTCTTCTCAAACCACCTGTCTTCTCCTTTAAAGTGATTCTCTAGCACGTGAAGAGCCCAGGCTCGGAGACAGACGCTCAGAGACAGACGGACGTTCCGATTCCAGGCCCCCCACTCGCCAGCTTGTGGCCTCCGTCAAGTAACTTCATTTCTTGTGTTTCAGCTTTCTCTCTAGAAAGAAATAAAATAACACCTACATCCCTGGACTGCCAATATACAGTGTGTGTATGTACGTGCGTGTGTTTCTGAGCACAGCCCAAGGCACAGGAGGAATCAGTAAATTTAATTTTCCAGGTGATTTCCAGGAATTCGCCATAAAATAATTGCAAACATGCCAACAGATGTATGTATAGTACAAGTATTATACTAGCAAGATTTTATAATATTGGGACCAGCAGATAGCGTAATGGCTATGTCGCTGGACTCCCATGTAGTCGACTGCGGTTCGTGTCCCAGACCCGGTGGCTTAAAACTCACACCGGGCACATGTGCGTGCGTGCCCAAGATCTCAAGAGGAGAATGGAGGAGAAGGGATTGCGGCATGGCCATCCTCCCTGGGGGGTGATTTCTCACTTTCTGTCTCTCTGTCTCTGTCTGTCTGGCGAGTGCACGCGCCCTATAGCGAAAACCTCTCCAAAAAAGAAAAAAAAAGATTTTATAATATTGAGAGAGAGACAATGAGAGAGAAAGTGAGAAATCACCCCCCAAGGGGATGGTGACACCACAGTCCCTTCTCCTCCATCCTTCTTCAGGATCCTAGGCATGCACTCACACACGCCCAGTCTGAGTTTCAAGCCACCGGGTCCAGGACTTGAACCGCGGTTAGCCATGTGGGAGTTCAATCTCTTAACCACCACACCACCTGCTGGCTCCAATACTGAAACATCGTACCAGCATGATTTTACAAAATTGAAACTTTGGAAACAACTATCCAATAAGAATGAGCTGAAATAAATGATGTACTATTCAAACCTAATCTACCAAATAGTACGCTCTCAATTTTACAGCAACGTCAGGCCTGGATGCCGTCATAGCCACAACACCCAGTTATGTGAGGAGTTGGCTGAGACGGTACCTGCCCCGGGGCAAGCAGGCTCTGAACTCGCTGTGCTCTGCATATCAGGCCGCACGCCCTCCTGCAGGGTAGCGCTCACCTCCAGAGTAGGGCGCTTTTCCCTAAATTGTACAAAGGGGCAGTGGGGGCTGACGCCAGCCAAGGATTACATGGACAGGAAAAAGAAATAGCAAAGACTCAGATCAGGCTAGCAGGTGGCGAAGTGATTAAGATGCTGATGCACACATGACCAGTTCCGCAGTTCAAGTCCACAACCTGGTGGTCTGAAAGACACGTGGGATGTGTGCATGTATGCCCGAAGTCTCGAGATGAACCTGGAGAAGGGGTTTGAGTCACCATCCCCCCCTGGGGGTGGCTTCTCACTTTCCCTCTCTGTCTCTTTTGGTCTCTCTCCAGAGAGTGCATGTGCCCTATGGCAAAAAAAAAAAAAAAAAAAAAAAAAAAAAAAAAAAAAAAAAAAAACGAAAAAGTGAAAAGAAAAGAAAAGAAAAGAAAAGAAAAGACAAGACAAGACTCAGATGAAAGTATTAACACTGGTGGGGCCATTAGATGGCATAGCAGTTACATGGCTGGACTGCCATATGGTTGATTGTCGTTCTAGTCCTAGACCCGGTGGCTTCAAACTCATGCTGGGTGCATGTGCGTGCCCAAAATCCTAGGAAGAGAATGAAGAAGGAGGGATTGCAACGTGGCCATCCCCCCTCCCCAATATTGGGGCCAGGAGGGTGATTTCTCAGTTTCTCAGTTTCCCTCTCACTGTCTCTGTCTCTCCCTCTCTCTCTCCCTCTCTCTTCTCTCTAGAGAGCACACACTTCCTATGGCAAAAATCTCTTTAGGAAAAAAAAAAAAAAGGATTAACACTGGTAATCTTGAAGTACCAGAATTCCGAGAGTTACAAGGGGATATTCGAAAGGTTCATAAAAAAATGTGTATTTTTTAAAAACTATGCATGGATTTCAATGTTTTTTGCACCAAAGTATATTTATCTTTAATTATATTTTTCCACAAATTTGTTGAAGTCTCCTAATACTTGTTTCTTTTAATTGTAACTTTCTCTATATGTTCATTATAGGTTTTCCAAATTTTCAAAATATTTCTACAACAAATGTATATAGATTTTGTATAATAAGATAAAAAAGTTTAATTCTGAAAAACAAACCAACTTAAAGAACTATAAGCAAAACTACAAGGAGATAGGGCTTCACACCCAAACAGATGACTGCTATTTAAAAAAAAAAAAAAAAAAAGGAAAAAAAAAAGAAAGAAAGAAAATAGCTACCAGCAGATGTCATGGTGGTTAAGGCACTGGACTTCCACATGGTCAGCTGCGGACGGAGTCCTGGACCCAACAACATCAAAATCACTCCAGATGCTTGTGTGTGTGCACCCAAAATCCCAGGAGGAGACTGGAGGAGAAGGGACTGTGGTGTAGCCACCCCCAGGGAGATGACTTCTCACTTCCACCCTCTCTGTCTCTCTTTCTATGGTGAGCACAGGCACCCCATGGCAAAAACCTAAAAACAAAACAAAATCAATGGAAAATAAGTGTTGGCCAGGCCGTGGAGAAACTGGAACTCCTGTGCACTGTTGGTGAAAGTGTGAGAAGGTACAACTGCTACGGGAAACCGTAGAGCAGCTCTTCAGAAAATTAAAACCAGACCCAACTTTTGTACAATACCAGACCACAAAGCTGGAACCCACATGCCAACTGCAGTTCCAACGGAATGAAAAGCTGGGGCCAGGGGAACCAGCAGTTAGCGTAATGGCTATGTCGCTGGACTCCCACATAGTCGACCACGGTTCGCGTCCCGGACCCGGTGGCTTAAAACTCACGCCGGGCACGTGTGCGTGCATGCCCAAGATCCCGAGAGGAGAATGGAGGAGAAGGGATTGCAGCGTGACCATCCCCCCTGGGGGGTGATTTCTCGCTTTCTGTCTCTCGGTCTCTCTCTGTCTGTCTGGCGAGCGCACGCGCCCTATAGCAAAAACCTCTCCAAAAAAAAAAAAAAAGCTGGGGCCAGACAGTGGCAGGACAGTAAAACACAACACTCTGAGAGGCAACCCTACACAGGAAAGTTCCCAGGTCGAGTCCAGAGACCTCCATGAGTACACCGCCCACACACTTGCCTATGATCCTGGCTGAAGGCTGGGCCTAAGGGTCAAGACCCTGACGGCAGTACTGTCTCTCTCTCTCTCTGTCTCTCTCTCTTGCTAATGGAATAAATAAACTTTTTTCAAAGCTGAATTTTGAGGAGATATTTGCACACCCACATTCACAGCAGCGTTGTTGACAGTGCAGGAGGAGGAGACTGGCGACCCCAGCACAGCCTTTGACTAGCCGCCTGGTCCACAATCGTGCCCTTCTTGGGGGCAGCCTGCATCCAGTGCCAGTCCACGCAAGGAAGAAAGCTCTGGCCCACCCACTGCAACTCCGAGGCCTAGCCCAGCCCCGCGTGCCCAGGGCATCAGCTGAGGCCTGTGCTGAGGCCGTGCCATGGCTCGGCTTCTCCCGCAGCCCACCTGCTTCCTTCCTCCTCCATCAGGGCTAGCCCTGAGACCCAGTAAGAACCAAACCTCGGTCTCGCAGTCTGTTTCCCAGAGAGCCCAACCGGTGACACTTTTAAAGAAACCCTTTTCTTTTAAAAGTCAGAAACCCTTTCCTGACATTATCCTCTATTTCCTTCTACATGTAATTGTTTCATTGCCAGAGTGCATGTGTGCTCATGTGAGGCAGAGAGAGAAGGCAGAAAGACTTACAGTGGCATGTGGGTTCTCCATTTCTCCACCCCATCAGGACGTAGGTCATGTGTGTACACACGCTTAGCATGGTTTTCTTTTCTTTGTTTTACATTTTTGCCTTAGGGTGCATGTACTCGCTGGAGAAACAGAGAGGAGAGACAGTGAGAGAGAAAGTGAGAAATCACCTCCTTTCTAGGGGGTATGGAGATGCTGAAATCCCTTCTCCTCCATTCTCCTCTCGAGATTCTGGGCACACACGTACATGCACCCGGAGTGATTTTCCAATCACCAGGTCTGGGACTCAAACCTTGGTCACAAAAAAATTGTGTTCTCTATTAGCTTCATTTCTGGATATTATATGAGTTTTGTTGCTAATAATATGTCAATTTTGTATTAAAATTTCTAATTGATATTGTTGATACAGAGGAATGCAAATTCTTTTTGTATGTTTATCATGAGTCTGGTTGTCTTGCTGAATCCAGAAGCTTCCCTGGGCTCCCTTCCAGCCCCTAGTTCTCTTCAAGGAGAATCCTGACATCATGGGGCTGGCCCCGTAGCCTTGTGGGTAAGAAAATGGATCCCACATGGCCGATCCTAGTTTGAATCCCAGCCCTGGCAGCTTGGAAAACACGCCAGGCGTATGTGCACGCGTGCCCAAAATCCCAATGGGATGAAGAAATGGAGGAGAAAGCACTGGGTTGTAACCACACCCTATTCGGGGTGCTAGTGGATAGAGTATCCTTCAAGTGTGATGGAAATGCACTGTAAATTAGAGTCCTGCTGGTTGTACTTCCTTGTAAAAAGACTAAAAACACTGGATTATATACTTTTAAAAGATGAATTTGGGGGCCAGCAAGTGGCATGGTGTTTAAGGACGCTGGACTTGATCCACCACAGTTTGAGACCCAGACCTGGCAGCTTGCTTTTTTACTTTGCCTTTCTCTCTTTCTCACTCTGTCCCTCTCTGATCAAATTTAAATACATACATAAAGAAATAGTTAAATAAAAATAATTTTTAATAAGATGAATTTTACAAAATATAAATTGTATCTGTCTCTTATTTTTAGTGTGTTGTTATATGGCATGTGTGCTCACCGGAGAGAGAGAGAGACAGAGAGAAAGTGAGAAATCCCCCCCTGGGGGATGACCACACCATAATCCCTTCTCCTCCATTCTCCTCCCAGGATTCTGGGCATGCATGCACACGTGCCCACCATGATCTTTAAGTTGCTGGGTCTGGGACTCAAACCATGAAGTTGGCTAGGTGGAATCCAGCTGCCTTAACCACCATGCCATGGGCTGGCCCTAGGTCTCAAAAAAATTTAAAAAAAAAAGAAAGCAAGTAGAGACTAGACTACAGTGGGCCACATGTGTAGGAGGAGACAGGCCCTTAGAGGAAGACACCGGGAGAGCAGGGGGAATGCACAGAGAGTTATGGACCTATTCGATTCCTTGACTCTGGAAAGAATGATAAAAATGTAAAAAAAAAAGTTTCCTCTGTAAACCACTAACTCTACACCTAATTTGGAGCCAAAATTAATATTATCTGCGTGGTCCCAAAATGCTTCAAAGCAAAAGTTCGGGTGGCATGAGGCCTGGATTGACCGTGCTTCTCGGTCGCAGCTGGAACAAACAGAGCCTGTCAGGGACTGCCCCTCCAACCAGGCTTTAAAGAATGGCGGCAGGGAATACTCAGAGGGTTTTATATTAGGTCATCGTGAAAGTCATGATGTTTTTTTTTTCTTTTACATTTTTCTATACAAAATGCATCATGACTTTCCCAACGACTCGATCATTTATTTCTCTTTTGCTGTCTCTCTTTCCATCTCCCTTTCCTTCCTTTCAGTAGCTTACACACATTTTAGGAAACCATCAAACTCTAAATTAAACTCATTAAGCCTTGAAAGGGCCATAAAAATAAACACAAGGCCCCATCCCATAACATAGCAGTTCTGGTCCCACACGGCCAACTGAAGTTCAAATCCCAGCCCCAGTGGCTTGGAAAATACGTGGGGCCCATGTGCACGAGTACCCAGAATCCCAACAGGTCGGAGAAATGGAGGAAAAAGGATTGCTCTATGGCCATACCTTTTGGGTGTGCTTCTCTCTCTCTCTCTCTCTCTCTCTCTCTCTCTCTCTCTCGTGTGATCACACATGCCTTCTGGCAATTAAATTAAAAAAATGAACACAATGCCATCCTTACCATCCTAATCCAGTAAAGGTCATCCCGTGTCTACTCTAATCATTAGACACGAGAAATACCGTGAGTTAGATGCTAAGGAATTTGTAAAAGGAAAGTAACAAGTGGGCCAGGCCGAGGAAGACCCAACACAAATGTACTTGCCAAAGCCTCGATGGAGGCTTTATGGACTTCCAACAACTCTGCATTGGTAACGAAGATATTTCCTGTGAAAAAGGATTAGCAACAACGACATGGGCTAGAATGACATATTCAGGAAACAGGAAACAAACACATTTGCAGGAGTTAATATGGATTGGGAGTGCCTGGCTACCTAGGCGCTACTGATTGCCTCTGTGTCCTGGGCTAGATATCTGTTAATCTCTAAATTGATAACACTGGCTTTTTTGTGGGGCCAGCCCCATGGCCTGCTAGTTAAGGGAGCTGGAACCCACATAGCCAACTGAGTGTTTTGAATCCCAACTCTAGCGGCTTGGAAAATATTCTGAGCACACATGCACACATGCCCAGAATCCCAATAGGCTAGAGAAATGGAGAAGAGATTGCAGTGTGATCATGCCTGGGGAGGTACTTTCTCCCTGTCTCTCTCTGTCTCTGGCAAAATGTTTTTCAAATTGGCTTGTTAAAAAAATTTGCTAGAGTGTGCATGCAATCCCGAGAGACAGAGGGAGAGAGAGAGAGAGAGAGAGAGAGAGAAAGAAAAGTGAGAAAGCACTCTCTATGGAACAGTTACGCTGCAACTGCTTCTCTTTGATTGCTTTAAGAAATTTGGAGCAGGGACCAGCAGTTGGCGTAATGGCTATGTTGCTGGACTCCCATGTAGTTGACCACGGTTCGCGTCCCGCACCCAGTGGCTTAAATTCACACCAGGCACGTGTGCTTGTGTGCCCAAGAGGAGAATGGAGGAGAAGGGATTGCGGCGTGGCCATCCTCCCTGGGGGGTGATTTCTCATTTTCTGTCTCTCTGTCTCTCTCTGTCTATCTGACGAGCACACGTGCCCTATAGCAAAAATCTCTCAAAAAAAAAAAAAAAAGAAAAGAAATTTGGGGCACACACACACACACACATGCCTGGAGTGTTTTTCAATCAGCCAGGTCCAGGACTCAAACCATGCAGTCAGCCTTGTAGGCTCCAGCTGCCCCATCTGCCACATCACCAGCTGACACCCACATTGGCTATGTGTTGTATAATTTGCAGAGTATCTCATCGTTTTCTCATTTGCAGACTTCACACCTCTTTGGTCCCTCATCCCAGATGCTGTCTACTCCACTGGTGGGATGTGATCTCTGTCGAGAAAGGAAAAATCAAAATTATACAAAATGGATCTATTTGATGTTCCTTGGCTCGAATCATCCTATTTGTCACATAGAAACTGTTCAGGTTAGTCCAGCTCAATGTTTTCTTTAAGAAGTTAAGTAAACTGCTTCTCACTGACTTGCACGTTTCTTGGTGATTGGGTAGTGATCAGGGCTAATTAAATTATATGTTTAAGCTTTTCATATAAGCCTTTTATCTTAAAATCATGAGGGGACAAATTCTTCCCATCTTTAAAAAAGATGAGTGGTATGTTTGCCCTCTCCTAGGAAAGATTTCTTCCTTTGTCATCGATACTGTTGGTGGCTCTGTTGTCATGGAATTCCTCATTTTTAATTTAATTTTTTTTATTATTTTTTAAATGTTGTTATAGGGCACAAGTGCCCACCAGAGAGAGACAGCCAGGAAGAGAGAGAGAGAGAGAGAGAGAAAGCAAGCCTCCAGGTCTGGGACTCAAACCACAGTCGGCCATGTGGGAGCCCAGCGCTTCAACCACCATGCCACCTGATGGCCCCCATAATTCCAATTTTTAAAAGTCCCCTGTTCTTAGCCGCTCCCGATTTAAATTGGTTCAGTTTTTAATTTTAACACGTCCTTCCAGCTCTCCCGACGTTGAGGGTATTTTCTTTGCCCCTCTGTCCAGGGGAGGCACCCACTCCTCACTGTTCAGGGATAAGATTTTCCTTGAAAACAGAGGTGAAAAACACTAGCATAGCATTTTCCAAGTCCTCTCTCCTTCCCTTTGTTCTTACCTCTATTTTGTCTACTATTATAGTTTTTTTAAAGAATTATTTTATTTAACGTAATTAATTAATTTTAATTTGAGCAGAAGGGCCAGAGAAAAAGAGAGAGAGAAGGAAAGTGAGAAAACAAGCTACCAGATCTGGGACTCGAACCACAGCCGACCACGTGGGAGTCCAGAGACTTTAACTGCCACGCCACCTGCCGGGCCGTATTTTGTCTACTATTACAGTTTTAAGAATGCTTGGGGTCGGGACCAGCAGTTAGCGTAATGGCTATGTCGCTGGACTCCCACGTGGTTGACCACAGTTCGAGTCCCAGACCCGGTGGCTTAAAACTCACGCCGGGCACGTGGGCATGCGTGCCCAAGATCCCGAGAGGAGAATGGAGGAGAAGGGATTGCAGCGTGGCCATCTCCCCCTGGGGGGTGATTTCTCGCTTTCTATCTCTCTGTCTCTCTGTCTTTCTGGCGAACGCATGCGCCCTATAGCAAAAAAAAGAATGCTTGGGGCCGACCAGTTGCATGGTGGTGATGGTGGCTGGCCATTCCTACAAGATCGACCGCACAATTCGAGTCCCAGACCTGGCAGTTTCAAAAATAAACCAGGTACGTGTACGTGTGTACCCAAAATCCTGAGAGGAGAATGGAGGAGAAGGGACTGCAGTGTGGCCATCTCCTCTGGGGGCATTTTCTCACTTTCTCGCTCTCTCTTTCCCCCACACAGCATACACCCTATAGCAAAGAAAAACAAAAGAGAGAGAGAGAGAGAAAGAAAAGAAAAAAATGACAGTTATCTTTTAGATTTCTCACAAATTGTGTCCCGCTTGTGCCTAACTACACACATTTTACACTAGATGCTTTATTCTCAGTCTTAGGATACAAGGTGACACATTACACCCTTGGATACTTGGGAACCTACAGCCCATTTCAAGAGGTTTCTCTGAGTAGGTAGTGAGAGATTATAATTAAGCTGCTAAGTGGGGTTTTTGAAAAGGATCATTTCGACAGAAAATTATAGCTGCAGCGTATTCTTGATTATTCAGAATCCACAGGTTACCCTAATAAACTGTGCCTCCTCTCTGCCGTTAGCTGTTAGTGCCTACCAGCCCTCCCACACCCATAACTCAGGACTCTGCTCACCCCAAATTTGGAAAGGTGGCAGGACTATAAAATTCACTGTTGTCGTGAGAAAAAGAAATACTGTTTTTATAAGTGAAATGTATCTATGTAAAGGATTATGGGAACTCATCTTCAAACACATTCACATATCCAAATACGAGAGTGCTGGGAACCATTCCGCAGGGCTTTTTATTCAGCTGAGAAATAAAAGCAGATAGCAGATTGAAACTTTCTTCAAAGGATAGCATTAAAAAAGAAGCTCTTCCATCAAATGAAAAAGTCAGTGTGAAAAATATAGCAAAAACTCAAGACTAGAGAATAACAAAAGACACCTGTGACCAGTGACACTCATTGCTGAAGATGAAGGGTGTCCCTGCAGCTCAGTGGTTAAGGAAACCAGATCCCACATGGCTGACCACAGTTCGACTCCCAGCCCTGGTAGCTTGAAAAACAAGCCGGGCCCATGTGCATGCATGCCCGAAATTCTAAAAGGGAGACGTGGAAGAGAAGGGATTGCAGCATGACTCTGTCCCACTGGGGAGGGCTTGCTCTCGCTCTCTCTCTGGTGAGTGCACGCACCCTCTGGCAATTAAAAAAGAAGAAGAGAGTATAAACAGTGGTTCACAAAGTGTGCATCCTCTCCTCTACCCAGATCAGATCAGCATCACCTGGGAAGTTGCTATTGAGTTGGTGCAAACGTAATTGCAGCTTTGCATTGTTGAAATTTGCCATTTGATATTGGATGCATCCTTAAATAAACGTGGTTATGTTATACATCATTGTAGTGTGCATTTCTTGCTTTATGTTTTCCCCCCTAAGGACATTACTTGCTGTTTATTTTATAGGCACTTTAGACTATGGAAATGATGTTAGACAAAAAGCAAATGAGAGTGGTTTTCTTATATGAATTCAAAACGGGTCGTAAGCAGCGGAGACAAGTCACAACGTCACCAAGACATTGTCCCAAGAACTGCTAACAAAGATTCAGTGGAGTGGTGGCTCAAGAACTTTTACAAAGGAGATGAGAGTCTTGATGATGAGGAGCGCAGTGGTGGCCATCCGATGTTGACAACGACCAACTGAGAGCAGTCATGGAAGCTGGTCCTCTTCCAGTGCCACGAGAAGTTGCCGAAGAACTCAGCATCGACCATTTTATCATTGTTTGGTATTTAAAGCAAATTGGAAAAGTGAAAAAGCTCAATAAGTGGATGTCTCATGAGCTGAATGAAAATTTTTAAAAAAATGTTGTTTTGGGACCAGCAGTTGGTGTAATGGCTATGTCACTGGACTCCCAGATAGTCAACCACAGTTCAAGTCCCAGACCTGGTGGCTTAAACTCACGCCATGTGCTTGTGCGTGCGTGCCCAAGATCCTGAAAGGAGAATGGAGGAGAAGGGATTGCGGCATGGCCATCCCTCCTGGGGGGTGATTTCTCGCTTTCTATCTCTCTGTCTCTCTTTGTCTTTCTGGTGAGCGCACGCACCCTATAGCAAAAACCTCTCAGAAAAAGAAAAAAAAAAAAAAGAAAAATGTTGTTTTGAAGTGTCATCTTCTCTTATCCTACAACAACAACAACAACAAACCATTTATTGATCAGATTACGATGTGATGAAATGCAGATTTTATATGACAGCTGGCTGGACCAGAAAGAAGTCCCAAAGCACTTCCCAAAGCCAAACTCACTCCAAACACAAGGTCTGAAGCGCTGTTTGCTGGGGTCTGATCCACTGCAGCTTTCTGAACCCCAGGGGAACCGTGACGTCCGAGAAGTGTGCTCAGCCAACCAGTGAGACGCACCAAAACCGCACCACTGTCTGCAGCCAGTGTCGGTCAGCAGAAAGAGCCCCAAGTCCCCTCTATGACAACCTCTGCTGAACCTTGCGTGACCAACGCTTCAAATCATCAACAATTGGGCTACAAAGCTCTGGCTCATCCGCCATATTGGCCTGACCTCCGACCAACCAACTACCACTTCTCCACGCATCTCGACATTCCGCAGGGCTTCCGCAACCAGCAGGTTGCAGAAAATGCTGTCCAACAGTTAATCGAATCCTCGAAACTCAGATTTTTACCCTACAGGAATAAAAAAACTTATTCCTCATTGGCAAAAATGCATTCGTTGTCATGGTTCCTTTATTTTGATTAATAAAGATGGATTTGAGCCTCACTGTAATGATTTTAAAAGCACAGCCTGAAACCACAACTGCCTTTGCACCCGCCTAATAGAAATGGGAATTCTTAGACCCTGCTCAAGATGGACCAGTTGGAAACTCCGAGGGTAGAGCCCAGCAATTCATGTCTCCACTTTTGTGTTTGTTTTTGTTGGTTTGTTTTGTTTTGTTTTTTGAGAGGTTTTTGACTATAGGGCACGTGCACTTGCCAGAGAAAGAGAGAAAGACAGAGAGACAGAAAGCAAGAAATAACTTCCCAGGGGGATGGCCACGCCGCAATCCCTTCTCCTCCATTCTCCTCTCGGGATCTTGAGCACACACGCACACGTGCCCAGAGTGAGTTTAAGCCACCAGGTCCAGGACTGGAACCGTGGTTGACTACATGGGAGTCCAGCGACATAGCCATTACGCCAACTGCTGGTCCTATCTGCTTTTGTTTTTAATTTGCTATTGAGCACATGTACTCACCAGAGAGAGAGGGAAAAATGAGAATCACCAGTCCCCCACCCCCAACCCAGAGGAGATGGCCACACTGCAATCCTTTCTCTTCCACTCTTCTCCTGGGATTTGGGGCAAGTACGCATATGTGCCTGGTGTGTTTTCCAAGCCACCAGGTCCAGACTGCAACAATGCAGTCAGCCCTGTAAGCTCCAGCTGCTCTAACCACCACGCCACCCGGCTGGCCCACAATTGAAAGCCTGCCATCTGACTTCTTTTTTTTTCCTTAACATTTCTTTCTTTATTTATTTCGTGTTGAGAGAAAGAGAGTGATGGGTACCCTTTTTCAGGGTCTTGCCACTCTGTGAACCTCCGTCTTGCCTTCCGGCCAGCTTGCCAGCATCACCTGTTCCAGCCGACTCCGAGTCCCAACCCAGGGCCTTCCTGCATGGCTCCAGCATTGCTCAGCACACCCTACTGCATGTGCCACCACGGTGGGCCATGCTAGGTGACTGCGAAGCATAGCAAAGTTTGAGAGAAAATATTTAAAGAGCTTGTCTTCATCACCTCCGATGTACATTCTTCTAATTCTAAACAGCTTTGGGTTGGGCCACCCAGAGCTTATCAATGAATTTGTAAAGTAAAAACTCTAAGGTCTGTCACAAGAAAGGCACGTATGATGTCCTATTTCAAGAAGACTCCTAAAATAAGCATGTGAGGTTCGCTGCCTCGACCTCAATGTCAAGGTTTAACCTGTGACATAAAAATAAGCAGCTCTTGGGACCAGCAGTTAGCGTAATGGCTATGTCGCTGGACTCCCACGAGTCGAGCGCGGTTCGAGTCTCGGACCTGGTGGCTTAAACTCACGCCGGGTGCGTGTGCGTGCGTGCCCAAGATCCCGAGAGGAGAACGGAGGAGAAGGGATTGCGGCGTGGTCATCCCTCCTGTGGGGTGACTTCTCGCTTTCTGTCTCTCTGTCTCTCTCTGTCTGTCTGGCGAGTGCATGCGCCCTATAGCAAAAACCTCTCAAAAAATAAAAATAAAAATAAAATAAGCAGCTCTCCTAATTCCTTTCTTTATCCTCTAATTCCATAAAAGAATTATGTATTTAATTTTATTTATTACTATTTTTTTTTAATTTGCTATAGGGCATGTGAGCTTACCAGAGAGAAATGAGAAAGTGAGAAAGCAAGCCACCAGGTTCAGGCCTTGAACAAGGTCAGCATGTGGGAGTCCAGCAGCCCAACCACCACGTCACCCTACAACCTTCCCCAGGCCTCTCTGTATCCACAGTCTTTGGCAATAAATTTCAATTTCTAGTTATTTTCCTGGCCAAATTTTTTAAATTATAATTGATCCATGGTGACATGTCTAAAGCAAAGTAGCTTCAGAAAACACCAAGAGGCTTTATCATAGCCCCGATACTCAGTTCTGAAATACAGCTACATCTTTTTATTCTAGTCTTGTTTATCGTTCTTAACAAATTTCATTTGCCAGTACTTTTTGCTTTTGAATACGTTTCATAGAGTCAGGAAATGATGCCATTAAGATAAAACACTTGTCATTATATATCAAAGGGGTATGTGATACAGTTATAAAAAATAATAGCGTAGGTAGTTTATAATTTAAGAGCTCTTCAAATACGTATAAATCTTTGAAGTCAGATTCCCTCTACTATCACTAAATATTGGGAAAGGCAATACATTGAATTAGAAACAAATTGTAATACATGCTTTTTTCCCCTTAAATCTGCAAACTGTCTTTTACAACAGTAAGTCAGTGGACAGCAGCTTCTGTGATCATTACAGTGAACTTACGCTCAAATTTTGTAATGGTGGATATCACTCTAACACAACGGTTCTCACCCTGGGTGCAGATTAAAATTACCCAGGGAACTTTTAACAGCTCCAATGTCAGGGCCAGCAGGTGGCATAGTGGTTAAGGTGCTGAACTCCCACATGGCCAACTGCGGTTTGAGTTCTAGACCCAGTGGCTTGAAAAATCACACTAGGTACATGTGCATGCGTGCCCAAAATCCCAAGAGGAGAATGGAGGAGAAGCGACGGTGCCGTGGCCATACCCCCTGGGCTGATTTCTCACTTTCCCTTTCTCTGTGTCTCTCTGTCTCTTTCTCTCCAGTGAGCACACATGCCCTGTAACAGAAACATAAAAAAATAATAGTAAAAAAATTTAAAAAAAGTACCAACACCAAGTTAAACTCCTGAACACTCTGGGTGTGGAAATAAATCTCTGGAAATTAAAATAAAAATAAAATAAAAATCTCTGGGTGTGGAAACCAGATATCAGTATATGTGTGTGTGTGTGTGTGTGTGTGTGTGTGTGTGTATGTGTGTGTGTATATATATATATATATATATATATATATATATATATATATAATTTTATTTGCTATAGGGCACATGCACTCACCAGAGAAAGTCAGAGAGAAAGAGAAAGTGAGAAAGCAATCTGGCAGATGTGGGACTCGAACCATGGTCAGTCACCTAACCATCACACCGCCTGCTGACCTCCCTGATGTCAATATTTTATATAAATTCCCAGGTAATTCCAGGGCCGCCAAGGCTGAGAATCACTGCTTAAGTTGACCAAGGTCCTTTTACAGAGACAATTACATTGGGATGCTGGAAAAGTCCTGACGTACTTTTCTATGTATGTTATTGTTAGTGTGATGGTGAACGCGAGCAGTCTGAGGATGCGAATGAGGCATGGTCGATGATCATTATTCTTTACTAAATCCTTAGCTTGCTATCGTTTCATGTCACTCCATTTACTCAAAACCCTTCCGTGATTATACAAAAAACAAAACAGATCAAAGGCTTAAACATCAGAACTAGAATCATAAAACTCCTAGAAGAAAACAAGGGGGAAATCTTTGTGACATTAACTTCAGTAACGATTTCTTGGATATGACCAAAAAGATGCCCAACAGAGGAAAAAGTAGACAAAGTGGACTGCATGAGAATTAAAAGCTCTGCATATCAAAAAACACAAACAACAGAGTGAAAAGTAACCTAGGGGATTATATACAAATTATATACCTGATTAGGGACCCATATCCAGAATATATAAAGAACTCTTACAGGGACCAGCAGTTGGCGTAATGGCTATGTCACTGGAATCCCATGTGGTTGAGTCCCAGACCCGGTGGCTTAAACTCACGCCAGGCATGTACATGCGTGCCCAAGATCCTGAGAGGAGAATTGAAGAGAAGGGATTGCGGCGTGACCAGCCCCCTGGGAGGTGATTTCTCACTTTCTGTCTGTCTCTCTCTGTCTCTCTGGCAAACGCACATGCCCTATAGCAAAAACCTCTCCAAAAAAAATAGAAAGAAAACTCTTACAGACCAGCTGGTGGCATAGAGGTTAAGGCAGTTAGAGTCCACATGGCCAACCCTACAGTTTGAATCCCAGACCCAGTGGCTTGAAAAACTTCTCAGGCACATGTGTATGCATGCCCCAAATCCCAAAAGGTGGAAGAGAGAGAGGAGAAAGAATTATGACTATGGATGACCCTAGTCAATAAAAACAGGTTTATCCACTTACATATCTAGGTAACCGGCTACAGGCAAGAATCCCCCATAGAGGATGCTTTCTCCATTTCCCCCCACTCTCTCTCTGTCTGGCAAATACACACAAGTTTTTAAATAATAATTAAAAATAAAAAGAACTTCTACAACTCAACAACAACAAATTATTCTAGAGCTGGGCTCAGTGACACGTACCTATGATACCAAGTACTTTTTTTTTTTTTTTTTGAGAGGTTTTTGCTATAGGGTGCATGCGCTCGCCAGACAGAGACAGAGACAGAAAGCGAGAAATCACCCCCCAGGGGGGATGGCCACGCCGCAATCCCTTCTCCTCCATTCTCCTCTCGGGATCTTGGGCACACACGCACACACGCCCGGCGTGAGTTTAAGCCACCGGGTCCAGGACTCGAACTGTGGGCGACCACGTGGGAGTCCAGTGACATAGTCATTACGCTAACTGCTGGTCCCTGATACCAAGTACTTTTGAGGCCAAGGGAGGGGCTAGTGAATTGAGCCCAGACCAGGCAATATATTGATAGCAAAATCCTATCTCTAAAAAAAAAAAAGATTTTGAGGTAAGAAAAGGGCTTGATTATTAGACATCCTGCAAAGAATATATGCAAGTGGTCTAAACCACATGAAGAAATGTGAAGAAATTGGAACTTTGTGCACTGCTGGTAGGTGTGTAAAAGGTGCAGACACGATGGAAAACAGCATGGTGGGTCCTCAAATAATTCAAAATAGAATTGTTGGATGATCCAGCAATTCTGTTTCTGGGTACATACACTAAAGGCCTGAAAGGGGGATCTCAAAGGGGTATTTGTACACCAACGTTTATGACAGTATTATTCACGGTAACTGAAAGGTGGAAGTAATCCATGTGTCCATCAACAGATGAATGGATAAGCAAAATGTGAGACTTACATACAATGGCTTATAAATCAGCCTTAAAGAGGAAAAGTATCCTGACACATGCTACGACGTGGATGAACCTTGAACCAGTCACAGAAAAGATAAACACTGTACAATTCCACATATAGGAGGCACCTAGGGTAGTCAAACTCATAGAGACAGAAAGTAGAGTGGTGGTTGCCAAGGGCTGCAGGGAGGGGAATAGTGAGTTGTTATTTGATGTGTACAAAAAAGTTTTAGAGAGCCAGCAGATGGTGTGGAGGTTCAGGCAACCAGACCCTACATGGCTGACTGAGCAATTCGAGTCCCAGACCTAGCAGCTTGAAAAATACACAGGACCCGTGTGCGTGTGTACCCAAAATCCCAAGAGGAGACTGGAGGAGAAGGAATTGTTGCATGGCCATGCCTCCCGGGAGGTGATTTCTCACTTTCTCTCTCTGTCTCTGGAGAAGACACATGCCCTAGAGCAAAAAAAAAAAAAAAAAGTTTCAGTTTTGCAAAGTGAAAAGAGTTCTGAATCTGAAGAGTGGTTGCACGACTATGTGAATGTACTTAACACTAACTGTACACTTAAAAATAGTTAAGATGGCAGCTTTTACTACAATTTAAAACGAAATACATGCAAACATACATGCATGCCTTCGCTGGCTTCTCATTGCAGACAGCAGTAATTCCCAATCTTTTTCTCAGCAGGCGCACATAGAAATGATCACTAACACCCTCGGGGAAATGGGCAAAGTTGTGCAAGGCTAGAGGTGACCACTGGGGTCTCTGGCCGTCTCTGTCTCTGTATGGTCTTCCCAAAGGTTTCAAGGGTCAACTTCTTGACACTTGGGTGATCCATTCACAAATCTCTAGCTGGGAATATCTGTCTAAGTTCTCCAGCCTTGCCATAAAATTGATTATGGCCTGGCTTTTTGGTCTTCTTAGGGCTTTTCTGGTTGTATATAAATGAAATCTAATACACAGCTGTTTTAAAAAAACAGGTTTATCGACTTACATGTCTAGGTAACTGGCTACAGGCAAGAATGCTTTGAGGGGGTTCAAATAATCTTGTAGACTTTTCTCATCTCTTATCTGTGTATCCCAGTGGATGTCAGCTTCATTTTCAAAAACGCTCTAAGCTAGTGATTTTTTTTCTTTTTTTTTTAAAGGTTTTTGCCTCAGCGCATGTGCACGCATCAGAGAAAAAGAGACAGTGAAAGGGAAAGTGAGAAGTCACCACCTGGGGGGAATGGCCACTCCGCAATCCCTTTTCCTCCATTCTCCTCCTGGGATCTTGGGATCTTGGGTGCACATGCACATGCGCCCAGTCTGAGTTTCCCAGCCTGGATCTGGGCTCAAACCTCAGTCGACCATGCGGAAACCCAGTGACATAACCACTATGCCATCTGCTGGCCCAAAGTTAGTGAGTTTCCATCACAAGTAGAGCTACATTGCAAATGGTCTGCACCACCCGTTTGAACATTTCCATATGTCCCCCCTGGTGTCCCTGTGGAAGCGTTTCCCCTGGGAAATGGTTTTCAACGGGTGGTCCCACCCTGCTCCTCACACCGCAATGCGTTAACAAATCACCCACATCTTGGTCACACCCTGCTTCCAGTTCTCTAGGTTGGAGTGGGGCCTGCATTGTACATTTCTGACACACTCCCAGGTGACGTGGATGCTGCAGGTCCAAGGGCCACATTCCAAATATCGAGGGAGTAGGACACACTCAGAAATGTACGGGGGCCTATTTTATTGTCATGGTGACTATTCCAGAAAATAGCGGCGGGGAGCAGGGATCTGAAACTTCTCTCATAGACCCGGGAGAGTTCGGCATAGCGAAAGATTGCGTCACTCGCAATGTCAATAGCTCTCCATTTAGGAAGGGAGCTCTTCTGTGGAGTGGCACCCAAGAACGTGGGCGAAGGGAGTAGCCAGGCAGAGAAACATCAGGCAAGGCATGAGGACGCAGAGCGTGGAGGCCGCAGGCAGAGGGGACAGTTCGTGTGTTGGGGATTGGTGACATTAAACCAAAAGGTAACTCAATTGAGTGCCAAATGAAATACACTGAAAATGAAAAATGAAATACACTGAGAAAGTCGGAGGGCTGGGCCTGTGGTGCAGTGGTTAGGCGAGTGCACCAAGAGCCAGATCCCACATGTCCAACTGCCGTTCAAATCTCAGCCCCAGACGCTTGACGAAACGTGTCAGTTGTGTCATCTCTAGATGACTTACAATACCCACACAGTGTCAAAATGATGTGAATAGTTGGTTTATTATATTGTTTAGAGAATAACAGCAAGAAAAACATCTGTACTTGTTCAGGACAGATGCAACTATCAACTACCGTAGGTCTAACTGCAATCATCTTAGGCCAAACTACATGATACATGTCCACAGTGCAACATTTTCCATCCACAACTGGCTGAACCCGTGGATGTGGAACCCACAGATACAGAAGGCCAACTGTATATCATTAATAAATGAGGGGCTGCCAAGTGGAGTGGTGGTTAAAGGCACTGGACTCCCACATGGGTGACTGCAGTTCAAGTCGCGGACCTGGTGGTTTGCTTTGTCACTTTCCCTCTCTCTCTCTCTTTCTCTGATTAGAGTGGAAAATAATAATAATAAATGAAGTTAAATAAGTCTTTAAAAATAAATAAGTAAATAAATAAACGAGAAGCCCTTCCTTACAATGAAATATTAAATGATAAATGTAGAAAGGATGATGGAGACGGGGAAGCGGCAAGAGGCATGGTGGTTAAGGCGCTGGACTCCCACATGGCTGACCACAGTTCAAGCCCCAGATGTGGCAGCTTGCTTTCTCACTTTCTCTGGTTAAATTCAAAAATAATAAATAAAAATTAAACAAACAATGAAAAAAAAAAAACATGATGGAGATAGAAAATCACTATTTGGTGAGCTAGCCCCATGGTTTGGTGGTGAAAGGAGCCAGATCCCACGTGGCTTACCACATGTTTTGAATCCCAGCCCCAGCAGCTTGGAAAACATGCCAGGCGTGTGTGTGTGTGTGTGTGTGTGTGTGTGTGTGTGTCCAGAATCCCAACGGGAAGGAAAAATGGAGAAGAAATTGCCGTGTGACCATGCCCCATTGGAGGGTGCTTCCCCCTCTCTCTCTCTCAGTCTCTGTCTCTGATGAGAACACATACTCTCCGGCAACTGAAAAATGATCAGTGATCACAGAGGTGGTGATAAAGGTGGGTGTTGTTAAAGGAAGCTAGCGCTGGCAGGTGGAGGTCTGATGGAGAATAAGGTATTGGCGTACTCTCAGAATATCACCCCACAAGATCCTTAACACATTAAAGAAAAGAAAGCGATGACTTCCCAGTGGAGAAACCCAGCAGACACCCCCATGAAGAGGGGACCGAGGACGGCATGACCAACCGCATCATGCGCCTCCTGACGTGATGCGCCCAGACAGACATGGCATGGTTTCCATGCGGCCTGCCAAGACGGCGTGACCTGATCCCACAACGCATGAATAAACAGCAGACGTGGGTTGAGGATCACCCACTGAATGGAGGCCTGTGCTTTCTAACATGGCTGAGGTCATGAGGGAGACAGGAAAGACTGAAGAACAGTTCCGGGTGAGAGGAGACTGGGCATGACAAGAAAATGCAGTGCATGTTCCTGAATGGGAGTCTGGGCCGGAACGCACAATGAGGTATTCTGGGGGTGGCTGGCGAGATGTGAATGGAGTTTGTCGATGGGATGGCGGTGCGGGCTCAGTGTGATGCCCTGACCTGGGGAGCTGGAGAGTGGTTATGCTCTGGGGAAATCAACCCCGGGGTATGTAGGAACGGTGGGCTCTCATGTCTGTGCTTGCTGTCAACTGGCTCATAAAAATACAAACGAATAATAAAGGACATACCCAAGGGGACTTAGGCTCATGGAAAAATGGAACGAACGAACGTTTGAGTATTTGGGTGCAAAATCCACCTAGTTTTTCATCATATGCCTTTTCCATAAACTTGCTGAAGATCCCTCATCCACCCACACGTGCACATGCATCTATAACACAGACAACGGGCGAGCCGGCCAGTGGTGTGGTGGTTAAGGCGACTGGAGCCCACATGGTCAGCTGCACAGTTGGCGTCCTGGACCCGGTGACCTGGAAAGCACACCAGACGTGAGTGCGTGCAGGCCCAAACTCTCGAAAGGAGAATAGAGGAGAAGGTACTGAGGGTGGCCATCCCTCAGGGAGGTGACGTCTCCCTTTCCCTCTCTCTGTCTCACGCAACTGCACACACCGTATAGCAAATTTTAAAGAGAAAAAGGTTAACGGAGCATGTAGAAAATCTGGGAGACGAGAATATCAACTGTTTCTTAATGTCGGGCCATAGGAACGCAGAGAAGCAGGAGAACGAAGTGTCTGGGCCGGGCACGAATTTACCAGGAAGGACGTTGACTGACTTAAGCTTGAGTCATGAACAGTATTTAGAAAAGAATAAAGGAAGAAAAGAATAGTCTAGAAGACACAAGCATACACAAAGACAGCCATCGTCTGGGACAAACATGGCAGGCTTGGGGAACAATAAAGAGGCCAACTTGGAGGCAGCGGGTGGCATGTGATTAAAGCACTGGACTCCCATGTGGCCGACTGGGATTCAAGTCCCGGATCCGGCAGATTGAAACTCACACCGGGCATGTGTGCATGTGTGCCTAAGATCCCAAGAGAATGGAATAGAAGGGATTATGGTGTGTCCATCCCCCCAGGGGTGATTTCTCACTTTCTATCTCTGTCTCTCTCTGTTTCTCCAGCGAGTACACATGCCCTATAGCAGAAATCTCTCAAAAAATAAAATAAGAGACTGACTTGGGCAGGCTTCGTCTGGGAGAGGAGTTAACATTTAAGTTAAGGTGGAGCCCATGACTGAGGGGCGGGGTGCCTGCCACCTGCTTTGGAGTAACTGCGTGTCTTCTATTCCATGTGGTCACTAGAGGGAGTAAAGGAGGCAGATCTGGCCCTTTGGCATCTTTGGGCAAAGTGATTAGGCTAGGGATGGCCACATGCCTCGAACAGGAAAAGTCAGAGGGCCTCCCTGGATTGCTGCTGGGGTGCTGGGAGCAAACACGAATCTCTCCCTGGAGGTAACAGGCCGGAAGGATGCAAATCCGAAGTTGCCCTGCCCATCCCTGAGAGTAATGTTTCCTGAAATTTCAAACTTATGCAAAGTGTCTTTCCTCTTTTGTAACCCTTCTGTTCTTCTGGCTTAATGCAAGTTGACCTCGTTCCTGAAAAATTTCCATTCCCTACACTGCCCTCTCTCTCTCTCTTTTTTGGAGAGATTTTTGCTATAGGGCTCATGCACTTGCCAGAGAGACAGAAAGCAAGAAGTCACCTCCCAGGGGAAATGGCCATGTTGCAATCCCTTCTCCTCCCAGGATCTTGGTCACACACACACATGCGCCCAGCGTGAGTTTAAAGCCACCAGGTCCAGGACTCAAACTGCAGTTGGCCACGTGGGAGTCCAGCAAGATAACTGTTAGGCCATCTGCTGGCCCCCCTCTCTTATTTCTCTTAGTATCCATATCATCTCTGCTCATTTCGTATCTGTACGTTTTTAGATTTTAAGGTTATCTGGTTTTATATTACTATTTGACTGTTTTGCATGCATATTGCTTTCTCATCGTAGCAATGTTGTAAGGTGGCCAGTAAGTGTCAGGATGGAAGGCGTTAAACCTTTCATACTGCGTCAAAATAGAATGTGGCACAAAAAATTAAAACCACAGAAAACGGTTATAGGCCACCATTAAAGTTTCTTACTTTTTGTCTTTGTTTTTTAAATACCATTAAGATTTCAGCATCTGTTTCTCATGTGCTTAGATGAGAATGCAATCTGATTCCAAACGCTGTACTTAAAAAAAAAAAAAAAAAAAAAAAAAAACAGTATTGCATAGCCAGATTCTTCCTCCAAATTGCATTGGAGACTCACATGTTAGTGCCTGTAGATGTATATTGCTGAAGCAGGTACTTTGAGATGTTTCAGATAAAACGTGGACTTGGTAGAAGCATGCATGCCAAAGGCAGAATCAGACCCCCATTCTCTGCACTTTTCTTTTTCCTTTTCAAGTTGCTACAAAACATGTACACTCACTGGAGAGAGTGTAAGTAAGAAAGCACCCCCAGGGGAATGGCCACACCACAATCCCTTCTCCGCTCAGGATTTGGGGCACACACATACCAGCGACCAGCACATTTTTTAAGCCGCCAGCTCTGAACTTTGAATGACGCAGTCTGTCATGTGGGGTGCAGCCACCATAACCACCATGCCACCTGGCTGGCCCATCTCCTGCACTCTTTTCTCTCTCTCACTTGTATAATTTCTTGTTAAATGTTTAGATACCCCTCCATGACACTAGGGTCTGGACATTAAGTCAAATGGCATGGTCTATGTGTTTGGAATTGTGTGTAATGTTAAGGAAACCAGCTATGGACTCAGACAGCCTGGGTTCAAACCCTGGCTCAGCCCACCACGTAGTAGTGGTGCGACTTGGAGGAAATGACTTAACTACAGTCATGCCACGTAACCAGGAAGACACTCTGAGAAATGCACCATTAGGCAATGTTGTCATTGTGTGCAGAGCATAGAGTGAACTTATAAAACCTAAATGGTATAACCCTCCACACCTAGGCGATATGGTAGAGCCTGCCATGATCTTACGAGGCCACTGTTGTGGACCAAAATGCATGTATGGCCTGTGACTGCTTAGCTGACTGAAATTGGACGGCACTGGTACCTATTTCCTGGGGGGTTTATAAGTAATCAATAGATTAAAAAATGTTGCAAATAATGCCAACCATGTAGTAAGCACTCAGCTGATGTCTATGATTATTATTACTGAAATACTCATGTTAGTTTGTTAAAGGATATGTTTATGGGGCCAGCAGGTGGCATGGAGGTTAAGGTAACTGGATCCTACATGGCCAACCACAGTTCATGTCCCAGACCCAGCAGCTTGAAAATCATGCCGGGTGCGTGGGCATGCATAACCAAAAATCCTGAGAGAAAGATGGAGGAGAGGCCATCCCTACTGAGGGATGATTTCTCACTTTCCCTCTCTCTGGTCCTCTCTGGTGAGCGCATGTGCCCTACAATGAAAAACTTAAGGGAACCAGCAGTCAGCGTAATGGCTATGTCGCTGGACTCCCACGTAGTCGACCGCGGTTTGTGTCCCGGACCCAGTGGCTTAAAACCCACGCTGGGCACGTGTGCGTGCGTGCCCAAGATCCCGAGAGGAGAATGGAGGAGAAGGGATTGCGGCATGACCATCCCCCCTGGGGGGTGATTTCTCGCTTTCTGTCTCTCTGTCTCTCTCTGTCTGTCTGGCGAGCGCACGCGCCCTATAGCGAAAACCTCTCCAAAAAAAAAAAAAAAAAAAAAACCTTAAAAAAAAAAGTAAAAAGCTAAGTTTTATGGGGTGGTGTAGGAGGACAAAGGAGCATTACACTATGGAAAATAGGAAAACGTTATCTTTCTTAAAAAAATGTGAAATGGTCAGGAAGATAAGTAAACCAGGGTGTTCCATACGCTGAACACTGTTGAGCAGTTTAGATCAGCATTCTCACCTTGTCAGCCTCAGAATCACCTGGAAGCCTTGTTGAATGGTTGATCGCCAGCTCCACCCCCTACATTTCTGACTCACTGGGTTAGAGCAGAGCCCGAGAATTTATAGTCTTGGGACCAGCAGATGGCGTAATGGCTATGTCGCTGGACTCGCATGTAGCCGACCGCGGTTCGAGTCCCAGACCCGGTGGCTTAAACTCACGCCAGGCGCGTGTGCGTGTGTGTTCAAGATCCCGAGAGGAGAATGGAGGAGAAGGGATTGCGGTGTGGCCATCCCCCCTCGGGGGTGATTTCTCGTTTTCTGTCTCTCTGTCTCTCTCTGTCTGTCTGGTGAGCGCACACACCCTATAGCAAAAATCTCTCCAAAAAAAAAAAAGAAAAGATTACATAGTTCATGTGTAATTGGCATCAATACTTTATTATGTACCCACGGTAGTCGTCACAATACAGAGAAACGATCACACCAGATTCCTGTTTCTGCGTTGTGGTGTCTTGTCGCTTTCTGGCATTTATCCAATGTATGCTTTGTATGGATAGAATGACATCATTCTAGTGTGGGGTTCTGTGATAGCTACTGAAAACTCCATACCTTATGGTGCCATGACACCCCACGAGACCTGTGCCTTAAGCACTTCACTTAGCGACCAATTTGCGGAACGACCTGATCATGGGAACCAGGCTCGGTCGTTAAGTGAGGAGTGCCTTACTGGCACTTTGAGCCAATTTCTTGCTGGACTGCAGGGTGTTTAGCAGCCTCCCTGCTCTCGACCTGCTAGGCACCAGCAGCACCTCCCAACCTCCCCTGTCGTATCTCCTGATATCTCCGGGGAGCAAAATTACCTCTCATCCAGAATCACTGGTTTAGAAAAATAAACTTTTTTTTTTTTAGAGGTTTTTGCTATAGGGCGCGTGCGCTCACCAGACAGAGAGAGACAGAGAGACAGAAAGTGAGAAATCACCCCCCAGGGGCGATGGCCACGCCACAATCCCTTCTCCTCCATTCTCCTCTCAGGATCTTGGGCACGCATGCACACGCGCCTGGCGTGAGTTTAAGCCACCAGGTCCGGGACTCGAACCACGGTTGACTACATGGGAGTCCAGCGACATAGCCATTATGCTAACTGCTGGTCCCAGAAAAATAAACTACTAACATGAATCAGTCTTAAAAACATAGTTAATGAGGCCAGCAGGTGGCGTGGTGGTTAAGGCGCTAGACTCCCACATGGACAACCACAGTTGGAGTCCCAGACCCATCGACTTGCTTTCTCACTTTCCTTCTCTCTCTCCCCCTCTCTTTCTCTGTCTCTCTCATGTGAGTGTACATGACCTATAGCAAATTTAAAGATAATAATAAAGATAAATCAATTTTTTGAAAGGTTTTTGCTATAGGGCACGTGCACTCACCAGACAGACAGAGAGAGACAGACAGAAAGCGAGAAATCACCCCCCAGGGGCGATGGCCACGCCGCAATCCCTTCTCCTCCATTCTCCTCTTGGGATCTTGGGCACCTGTGCACACGCGCCCAGCGTGAGTTTTAAGCCACCGGGTCCGGGACGCAAACCGCGGTCGACTACATGGGAGTCCAGCAACATAGCCATTGCGCTAACTGCTGGTCCCTAAATCAATTTTTTTAAAAATCTTAGTTTATACTGTAAAAAGGAAGCTGCAAAAGAAGACACACAGATATATCTGCATGCATTTGTTAAAGCAGATTTTAGAAGCACATAAAGCAGCGTGATCTATTTTTAAGAGTACATACATATGTATTACAATGATCAAAATATGAATTGGAAGGATACAGAGAAATCATGGTCGCAGTTGCCTATGAAAAAGAGGCAGGGCGATGGGCCGGGAGCAGGGCTCTCTCTGAGTGGAGGGTTTTATTATCTTGATGTTTTTTAAACCCGGGAGCTCATTTGACAACGTGATAACTTTTGTTAAGTCTGAATGATGGTATGTGGATGTTTATAATAGTATTATCTGTAGTTTTCCATATTCACAACATTTTTTCCAAGTTGACATTTAATTTGGAAATTCAATAGCTAAAGGAGACATCAACCTTACTATTTATGTTATCCATGTTCTGGTTCAAAATGTTGATTTTAGAACTTTGTCTTCAATATCATCTTTTTTCTTTCTTTCTTTCTCTCTCTCTTTTTTTTTAGACTACAGGCATGCTCTCCCCAGAGAGAGAAAGAGAGAAAGCACCCTCTCAGAGAGGCGTGGTCATGCCGTAGTCCTTTTTTCAGTCCCTGTCCATTCCTTCTTCCCTACAGGATTTTAGGCAAAATGCACACACGCTCAGTTTGGTTTTCAAGTCACCAGAGCTGGGACCCCAACCACCATCCGTCATGTGGGATTCAGCTTCATTAGCTGCTGAGCTACAGGGCTGGCCTTCCGATAATATCTTAATGTCAGTGTCACATATGTGCTTCTGCTTAAACCTTCTTCGTGTCTTTTTTTTTAAGAATTATTTATTTAATTTTATTTACTATTATTATTTTTTTAACTTCCTATAGGCCACTCACCAGAGAGAGACACACAGAGAGAGAGGGAAAGTGAGAAAGCAAGCCACTTGCTCCAGGATTCACACTTCAGCTGGCCATGTGCAAGAGCAGCACCTTGATCAATATGCCACCTACTGGCTCCTAAATCTTATTGTTTAACCCCCACAGCCATCATTAAAAAAAAAAAAAAAATTATGATGAAAATCTTTAATAAAGATTTTTACATGTCATGTATTTAATGGAAACAATTAAAAGGTATGTCTACAGTCCAGTCAATAAAATTTTGTCATCCAGGTCATATACTTTTTCTTCAAGATCTGTACATATTTTTGGAATGCTCTCAAAAGTAGATCTTGAGTTCAGTTTGAGTCCTCAGTAGATATTCAGGGGGAAGCTCTACGGGATCAGGGGGAAGCTCTACGGGATCAGGGGGAAGCTCTACGGGATCAGGGGGAAGCTCTACGGGATCAGGGGGAAGCTCTACGGGATCAGGGGGAAGCTCTACGGGACACAGGTGCAAATTCAGCAGCAGCTGCTCTTAGTTCCCTAGTTTCACGTCTTTCCAACTCCTGCTGTGTCTTGAACAAGTGTTCTCTCTGCTGCTGTTTGAAGGCTGTGAGATTGAAGAAGGTATCATCACTGAGGTTTCTCTTGAAGTAAGACTTCTGGGGACCAGCAGTTAGCGTAATGGCTACGTCGCTAGACTCCCATGTAGTCGACCGTGGTTCGAGTCCCAGACCCAGTGGCTTAAACTCACGCTGGGCGCGTGTGCATGAGTGCCCAAGATCCTGAGAGGAGAATGGAGGAGAAGGGATTGTGGCGTAAGCCATCTCCCATGGGGATGATTTCTCGCTTTCTCACTTTGTCTTTCTGTCTTTCTGTCTCTCTGTCTCTCTGTCTTTCTGGCAAGCGCACGCACCCTATAGCAAAAACCTCTCCAAAAAATAAATAAATGAGATTTCTGTTGTGCACCAAACTACTATTAGGATTTCCAACATGAGTGGCCGGCAAGTAGCATGATGGTTAAAGGCATTGAACTTGCATGTGGCTGACTGTGGTTCAAGTCTGGGACCTGGCAGCTCACTTTCTCACTTTCTCACTCTCTCTGTCACTGTCTGGTCAAATTTAAAAATAAATAATAATAATAATCGAAGCTAAGTAAAATAATTTAGAAAAAAAAAAGATTACCAACATGGGTTGACTCTAGGTCTAGTCCTATAGTAAAACTGTCGAGTAAAGGTCTACTGTCCCTCCACGAGTTTGACCCTGACTTCTGCCAACTTCTCATCAGTCTTGTTCCGTTTATCTGATAATAATTTTCTAATTTGCGATTCTTCTAGACAGAGTTGCTGATATTTTTCCAATTCTATTTTATTTGAATCTTCTTCAAAAACTCTTATTTTGAAGAGTTCGGACGCAAGATCTTTAATTCTGAGTTCCATCTGACTTCTTACTGAAGCGTAACTTCTTTCTCTCGACAGCTCTAAGTTTTCTTGAGCTGCTGCTTGTCCCTGTAAAAATAGATAGACTTTGGGACCAGCAGTTAGCGTAATGGCTATATTGCTGGACTCCCACATAGTCGACCGCAGTTCATGTCCCGGACCCGGTGACTTAAAACTCACGCCGGGCGCGTGTGCGTGCGTGCCCAAGATCCCGAGAGGAGAACGGAGGAGAAGGGATTGCGGCGTGACCATCCCCCTGGGGGGTGATTTCTCGCTTTCTGTCTCTCTGTCTCTCTCTGTCTGGCGAGCACACGCACCCTGTAGCAAAAACCTCTCCAAAAAAAAACCAGATGGACTTCTTTTCATTTTTCTTCTATATTGTCTTGCACTTCCTTCAGTCTCCCATTTATCCTGTTCTCCTTGAACACGTTCTATATTTATTTCCATTTGATTTTTGAGGTGTACTACTTCCTTTTCCAACTTCAGTTTATTTTTCTCAAGTTTCGCCCATTTTTTTCTGTGTTGTTTCCATAGATGACAACTCCTGCTGAAGAATTCAATTCTTTGCATCTAGGTGTACCTATTTTGAAGATTCAGTTTCCAGTTTTGCTGTACGATCATCAGTCTTATGTTCTAGCGGATTAACTGGAATATTCATTTCAAATTGACTGGCTTTTAAATCTCCTTGGAAACTCATTTTCCCATTTTCATATCCATTCAACTTCTTTCTTGTCATTCCTAAGAGTTTCTTAAATCCAGTTATCGCTTTCTCTAATTCACCATCTTTCTTTATTTCTTGATCCAAATTATATTCCCGAGACCAGGTTAGCTCCTTCTTTAACTGTGCCTGTGCATCCTCCGGTGTGTCCTTTTCTCCTTCGGCTCCTCCACTCTCACTTCATTTCCAAACGTAGCAGTCTCTGCTGCTCAGTCCTGGCCCTTTCTCTTTTCCATTTTTAAGTCAAGTCACCTTAGACTAACTACCCTGACCAGGTAATTTGGTCACTACTTTGTACCTCACTCAAGTTTTAAAAAGAGCTGTAACTTTCTTACTACGCACTTGCAATCTTTTTTATTTTTTTTAAGAGTTTTCTTTTGTTATTGGGGCACATGCACTCACAGGACAGACAGAGGAAGACAGAGAGACAGAAAGCGAGAAATCATCCCTGGGGAGATGGGCACACCACAATCCCTTCTCCTCCCTTTTCCTCTTGGGATTTTGGGTGCGTACGCACACACACCCGGCATGAGTTTCAAGCCACGAGGTCCAAGACTCGAACCGCAATCAGCTATATGAGAGTCCAGCACCTTAACCACCATGCCACCTGCTGGCCCCACATTTGCAATCTTTTCAAACACAACCTATATTACTTCCTAGGGGCAGTTACTGTCTCCATAACGGAGCATAAGAAATCCCAAACTTATCACCCATATTCTCTCTCCAGTGGAGTTTCATGATCTCAGAAAGAGGCCAAGTTGTAAAATAAATGGTCTCTCATGTACACACAGACCTATTTACATATAATGAAATGACTAGAAATTTATAGAGCAAAAGTTAGCAGTGGTCAACTCTGTGGTATTTTACATTTCTTTTTGATTACTTGTATTTAAATGATGGACATATGTGTTGATTTTATATAAGAAGAAAGAAATAATGAGAATGAACGATTGGGATTTTCTATAGCAAGGTACAGATAACATGAACTTTACCAATTTTGATTGTACGGTTCTGTGGCACAAAGGACGGCCACATTGTTGTTCAATAATCATTCCCGCCATCTCCGGGCCTCTTCATCTTCTCCAGCTGAAGTTGTGTAACCATTAAATCCTGACCCCTAGGCCAGGAAGTGGCATGGAGGTTAAGGTGGCTGGATCTTACATGGCTGACTACACGTGTGCTTTCTCGCTTCCTCTCTGTCTCTGTCTGTCTCTCTCTGGTGAGTGCACACACTATGGCAAAACTAAAAAGCAAACCAAAATAACAACAACAAAAAACGACAAAACCAAACAACGCTAAGCTCCATTCCCCCTTGCCATCAGCCCCTGGGAACTACCGTTCTGTTTCCTGTCTTTCTGACTTCGACTCGTCTAGGAACCTCACGTAAGTGGAGTCATGCAGATGTGTCCTTTCTTGCCTTTTTATTTCGCAAACCATAACATCTTCGAGGTTCATCTCTGTAGAAGCATGTGTCAGAGCTATCACAAATTTTTTATTTTAAAGAAAAAGGTGGGCCAGCCAGTGGTGTGGTGGTTAAGGCCGCTGGATCCCACATGGCCGACCACACAGTTTCAGTCCTGAACCCAATGGCTTGAGAAAAACATGCTGGGTGCACGTGCACATGTACCCCAAATCCTGAAAGGAGCGAGAAATGGAGGACAAGGGATTGCCGTGTGACCCTGCCCAATGGGGCTGATTTCTTGATTTCCCTCTCTCTCATTCTCTCTCTCTCTCTCTAGTGAGTGCACACACTCTGTGGCAAATTTTTAAAAAATAAATTAAAGGGAGGACCAGCAGATGGCCTAATGGCTATGTTGTTGGACTCCCACATAGTCAACCTCAGTTCAAGTCCCGGACCTGGCAGATTAAAACTCACGCCAGGTACATGTGCATGCATGCCCAAAATCCCAAGAGGAGAAGGGATTGTGGCATGGCCATCCCCCCAGAGGTTGATTTCTCACTTTCTGTTTCTCTGTCTCTCTCTGTCTCTCTGGCAAGCATGCACCCTGTAGCAAAAATCTCTCTCTAAAATATAAATAAATAAACAAACAAACAAACAGAAGGGTTAAAGTCTCCCTCCTAAAAAATAATTCACAGTGGCCGACATCCTTGTAGTCGCAGTTGGACATGTTTGTTTGAAAGAAGCAGACGATTGGTATGCCTCTGCGTCTGATATAATGCATTTCCCCCAGGGGAAATAAACTCTGCCTGTTTTCATTAAACCCAGGAGTCTCGAAATTGATACAATAATAAGTCATCATTTTTCTTACAGGAAACTTCCATCTTATAGTTCTATTCAAGTCAAGTAGAAGCATTCTGATAGTCTCAGTGAAGGCAGCTGTAAAAACCGCTTAACTGGAAAGCTGTCGGGTGTCCAATTTATCCTGCTCACTGGGCTCTGGTTGATAGCAGGTGGTAACTGCTGAATCTAACTGGGTGACTCGAAATGCGGAATGAGGTGTGATTCCGAGTCCGAGCTCCCTCCCGTTGGATTGATCTTGTTTATGACAATCTGCAACCTCGCCCTTTTAAAATACGTATTGCATTTGCACTCATCGGAGGGCCAGTTTATTTGCCCTTTTATCATTAAGAGAATAGAATTTTCTCAAGTAAGGATTCACAGTTATTTCATGTATCTCTAGAGCCCTGGATGCAGTTACCCGTGAATACTAATGTGGTGTCTAGAAAGCACTGGTGGCTGTGTTTTGGCTGATCGGTTTGTCGCTCTGCCCTGCAGTGGCAGAAGAGGGAAATGCATATTGCTGAAAAGAAACTATTCCCATTGGCTAAATCTTGACCTTCAGGCTCTTATGTTTATTCCTCTTCCCATTTATACAATGCATTTAAAATATTTGCCGAGAGACTGGCAGGTGGCATGGTGGTTAAGGTGCTGACTCCCACAAGGCCAACTGCAGTTCAAGTCCCAGACCTGGCAACTTGTTTTCTCACCTCTCTCTCGCTGGTCAAATTTTAAAATTATAATAATAAATAAAAATTAAACAAATAGTTCTAAAACCAAATAAAAAGAAAAGAAAAAATCTTGCATGGATGAAAAAAATTTAAAGAAACGGTTGCTAAGATATTCACTAAGTCATTACCAGTTATTAAAAAAAAAAAAAAGAAAGAAAGAAAGAAAAACTGTGGCTAGCAGGTGGCATGATGGTTAAGAATGCTGGACTCCCACATGGTTGACCACAGTTCAAGTCCCAGACCTAGCGACTTGCCTTCTCACTTTCTCTCTATGTCCCTCTCTGGCCAAATTAAAATTAATTAACTAATTAATTTAATTAAATACTTCTTTAAAAAAAAAAAAAAAGGAAAGAAAGAAAAACCAACCAAGTAAAGTTCAATATTCCAAAAGTACCTACTGTGACTTCTGCCATAATTTTTGAAACTTCTTGTTTTTATCATTTATAAAGTAATCAAACTTGATAGATTTCAGTGTGCATTCCAGTGTGTTTCATTCAAACCACAATAAGAGATATTATCCTTCCTTTCTCTTGGACGTTTCCTAAAGTTTTAGATAATGTCCAGATACTGAGAGAAAACGTTCTCCAGTATGGATTTTTAAAATGCTCTTATCCCAGATCTTCATGTGCAGTGACCCCACATTAAACTAGAAACTTTAACTTATTAAATGTGACTGACAGACTCACGAAATTAAGCATTTTGTGATTGTTTGCCCAAGTTTCATTATCCGGTCTCTTCCAAATCTCACGTGAAAGCCGGAGTACAACGTGAGTCTAAAGGACACTCAGAGCTTTAGGACGGCACGGAGGCCACGTCAGTAGTAACACGGAGCAGCCGAGTAAAGCAGGATGGTCTAATGTTTTCCCGGGGGAAGTAACACGGACTTATTAGGAATTCTCAAAATAACTTCATTAATTTAAAAAAATGTTATTATTAGTTTTTATTGCCAGAGGGTACATTGAGCCCTTCTCACCAAAAAGAAAGAGAGAGAGAGAAAGAAACCACCACCGCCCCCCAGCGGAGAGTGGTCATGCCACCATCTCTTCTCCATTTGTCCCTCCTTTGGGGACTTGGGGCATGAATGCACATGCACCCAGCATGGTTTTCAAGCTCCTGTGGCCAGGATTCCAGCTGTAATTGGCCACGTGGGATCTGGCTCCCTTAACCACTAGACCACAAGACTATCTGTTTATGTATGTATTTATGTATTTATTTATAGTTTACTTGCATGCAAGAGAGAGAGAGACAGAAAATGAGAAAGCACTCCCTGGGAGACGGCCACACCACACTCTTTTCTTCTGCATGCTCCTCCTAAGATTTAGGGCATACACGGACATGCTCTGGGGTGCCTCTCGAGCCACCAGGTCTGGGACTCACACCGCACAGCCAGCCATGTGAGAGTCAGCTATCTTCACCACCACGCCACCTGCTGGTCGGACTGGCCTTTATAAAAATGTATTTATTTCTTTCTTCTGAGAGAGTGAGAGTCTCCCCCACAGGGTCCCGATGTTGCCACCCATGCCCAGCCTTCAGCCAGCCCAGATCCTGGGCAAGCACGTGATGTCATGCTCAAGACGGTCCTCAGACGTGATCCAGGCACCTTTCCACGCAGGTCACCCTCACGGAGCGTCACATGTTACCACCGCACCGCCGTGTGGCTCCGGAAAGTCGTCCTTACCGAATCCATTGCTGTTCAATGATACGTAGCATCTGCCAAACATATATTAAGAGCATTTTTAAGAAAAAGACTTTTTTTTGCAATGAAGATATCAAAGCCTGTAAAAGACCCCACACAAGATGTAATGACAGAAGCCAGATTTATTCTCCTGCCTGAAACATCCAAAAAACAAAAAGGCGAAATGAGGGACCAGCAGTTAGCGTAATGGCTATGTCGCTGAACTCCCATGTAATTGACTGCGGTTCGAGTCCCGGACCCAGTGACTTATACTCACGCCGGGCGTGTGTGCGTACATGCCCAAGATCCCTAGAGGAGGATGGAGGAGAAGGGATTGCGGCGTGGCCATCCCCCCTGGGGGGTGATTTCTCACTTTCTGTCTCTCTGGCGAGTGCATGTGCCCTATAGCAAAAACCTCTCCAAAAAAAAGAAAAAGAAAAAGGCAAAATGAAAGAAACAGTGGTTTTGAAGACAACATCAGCAACGTAGGAGAATGATCCCTGGAGGGGAGGAGACAAGGAAGGGGAGGCTGGGACTGCCGCAGCTTTGGTCTGGGGTCAGCAGGCAGTGTGATGATTAAGGCACTGGGCTCCCTCATGGTCAACTGCGGTTCAAATCCTGGACCTGGTGGCTTAAAAATCATGCCAGGTGCATGTGCATGTGTGCCCAATACCCCAAGAGGGGCACGGAGGAGAAGGGATGGCCTTGGCATGGCCTTTCCCCTGGGGAGTGATTTCTCACTTTCCCTCTCACTGCCTTTCTCCCTGTCGCTCTCCTGCAAGTGTGCACACCCTGTGGCAAAAGTCTAATAAATAATTTTTTTTTTTTAGAGAGGTTTTTGCTATAGGGCCCATGAAAGACAGAGAGACAGAAAGCAAGAAATCACCCCCCAGGGGGATGGCCACGCCACAATCCCTTCTCCTCCATTCTCCTCTCAGGATCTTGGGCACGCACGCGCCCACACGACCAGCGGGAGTTTAAGCCACCAGGTCCGGGACTCAAACCGCGGTCGGCTACATAGGAGTCCAGAGACATAGCCATTACGCTAACTGCTGGTCCCAATAAATAAATTTTTAAAAATACAGGCTTAACTGTGCTTTCAAGACATACGAATGTGTATCTCAATGCTTAGCCTCTATCAGTGAAAGATGCTTTTAATATTCAAACACGAGATCGGCCCCATGAGCCTCATACAGCTTTGATAAAATTGGTCATCCAAAGGGTGGATATGTATTTATTTGCTTGGGTATTTCTTTCATTAAATTTTCCTCTAAATAGTAAAGTATTTATGATCATTATTTTATACAGTATAAAACACAGTAAGGAAGAAAATGAAAATCCATAGTAATCCTACCAACTAGAGAGTTTATTCTATGTAAATATGTACAATATTATGTAAACACTGTAATACAACTGGGATCTTACTATATATTCTGTTTGGATTTTGCCTTTTTTTCACTTAACATTTTCTCATAATAATTTTCTCTGCCTGTGAATTACCTCTAGAACCATTTTTTTTAAATGGCTGTGAGACCAGCAGTTGGCATAATGGCTATGTCGCTGGATTCCCATGTAATCAACCACGGTTCTAGTCCCAGACCTGGTGGCTTAAACTCATGCTGGGTGCGTGTGTGTGTGTGTGCCCAAGATCCCAAGAAGAGAATGTAGGAAAAGGGATTGCGAAGTGGCCAACCCCCCGATTTCTCGCTTTCTGTCTTTCTGGCGAGCGCATGCCCTATAGCAAAAACTTCTCTTTTTTTTTTTTTTTTTTTTTTTTTTTGGAGAGGTTTTCACTATAGGGCGCGTGCGCTCACCAGACAGAGAGAGACATAGAAACAGAAAGCGAGAAATCACCCCCCAGGGGGGATGGTCACGCCGCAATCCCTTCTCCTCTATTCTCCTCTTGGGATCTTGGGCATGCACGCACACGCGCCCGGTGTGAGTTTTAAGCCACTGGGTCCGGGATGCGAACCGCGGTCGACTACGTGGGAGTCCAGCGACATAGCCATTACGCTAACTGCTGGTTCCCAAAACTTCTCAATAAATAAATAAATGAATAAAAATGGCTGCATTTGGGACCAGCGATTGGCGTAATGGCTATGTTGCTGGACTCTCATGTAGTCGACTACAGTTCGAGTCCCAGACCCGGTGGCTTAAATTCATGTCGGACCCCAAGAGGAGAATGGAGGAGAAAGGACTGCCTTGTGGCCATCCTTCCTGGGGGTTGATTTCACACTTTCTGTCTCTCTTTCTGGCAAGCGCTCTTGCCCTATAGCAAAAACCTCCGGGGAGGGGGGGAATGGCTGCATTGTATTTCTTTGTATGAACGTACCACAAGTCATCTGTTTACAAAGCGAGCCCACTGTTTACTGCACCGGGGGACATCCCCACAGGGCCTGTATAGGCCATCATTGTGTAAACATATCTGTGCTCAACAGAAATGATATGATAGAATCGAGGGTACAGACGGTGGAGGGAGGAATTACGGAGAATAAAAGGGGAGGCCTAAATATTCCACCTAGTTCAAGGGGAGGCATACTGGTCCTTTAGAGAGGGATCCCTTAATCCTGTCCCTCCACCATGCATCAGCTCCCACTGTGGACTGAGCTGCACTGCACCCCTGTGGCCCAGTGGGGGCACTGCAGGCCAAGAGCACCCAAACTGGAGTGGCTTTAGGGAAGCCATGTGGATTCATTTCTCAACCAACTTTTTTAGTCCAATTTTAAGCTGTAATGTTTTTCTCCCAGCTCACAAATATATGCTCAAAATGTATAAGCGCAAAGTGGAAGAATGTGTGAGATTTGGGTTTGTAATAAGCACTCTTTTATAAATAAAAATAAAGGTATCACTTAAGTCCCTTCTCTCTTGTCTAGCATTACCCTTTGTCAATCTGCCCTTAGGCGCTGTCCTCCGTGGGGCCAGACTCGCTTCTCAGTCACCGACTTCACACATGCTGAGCAGACTCCGACACCCCCTCCAAGATGAAAACTTCTTTCTATTTCCCTAGGATAGGATTGGCTGTGCCCTTTCTCCCACAACTCCCAACAGTAATTCCTGTCAATTCATCTCTGTTCCCCCTGAACCTGGGAGTCCTTGAGCCTTGGCCGCAGAGACAGCACATCCCAAACACTAACCAGGGATCCGGTGTGCTCGAAAGAAGACCGTGGAGCCTGCAGTGTATTCTCTCAACTCAGTTCCGTTACATGCAATCCTGGCCACGCTATGGGGTTCTTGTTTGTTGGTTTTTGTTTTGTCTTTTTTTTTTTTTTTTTTTTTTTTTTTTTTTTTTGCAGAAGAGCTCATCCAAGGTGGAGAGAGAAAAAGAGAGAGGGAAAGTGTCCCCCCATGGGGCCTGGTCACACCACCATCCTTTTGCCTTCATTTCTCCATCCTATCAGGATTCTGGGTACACGCACATACCCAGTGTGTTTTTCAAGCTTCCAAGGTTGGGATTCCAACCATGGTTGTCCATGTCCCCCCATGCGGGGGTCCCTCTGCACAGCGCCTGACCACCGCACTCCTGGGCTGCCCGGTTCTGCCAATATTTGAGGAGTTCCTCCCTGGAAGCCTGGGATGGGAAAGGGGAGAGAAAGAAGCTATGTGATAAGGCCAGCTGTAATTGTCACACGCATCGCTTATCTCAAACATTTACTGCCTGGACAAAGGCTGAGGGACTGGGAACCAGCACATGGCGTAATGGTTACTCCTCTGGACTCCCACATGATCAACTGTGGTTGGAGTCCCAGACCCGGGGACGTAAAACTCCTACTGGGTGCGTGTGCGTGCGTGCCCAAGATCCCAAAAGGAGAATGGAGGAGAAGGGATTGTGGTATGGCCATCCCCCTGGGGGGTGATTGCACTTTGTAGGAAACCCCTGAGACCTACGGTATCAGGGCCCTGGTTCTAACTGAGAATTTCAGGGAAGTTGGTGGAACACTATTTCAGGACAAGTGAGGGTCATTTTGGAGATCCGCTGGCGTTGCCTGTCTAGCATCCATTCTTCTTTCTTCTGCTAGAAATGCCTTGATTTTCCTTTGGAAAAATCACCCCTTCTCTAGTCTAAGTCCCTGCATTTGATGCAGAACTGGTTCCATTCCTCGCTCCCCCACCTGAGCTCTGAATTTGCTCGTGTCCAGCGGAAACTCTGCTTGGATTCAGTTTCATCTGAACCTTTAGACTGAACTCCTACTTTTCTTTCTTGTTAAAGCTTTTTTTTTTTTTTGAGAGGTTTTTGCTGTAGGGCTCATGTGTGCGTCAGAAAGATGGAGAGAGACAGAGAGACAGAAGGCGAGGAATCACCCCCCAGGGGGGATGGTCATGCCGCAATCCCTTCTCCTCCGTTCTCCTCTCGGGATCTTGGGCACGCACACACACGCGCTCGGCCTGAGTTTAAGCCACTGGGTCCAGGACGCAAACTGCGGTTGACTACATGGGAGTCCAGCAACATAGCCATTATGCCAACTGCTGGTCCCAGTTAAAATATTTTTTAAGAATTCTTTTTTATTTAATTTTATTTATTATTATTATTTTAAAATTTTATCAGAGAGAGAGAGGAAATGAGAAAGCAAGCTGCTAGGTCTGGGAGTCAAACTGTGGTCAGCCATATGGGAGTCCAGTGCCTCAACCACAATGCCACCTGCTGGCCCCAAAGTTCTACTTTTCATAGATTGAGCCAATGCCACTTTTTCTCCCTAAATGAGTTTCAGGTGGGTTTTCTTGTTTACAACCAAGAAAATTCTTATTTTTTTAGAATTACTTTTTATTTAAATTTATTTATTATTATTATTTTCCAGTTTTATGAAAGAGAGAGACACAGAGAGAGAGGAGGAAAGTGAGAAAGCAAACCACCAGATCTGGATTCAAACTGAGGTTGGTCATGTGGGAGTCTAGAGCCTTTAACCATCACACCACTTACCAGCCCTGCAACCTAAAAAATTCTTTTTTTTTTATTTTTTTGTTTTTGGAGAGGTTTTCGCTATAGGGCGCATGTGCTCGCCAGAAAGACAGAGAGAGACAGAGAGACAGAAAGTGAGAACTCACCCCTCAGGGGGGATGGCCACGCCGCAATCCCTTCTCCTCCATTCTCCTCTCGGGATCTTGGGCACGCATGTACACGCTCCCAGCGTGAGTTTAAACTGCCAGGTCTGGGACTTGAACCATGGTCGACCACATGGGAGTCCAGCAACATAGCCATTATGCGAACTGCTGGTCCCAGAAACCTAAAAAATTCTAACAGAAATTTATGAGACTTTCAAATGAGATAAAAAGCTTTAGATTCTACAACTGATTGATATGTTCTGATATTTTGAGATTTTTTTTTTGTTCTGTAATAAAATATCCTTCATTGTTCTTAGCAAAACTTGAGTTCATGAAACCCAAGAAAATGATGTCTTTGCTCTAGTTTAGTCCTGTATAATGCATTTGTTTTTGCCATAGGTTTTAAAAAGCTGCCCACACGTAAGTAGAAATAATGAGACATTTCATAGAGTAATGGAAGGTAAAATGAAATAACATATGTGCAATCATTTCGTGCTTATAAATGCTGGGTATTACTGCTATGGTTATCATCCTCATTACTATCATATTTCACCCTCCATCACAAAGTTTCTAGATATTTATTGTTATCAATCATTATGCAAATGCAAATCACAGTTGAACAAGTGAATGATAAAGAGGGTAAATGAGATTCCTGTTAGGCCATAAGTATCTCAAGAATATTACAAAGATCAGTTGAAATAACATATTCCATTCTGAAAACAAAATGTTATATGGCCGCCAGGAGCTGTTATCTCAGCTCTGCAGGTCACTGGATTTTTGTCCATTGACACATATTTTTTATTTCTGAGCTTATTTGTAGCTTATACTTTCCCCTTACTTTATTTTTAATTTGCCAGAAGGTGCGTACACGTGCCAGAGAGATAGAGCGAGAAATAAAGAAGGAGAAAGTACCTTCAATGGGGCATGGTCGTACCCCAGTCTCTTCTCCCTTCTCCATCCTTGAGCACACACACACGTGCGTCCATATTTTTCAAGCCACCGAGACTGGGATTCAAACCATAGTCCACAAGTGGGGTCCAACCCTCTAAACCAGTAGGCCACGGGCCTTCATTTAATTTTTCAAGAGACATTTTTGCTATAAGGTGTGGTCGAAGAGACAGAGACAGAGAGACAGAAAGTAAGACATTACCCCCTGGGGAGGATGTTCTCACACACAGTCCCTTCTCCTCCATTTTCCTTTTGGGATCTTGGGCACACACACACATGTGCCCGGTGTGAGTTTTAAGCTGCCAGGTCCGGGACTCAAACCATGGTTGACTATGTGGGAGTCCAGTGCCTTCATTTAATTTTGAAAGAAAAAACCCACAGAGCATTCTCTAGAGTGGGGTGTTACACAATGGAGGGTTTTATGTCCGCGTTCCTCTCTCTAGCCTCTCTGTGGCATTTAACCTCTCTGACAACCCACTGCTTGAAATTCTTCCCTCCCCTAGATTCTGTGACACATTTTCCTGCTTCTGCTTGACCTTTTCAACCACTTCTAACTCCCATCTCCTCCCCTCTTCCGAACTCTGGGGTGCCCCCTGACACACTGACTTTTCAGTTTCCAGAAAAGTCACCCATTCTCATCTATCTTGCATCCACCCCTCGTTCCATCTTCCTAGTGTTGGTTTCAATGTGTCCGAAGGGTCTTCAAAAACTTCCTGGGAAAGATGTATTAAAAAAAAAAAATGCTATGCATGAATTTCACAGTTTTTAGACCAAAGTAAACTCATATTTTGATTTTCCAGGAATTTTTTGAAATTTCCCCAAATGTCCTGCCAACTATTTTACTTTCGATAGCTTTAAAAAACGCAATTTTGGGATCAGCAGTTACTGTAATGGCTATGTGGCTGGACTCCCACGTAGCCGACCGCAGTTCGGGTCTCACACCCAGTGGCTTAAACTCACGCCAGGCACGTGTGCGTGTGTGCCCAAGATCCCGAGAGGAGAATGGAGGAGAAGGGATTGCGGCGTGGCCATCCCCCCGGGGGGGTGATTTCTCGCTTTCTGTCTCTCTGTCTCTCTCTGTCTGTCTGGAGAGCACACGCGCCCTATAGCAAAAACCTCTCCAAAAAGAAAAAACGTGTAACTTTCGTTTGCAGTCAGCTGCCTTGGCGAGGGCCCCATTTCAGGTGGGGGCACCGCTGTCGTTCCCCTGACCCTGCCCTCCTTAAAGCCCCTTCTCTCTCAATCTCTTCCTCCAGGTTCAGGGCATGGCGGTGCACCCGGGCTCCCTCTCCCTCTGTGCTGCCAAGGCCGCCGCGTTAGCCAGGCCGCATCACCTCGGTGTCCATCCTCACAGCCGCTCTCTAGAGCACTTGACTCTCCCCATTTCTGTCTGTCCCGGGCGGCCAAATGGATTCCCTGAAACGTTTTCGTCGACTCCGTAAGAGCAAGAAGCAAGCACGGGGCCTCCAGAGCCCCCAGCAGCTGCACAGCGCCGGCACGTGGGATGGCCCTTGATGGACAGCATTCCCGTGCTCTGGGGAGTGTGTGTGACCAGACGTGGGCTCCGCAGCCAGACCGGTTCTCCATCACGTGAATTATCCATCCCGGCCCATTTCCGACTCCCATACGTCTATTCAAGCCAATCTGGTTCCTCCCCTTAGAAACTCACATCACCCTGTAATTAAGACTCAACTATTCACTATCCATAAACCCTGTACTGTCCATATAATTTGTCTTCCAAACTAGAAGATGATATCCTTGAACCCTGAAACCTACCCAGACACCATAGAACATGCTTTTGATGTGTCTCTTCCTGGCTTGAGTACAACCTCCCCAGCCACGCACACTGTCTCTGACCCATAGGGTAAAAACATCTGATATGTTTCCTGTCTGCGTTTATATTTACAGACTCGTAGCAGATCCATAGCACCTAGCACTGGTCGTCGTGAGTGGCAGCAGCCGTTTATTAAAGGCTGGTGATTAATACACAGTAGACCGAGCAGTATTCTATTCTGAATCATTTCTAGACCTGTTAAGCTCAACTCAAAATAGCATCTCGGTGGCCTGCCATTGTTAGTGTCTTTCTTTGAAAACATAAGAACTTAACGGTCAGGGCCCAGCAGGTGACACAGCAGTAAAACACTCTGGGAAGCAATCTGATGTGGGAAGTTTACAGGTTCAAGTCTGGAGACCTCTCTCAAAAACCAAGCGTTCATATACCCGGGCCAACTGAAGGCTCGGGTGGATCGGTGTCAGGACACTATTTGGGAATGCTGTCTCTCTCTCTCTCTCTCTCTCTCTCTCTCTCTCTCTCTCTCCCCCCCACCCCCCACCCCATGCAAGAAAGAGAATAAATAAACTTAGAAGAAACAAAAAAAAAGTGGTGTGGTGTTTAAAGGTGCTGGTCTCCCACATGGTTGACCATGGTTCAAGTTTTGGATCTAGCAGCTTTGCTTTCTCACTTTCCCTTTCACTCTCTCTCTGGTCAAAATACAAAATAATAATTAATAAATAAAATAAATAATTCTTTAAAAACAAAAAAGAACTTGGGACCCGCAGGTGGCATAATGGTTGTCACTGGACTCCCACACAATCGGCCACAGTTCAAGTCCTGGATCTGGTGGCTTAAAAACTCACGCCAGGCATGTGTGTGTACATGCCCAAAATTCTGAGAGGAGGATGGAGGAGACGAGATTGCAGCATGGCCAGTTCCCCTGGGGAGTGATTTCTTGCTTTCTGTCTCTCTGGTGAGCGCATGCGCCCTGTAGCAAAAAATCTCTCTAAATAAAAAACAACAACAAAGAACTTAACTGTCATAGAATGAGTGCCATTTGATACTGGCATGCTAAAACTCCAGATACCTATTTTCACCAAAAACGAAACAAGAAGAGAAAGCAATGATAGCAGCAGTGGATAGACATGAATAAAATCCGGGAGTTGGGTGAAAGTTCCCTCTGCGCTGCCACTGCAACAGGAAAAGAGGTGGTACAGTCAACCAAGGGACCCTGCTCAGACAGGCTGCGTCATTTCTGACATTTTTTCTTTTTCTTTTCTTTTTTTTTTGGTGTCCACAACAGGAATGGCCAAATGATCACCTGGTAGCCCCAAAGAATGAATGAGCCTCTTTTAAATTCCCAGCTCAGAGCAAGGGCGTTATTTTGAGTCCTCTGCAGAATCTACTGCATTGTCGATGCAGGAAGGAGCCTCAGAAACAGTCTTTAAGGCTGTATAATTCTGCATGTATTTGAATAATTAAAACTTATAGGCCCCCTCCCCCCGGCCTCCCCTTTATCCCTAGCACACTGAGACATTAAGGACACGAAGCAGTAGTGCGTTCGCACACTGTCTGAAACAATCGCGCCGATTGTGAACCTGCCAACTGCTAACAAGAATGCCAGTGTGTGTGTCTCTGCGATTGTGCGCAGCCCTGCGAGGAGATAGCAGCACTTTTGTCCCCAGCAGCCAAGGCTCACAGATGGGTCACTCGGCTCAGGCAGAACGGGGCTGCGCTTGGTGGATGGGCTGGGAAGTGGGCTGCCCTGCTCCGAAACCTGACATGCCGATCCTCCAGCTCGGCAGACAGACTCCTCTGCAGCCGTGAAACTGCCCCTGCCAGCACTTTCCTCATAAAGGTCCTTTAAAAAAACGATAATCTACGAAAAAAAAAAAGTCTATAATATATAGCTCACTGTGGTGGCTGCTCTTCTGCATACCCATTCTGGACGTACAAACACACATGTACACAAACACACACACACACACACACAGGATTTCAAAAAGTTGGTGGAAAAGCAGAATTCAAGTACAAGTTATTTTGGTACAAAAGAACTTTGAAATATCATGTAAAGTTTTTCTATAATACACATTTTCCATAAAGTTGTTTTGCTTTTTGGGTTTGTTTTGTTTTTGCTTTTGTTTTTGTTTTTGTTTGTAACAAGGCTCATGCACTCACTGAGAAAGACAGAGAGAGAAGGAAAGTGGGAAATCATCTCCCGGGGCGGGGGGGATGTCCGTGCCACATCCCTTCGCCTCCAGCTCTCCATCCTTTTGGGATTAGGGGCACACACGTACATGCTCTCGGTGTGTTTTCCAACCTGCTGGGTCTGGGACTCAAACCACAAAGTTAGCCATGTGGGATCCAGCTGCCTTAGCCACCATGCCACCCACCGGGCCTCCATGAACTTCTTAAAGTCCAGACAGATAGATAGAGCACAATGCTTCTCAGCCTCAGCATTTTTAACATTTTTTTTTCTTTTTTTTTTTTTATTGCCTGAGAAAATGAGCTTTTAGACAAATGGAAGAATTATTTGTTAGTCATTTTTATCATGAAAATATTGAGCTCAATTATTTTCAGATTTACCTTGCCCAGATGCATTGTATCTTTGTCTACACTGTTTCATTCCACTCACTGGTTTTTCTGTTATTGTTGCTGCGTTAGCATTTTTCTTTCTGCTGTGGTTATTAAGTGGTAGTGGTATTGGAGGAAATGGGCTGCGGGTGGAGCGCTAAAGAGAAAAGACACACAGAGTGGAAGAGTCTTTGATCAGGAAGTCAGAGGTTCAGGTCAGGTTTTCTTGGCATGGTCAACCCAAGGAAGTTACGTCTCACTCGGTGACTTTGTTTTTCCATTATTCAAAATTTAGAGGCCTGCCAGTTGTCATAGTATGTACCTTTAGTCCCAGCTACCAGGGAGGCTAAGGCAGGAGGACTGCAAGTTCAGTACCAGCCTGGGCGATATTGTAGAATCCTGGTGTGTCATCAGCCACCTAGACCTGTGCTTGGCAGTCAGGACGCCTCGGGCGAGCGTGCAGTAAACAGCGCCAGGACCACGCAAGAACACGGGAGGAGGCGGTCTCGCCACTCTCTTCCCCATGGCTTTGTAGATGTGGGCTCCTAATGCCCTACCAGCCCGCTCAGCTCTGCCAGCATTTTTAACATTTTGAACTAGATCATTCTTGTGAGGGTCTCTCCTGTCATGACAACCAAAAATGTCTCTAGAGGAGAGAAACCATCCCTGATTGAGAACCACTGACGAAGGGTAATTGGGAGTGATTTACTTGCAGTAAGGTGTTGATTAACTACGCACACACAGATACAATCCACTATAAAGTACAGCCATAGAAACATTCACCAGGACCAACATCTTTCCAACAGAGAGTCATTGCAACTCAGTGTCCAATACAATACAGAGTATTAAACGAGTGAGTGACAGCTAGCGCCCTGCAGTGCTGGAAGCCACAGGGAGACTGCGGTTTGGATGTCGTGTCAGCCTGAAAACCAGGCCAGGGGGAACCAGCAGTTAGCGTAATGGCTATGTCGCTGGACTCCCACGTAGTCGACCGCGGTTCGCGTCCCGGACCCGGTGGCTTAGAACTCACGCCGGGCGCGTGTGCGTGTGTGCCCAAGATCCCGAGAGGAGAATGGAGGAGAAGGGATTGCGGCGTGGCCATCCCCCCTGGGGGGTGATTTCTCGCTTTCTATCTCTCTGTCTCTCTCTGTCTGTCTGGCGAGCGCACACGCCCTATAGCGAAAACCTCTCCAAAAAAAAAAAAAAAAAAAAAGAAAACCAGGCCAGGCACAGTACCGATGCCGGGGATCCCAAGGGGCTGGAGGACTGGGGAAAGGGGGCCACAGCACGATGAGAGACCCTGCGGGAACGCTTTCTCTCTGCCTCTCTCTCTCCTCGCCCTTTTCTTCCCCCCCTCTCATGCATGCATACATTATCATAAAAGAAAAGAAGAAACATTGACTGGACCCTTACATTTTACGGCAGTTTATCCCTCTTAATCAAGTACATTGAATGTACTTTTATTTAAAACATCTGAAAAATGTTTCCAACCTCTCCTATTTTACCTACTAGAAGTTTTTGCTATACTCCCAGATCCTGTCCTAAGTACTTTAAAACATTTTTAAGTGAAAAGCTTTCTTGCACATAAATGGTAGCTTTCAATAGATTTCAGTAATCGCTACTGTCTTATTTCATCTTCTTAACCACCCTTGGATGTATAAACTATTAGTGTATTATTTCAAACTTATTTACATCTTTCCTCCATGATCATGAGAGGCAGAGGGACCCCCACCAGGGTCCTGACTGCAGTCCCCCCGAGTCGCAGCCGGCCTGGGGTCGTGGCCACACACACGCCTGCCATACTCAGGGAAGGCTCCGAATGCAAACCTGAGAGCTTCCTGTGCGGGTCGCCCGTCCCACCACTGCCTTCTACCACCATGCCACCGTTCAGCTCCGGAAACTACTGCTATTGTGCCAGCGAGGGTCGGGGAGGCTAAGGGGCTTCCACAAGGTCACACAGCGAACGTGTCAGGGCTACCTCTAGAAGCCAGATTTCCCCCCATTGCTAAGAAAACCAAAGCCAAGAGAGGAAATAAATGATCTAAAATCCCTAATGGGTTGCTTCGGTGGCCACAGTGGTTCTGTTGCAAAGCTGTGATGGTGGCCGTGGATCACCTGTCAGGCAAGGCTGACTCTCCCCATCCAACCTTGGGCAGCCTTGTTGTTCTCTCCAGGAGCTCTTCTTTTAAATATCTCCTGGAAGGGCATTTAGACACCCCACTAGCATGGGATAATGAAACCCAGCAAGGACCCTCAATATATTTTCTTTTTTTTTTTTAAGAGTTTCTTTTGCTCGCCAGACAGAGAGAGACAGAGAGACAGGAAGGGAGGAATCGCCCCCCCAGGGGGGATGGCCGCGCCATAATCCCTTCTCCTCCATTCTCCTCTCGGAATCTTGGGCACGCACGCACACGCGCCCGGGGTGAGTTTAAGCCACCGGGTCCAGGATGTGAACCGCGGTCGGCTACATGGGAGTCCAGCGACATAGCCATTATGCTAACTGCTGGTCCCAATATGTTTTCTAAGGTTCTTGAAATGTAAGGTCCATTTACATGGAATGGCCCAGAGTAAGGAGTAAGTCTTCAGGCTTTGGTTATAATAATGACCAACATGGACCATGAATGAGGGCCATTTGACACCTAAAACTCTCACGTAAAGGAAAGATAAGGTTTTTATTTCAATAGTGAGATATTTTATAGGCTAGAAACTGCTGGTTGTGAGCTCAAAGACTGCAGACTGAATGACTCCAGAAATCTGAAGAGAAATTTGATTATCTAAGGCCTCATCAATCAAGAATGCCCACGAGGTGATCATGCCCTCTTGAACCAATCACTGAACTGATCACGTGCCTGGGACCTCTGCTCCTAATTTTGCTTTTAAAAACACATGTTGGGGGGGGGGAACCAGCAGTTGGCATAATGGCTATGTCGCTGGACTCCCAGGTAGTCAGCCATGGTTCTAGTCCTGGACCCAATGGCTTAAACTCACGCCGGGCACGTGTGCGTGTGTGCCCAAGATCCCAAGAGGAGAATGGAGGAGAAGGGATTGCAGCATGGTCACCCCTCCTGAGGGGTTATTTCTCTCTTTCTGTCTCTCTCTGTCTTTCTGGCAAGCACACATGCCCTATAGCAAAAACCTCTTCGGGGGGAAAAAAAAAAAAGGCAAAGCAAAACAAAAAACACCTGTGGGGAACATGTCAGGGAGACCAGGTCTTTCAGCATGAGCTGCCCGCTCTCCTTGCTTTGCGCTTTGCAATAAAGCTGGGCTTTCCTCATCACACCATGTGCCTATGGTTTGGTTTCATAGCGCTTGGGCGAGTGAACCCGATTTGAGTTTAGTAACAATAACTTCTGAGACAGAGTCTGTCCGTGAGGGTGGGTCACCACCAGGATTGGTAACGAGGCCCGAGGCCGGTCCAGGCCGCATCTGGGAATGGTGGAGGGCAAGGAGGGAAGAGGGGAAGAGGAGGAGGAAGGAGAGCACTGCAGAGAGACCAAGGAGGGAAGAAACTCTGCAGGGTTTGTCCAGCCGAGTCCAGCCCTGGGTGTGTTAAAACCATGTGGCTGTCACACTATCGCTACACAGGACGTGTGTGCGCTTGCCAGGCTGCCGTAACTCAGTGACCTGAAGAACAGAAAAGGGAGTGTTGTCTCACACTTCTGGAGGCAAGAGTCTGAGACCAAGCTGCGGGCAGGGTGGTTCCTCCCAAGGGCCTGAAGAAGACCGTCCTGCGCCTCCACCTGGCTCCATGATGGCTAGTGAGCTCTGGCCTTCCTCGGCTTCTGGAAGCCTCCTCCCGACATCCGCCTTCATCTTCACACAGCGTTCTCCCTGTGTGTGTGTGTGTGTGTGTGTGTGTGTGTGTGTGTGTCTCCATAGTTTCTTCCTCCAAGGATTTTGGTCATATTGGATCAGGACCGACCCAAATGATTTCATTTTATCTTGATGTCCTCTACAGAGACCTTCTCTCCAAATATGGCCACGATGTGATGTGCTGAGGGTTAGGACTTCAACACGGGGGACACACGCAATTCAACCTAGAAGAGGATCTAAGTGGCACTAGATGCTTACAGAGGGGCAACGCCCTGGGCCGTTTGGCTGCAGACCATCGGCTCCCTGCCCTCGTCAGCTGTGACCCAGCTGTGACCCAGCAGGGCGGGAACCAGAGCCCCCACTCCAGATCAGACTCCAGGATCTGGGGAGTCACAGCCAAGCCCTGCCTGGTCTCCAGGGAGAAGACTCTCGGATCTACTGCGGGGTTTTTTCCAAGTGTATGCTTGGCTCTTAGACACTGAAAAATTCCATTTCTGAGCTAAGAAAGTTGAAGACAGATGTCTTTCGAGATAAAAGAGATGGGGGGAGGATCTCCTTTTAAATCAAACAACTTGGCGGGCTCTGACCACGTGTCAGTGACCCAGAAATAATGAAGATGTAATTACAGGGACAAAGTTCAGGTATACCGAGGCCTGTGGAACCCGACTACAGACATAAGCCTTTGGCGTTTGAATCGGGAGGTCCTGAGTTCTAGCCAGGATCAGCTGAGCGTCCACGGGAGACCTTGCAGCCTCTGCAGCCTTGCATATGAGTTGTTGTCTTTTCCCACTCCTCTGGCAGAGTCCCAGACGCCTTGACCACAGGGGACGGCAGGTAACCCATGCTGTGTTGAGCAAGCCCTCTACCACCCCCCGTGTTAGAGTTAGGTCTGGGATGCGCATGAGTCCGACCAAGCAGCTTGGAGTTCTTATCTGCTGGAGCTATAGGGAGGAGGCTCGTTCTTGCCTCTTAGATCATGATGGAAGAAGGATGTCACTCTGGGGCTGTTGGAAGCCACACTCCTACCAGCAGGGGCAATGAAAAAGGGGGTAAAAAGAGGGCCCAGAAGGGGCCAGCAGGCCATGTAGTGTTAACTCCCATGTGGTCAACTGCACTTTGAGTCCCGGACCTGACAGCTAGAAACTCATGCCAGGCGTGTGTGCGTGCGTGCCCAATATCCCAAAAGGGAAATGGAGGAGAAGGGATTGTTGCATGGCCAGCCCCCTGGGGGGTGATTTCTTGCTGTCTGTTTCTGTGTCTCTCTGTCTCTCCAGTGAGAACAAGCACCCTATAGCAAAAATCTCTCTCAAAAAAAAAAAAAAGAGGGTCTGGACAACCTTGAGCCCTGTTACGACCTCCAGGCCCCCAGAGATGCCTGGCTTTGCCTTTTCTTTCAGTTCTATGAACTACCTCGATGTCTGTCCAGCAAACCTAACACTGGGAGTGAGCTGGTTGGGGCTGTCACTTAACAACCAATGGAATCGTGAAAAAATACACCTGGTTTCTGATTCAAGACTATAGAAAGTGAAATCTTTCCCCCATCACTGAACCCAGCTATCGTGGGGTTAATAGTAACAGGTTTAATGTGGACCAGCCGCTGCCAGCTCAAACCCACTTCATTTGCCAAAGGCTTCGCTGACCCCATGATCAAGGATGTCGTCACTAGGAGGGAAGGGCCTCCCGGGGCCCCAGCCCATGATTGTCTCAGCCTAGGGTGACCTCAAACACTCAGCGACCATCATGACGGATCTGGTGCCAGAAAAGGCAGCACACCAAGATGAGTTCTTGTGTAAAAACCTCAGGAACGATCTCAGCAGTTGACAACTACAGAGCAAAACAATTTCCGAACCTCAGGTAAGAGTGTGCAAAGACCTGGCCCTTTACCGGAGCAGGCTGCCGGCCCAGGGGCGTGTAATCAGCCCTGCCCAGCACAGGGCAAGCTCACACTCGCTCCACGGCTCCTCTGCCTGCCTCACCCTCACTGGCCTCTCCTCACTCTTTTTTTTTTTTTTTGAGAGGTTTTTGCTCTAGGGCGCGTGCGCTCGCCAGACAGACAGAGAGAGACAGAGAGACAGAAAGCAAGAAATCACCCCCCAGGGGGGATGGCCACGCTGCAATCCCTTCTCCTCCATTCTCCTCTCGGGATCTTGGGCACGCACGCACACGCGCCCGGCGTGAGTTTTAAGCCACCGGGTCCAGGACGCGAACCGCGGTTGACTATGTGGGAGTCCAGCGACATAGCCATTACGGTAACTGCTGGTTCCCACCTCTCCTCACTCTTGATCCACCTCGCCCTGTGTCCTGATGAGCTCCAGCCGTGGGGAGCCACTCTTGGCCCCCCCACCCTACCCTCACCCCACTCCTGGTGCCGTCTCCACTCTCCATCCTTGCTGATGTTTTGGGGGTCCTCTTACCCTGAATGCCACGTGCTCCTCTGTCAGCGCATCTAGATGACTCAATCCTTGAACTTCCCAGGCTCCTGGGTTGTATCAGACCACCTTTGTCACCAGCTGCCCTTTATACACACACACACACACACACACACATATATATATAATTTATTTATTTGGGCCAGCAGGTGGCATGATGATTAAGGCACTGGTCCCACACGTCCAACTGCACAATTGAGATCCAGAACCAGTGGCTTGAAAAACACGCCTAGCCTGTGTGCATGGGTGTCCAGAATCTCAGGAGGAGAATGAAGGAGAAAGGATTGCAGCATGGATATCCCAACCAGGGGCTGATTTCTCACTTTTCCTGTCTCTGTGTCTCTCTGATGAAGAGAGAAAGAGAGACAGAGAGAGACAGAGAGAGCCACCCCCAACAGGGTCTTCCTGACTCAATCCACCTCCAGTCTTTGCTGGCCCAGATCATGGGAGTCCAGCTTGCCCAGGGAGGTCCCGGGACATGAACCCAGGACCTTCCCATATGGCTCCAGTTGTATTAGCGCTGTGCCCCACCCTGGCCCCACCTGCCTTTTCACGTGGCTCTCTCTCAGTCCTCTCCTCCTCAGAGGTTACTCTCTAAAGATAGAGACTGACACTTTATACCCTCTACCGTACTTGAAAGGGTTTCCAGCAAATTCTTTGTTGAATGAGTGAAAAAACTACAGATTGATTTCTGCCAGTGAAGGCCTCCCATTATCAAGCCTCATCTATCAAGCCATTTTCTTTTGGCTCTTTCCAAACAAGCTTTGCAGGACGTCCTCACCATTGTTCCCTGGGTACAGTGTTAAACTCTTTGCTCGTATTAAATCTCCAAGTCCGCTTTCATTCATTGTCGTTGATCCATTCATTCACTCATCCCGAAGCTCAGACACTGACCACACACCTGCTAAATGCTTGGCACTGAGAGCGGGTGGTCAGCACCTGCGCTTGCCTTCCCCGGGGAGGGGAGACAGTGTGTGATCGGAGCACTGTGAATACTGTGCGGTCCAGTTGGTCCGTGAGAGAGACCTGAATAAATAGAGGGGCAGGGGTGGGAATGGCGAACCCCGCCTGAGAGGTGTCAAGAAAGACACAGGAGACACCTGCAACAGCAATGACCGTGCAGAAGGTTATTACTAAGAATGGCCTCGCTGCAAATGATGGTGGCTGGTCCCCGCATGGCACCTCCACTGGGAGGCCCCCCACACTGGGCAGGCTCAGTGGCCAGCCTTGGGTTTCTCCTCAAACTGTGATCAGGAATCCAGGACTTACTGAGTTCTGATCCTCTCAGCCACTCCCTACAGCGGGCCAATATAGTCTGCACCACGATGAATCAGCATCTCCCACTCTTCACTGAACCAACCTGGCCTGCCAGTTGTCCGGTCTCTTTAAAGTGCCCACATCCGGTGTGTCTGATTGGTCTTTGTTTTATTAGCTCCATTCTCAGAGGTCAAGGGCTGACTCACGGCACACCCTGCATTTAATTGCTTCATGTGTGAGGTTCTTCCTGGATTGGGCTGAGAACCCCTGAGTGTCAGGTAGACGGTTTTCCTTCCGTGTGTGCCCACGGTGCCAGCTGCACTTGGTCCGGAGAGTGAGGGGTCAGTGGAGAAAACAAACTTCTCTCTCCTCCCTCCAAGGCAGTTTCCAAATTTCTCCTCCCTCACCAATTCTTTTTTTACTTTCTTTTTCTCTTTCTTCCTTTATTTTTCTTTTCTCCTCCCTTCCTTTCTTTTGTAGTTGCTATAAGGCACCTGAGCTTGCCAGAGAGAGAGATAGTTAGAAATAATACCCCCTCCCCCCAGGGAGATGGCCGCGCCACAATCCCTTCTCCATTCTCTCTGGATTCGGGGCACACACACACACACACACACACACAGCAGGATTTTCAGGACTCATCCGTTCTTTCTCCACTGCCCTCATTCTCTCTCCCGCTGTTCTAAACTGCCCATAGGCCCCTAGGGCTAATCCACTATCTAGGAAATGCAGAATGTTCAGGAAGTTCAGTCTCTTCACCTAAGGCAGGATATTGGAATGTAGACTGGGATTTAGATAGAGATTTGACCTTCGGCATTTCCTTCCCCTGAGATTTCAAGATTCTGTTTTGAAATCCTGCTTCTAAGGTTTGCCACAGTTTCTCCTTCAGACCTTTCGGGTCCTGTTGTTGAGATGGGAAAATCTCACAATACCTGAGAAGTGAGATTAGAAAATCTCTAGCTGATAAATCTTTATCATGTTAGTCAATGAATTTACAGCATCATCTTCATATGACACAGTTATAAGTCAAGGAAAACCAAACTCAAGACTCTTTAGAACAGGTGTGTATAATAATGCTTCATAACCTCTGAGTACTATGCAAAAATAAGATGTTGGTATTTTTTTTAATTTTATTTTTATTATTGTTATTCTAATTTGCTATAGGGCACATGCACTCACCAGAGAGAGAGAGAAAGCACTCAAGAGAGAGGGAAAATGAGAAAGCAAGCTGCCAAGTTCAAGATTATGAACTGCGGTTGGCCGTGTGGGAGTCCAGTGCCTTAACCACCAGGCCACCTGCAAGTCCCAAGATTTTGCTGTTGATACCGTTATTGTTTATAGCTATCCTGAATGTGTGGTTTTACTCACTCATGTAAAAGATAAAGTCAGAGGATTTCATTGCCTTGTCAATGCAGGATACCAGTAACAAGTGGAGATCATTTTCTCCTTCCAGTTCAGCAGAGACTCGGATCAATAGGGCCAGAAATGTAATACCACATGACTGGGCCAGCCAGAGGAGTAGCCGTTAAGGCTCCTGGATCCCACATGGTCGACTGTGTGGCTTGAGTTTGGGACTGACTGTAAGGAATGGGCTGGCCATGAGAGAAAAATAGAAATGTAGAGTCTTTATTGGGAGCACTTCCAGGCAAGGTTTGCTGGTCCGACAAAGAGAGGGGGCCAGAGAAGTCGTGAATTAGGGTGGGGTTTAGCGATTTTCTTAAGGATATAGGAAGGGGGAGTGTCTTAGAGGAAGAAAGAGTCCTTGTATGGTAACGGTTTAGGGGGAGAGCAGACTAGCATACCATGTAAGGTCTGGTGACGTGTGCAGAGTAGAGCGTATGTGCAGAGTAGAGCACCATGTGCAGAGTAGAGCGCCCTGTGCAGAGTAGAGAGCCTGTGCAGAGTAGAGCGCCGTGTGCAGAGTAGAGCACCCTGTGCAGAGTAGAGCCCTGTGCAGAGTAGAGCGCCCTGTGCAGAGTAGAGCACCGTGTGCAGAGTAGAGCGCCTGTGCAGAGTAGAGCGCCGTGTCCAGAGTAGAGCGTCCTGTGCAGAGTAGAGAGCGTGTGCAGAGTAGAGCGCCCTGTGCAGAGTAGAGCGCCCTGTGCAGAGTAGAGAGCCTGTGCAGAGTAGAGCGCCCTGTGCAGAGTAGAGCGCCCTGTGCAGAGTAGAGCGGCCTGTGCAGAGTAGAGAGCGTGTGCAGAGTAGAGCACCGTGTGCAGAGTAGAGCGCCGTGTGCAGAGTAGCGTGTGCAGAGTAGAGCACCGTGTGCAGAGTAGAGCGCCGTGTGCAGAGTAGAGCGTCCTGTGCAGAGTAGAGAGCGTGTGCAGAGTAGAGCACTGTGTGCAGAGTAGAGCACCGTGTGCAGAGTAGAGCGCCCTGTGCAGAGTAGAGAGCGTGTGCAGAGTAGAGCGCCCTGTGCAGAGTAGAGCGCCCTGTGCAGAGTAGAGCGCCGTGTCCAGAGTAGAGCGCCGTGTGCAGAGTAGAGCGCCCTGTGCAGAGTAGAGCACCGTGTGCAGAGTAGAGCGCCGTGTGCAGAGTAGAGAGCGTGTGCAGAGTAGAGCACCCTGTGCAGAGTAGAGAGCGTGTGCAGAGTAGAGCGCCCTGTGCAGAGTAGAGCGCCCTGTGCAGAGTAGAGAGCATGTGCAGAGTAGAGCGCCCTGTGCAGAGTAGAGCGCCCTGTGCAGAGTAGAGCGCCCTGTCCAGAGTAGAGCGCCGTGTGCAGAGTAGAGCGCCCTGTGCAGAGTAGAGCACCGTGTGCAGAGTAGAGCGCCGTGTGCAGAGTAGAGCGCCCTGTGCAGAGTAGAGCGCCCTGTGCAGAGTAGAGAGCGTGTGCAGAGTAGAGCACCGTGTGCAGAGTAGAGCGCCTGTGCAGAGTAGAGAGCCTGTGCAGAGTAGAGCGCCATGTGCAGAGTAGAGCGCCCTGTGCAGAGTAGAGAGCGTGTGCAGAGTAGAGCCCTGTGTGCAGAGTAGAGCGCCCTGTGCAGAGTAGAGAGCGTGTGCAGAGTAGAGTGCCGTGTGCAGAGTAGAGCGCCGTGTGCAGAGTAGAGAGCGTGTGCAGAGTAGAGCGCCCTGTGCAGAGTAGAGAGCGTGTGCAGAGTAGAGCACCCTGTGCAGAGTAGAGCGCCCTGTGCAGAGTAGAGAGCGTGTGCAGAGTAGAGCGCCCTGTGCAGAGTAGAGCGCCCTGTGCAGAGTAGAGAGCGTGTGCAGAGTAGAGCACCGTGTGCAGAGTAGAGCGCCCTGTGCAGAGTAGAGCGCCCTGTGCAGAGTAGAGCGCCGTGTGCAGAGTAGAGCGCCCTGTGCAGAGTAGAGAGCGTGTGCAGAGTAGAGCCCTGTGTGCAGAGTAGAGCGCCCTGTGCAGAGTAGAGCGCCCTGTGCAGAGTAGAGAGCGTGTGCAGAGTAGAGCCCTGTGTGCAGAGTAGAGCGCCCTGTGCAGAGTAGAGAGCGTGTGCAGAGTAGAGCCCTGTGTGCAGAGTAGAGCGCCCTGTGCAGAGTAGAGCGCCCTGTGCAGAGTAGAGCGCCGTGTGCAGAGTAGAGCGCCGTGTGCAGAGTAGAGAGCGTGTGCAGAGTAGAGCGCCCTGTGCAGAGTAGAGAGCGTGTGCAGAGTAGAGCACCCTGTGCAGAGTAGAGCGCCCTGTGCAGAGTAGAGAGCGTGTGCAGAGTAGAGCCCTGTGTGCAGAGTAGAGCGCCCTGTGCAGAGTAGAGCGCCCTGTGCAGAGTAGAGAGCGTGTGCAGAGTAGAGCGCCCTGTGCAGAGTAGAGCGCCCTGTGCAGAGTAGAGAGCATGTGCAGAGTAGAGCGCCCTGTGCAGAGTAGAGCGCCCTGTGCAGAGTAGAGCGCCGTGTCCAGAGTAGAGCGCCGTGTGCAGAGTAGAGCGCCCTGTGCAGAGTAGAGCACCGTGTGCAGAGTAGAGCGCCGTGTGCAGAGTAGAGAGCGTGTGCAGAGTAGAGCACCCTGTGCAGAGTAGAGAGCGTGTGCAGAGTAGAGCGCCCTGTGCAGAGTAGAGAGCATGTGCAGAGTAGAGCGCCCTGTGCAGAGTAGAGCGCCCTGTGCAGAGTAGAGAGCGTGTGCAGAGTAGAGCCCTGTGTGCAGAGTAGAGCGCCCTGTGCAGAGTAGAGAGCGTGTGCAGAGTAGAGCGCCGTGTGCAGAGTAGAGCGCCGTGTGCAGAGTAGAGAGCGTGTGCAGAGTAGAGCGCCCTGTGCAGAGTAGAGAGCGTGTGCAGAGTAGAGCACCCTGTGCAGAGTAGAGCGCCCTGTGCAGAGTAGAGAGCGTGTGCAGAGTAGAGCGCCCTGTGCAGAGTAGAGCGCCCTGTGCAGAGTAGAGAGCGTGTGCAGAGTAGAGCACCGTGTGCAGAGTAGAGCGCCCTGTGCAGAGTAGAGCGCCCTGTGCAGAGTAGAGCGCCGTGTGCAGAGTAGAGCGCCCTGTGCAGAGTAGAGAGCGTGTGCAGAGTAGAGCCCTGTGTGCAGAGTAGAGCGCCCTGTGCAGAGTAGAGAGCGTGTGCAGAGTAGAGCGCCCTGTGCAGAGTAGAGCGCCCTGTGCAGAGTAGAGCGCCGTGTGCAGAGTAGAGCGCCGTGTGCAGAGTAGAGAGCGTGTGCAGAGTAGAGCGCCCTGTGCAGAGTAGAGCGCCCTGTGCAGAGTAGAGAGCGTGTGCAGAGTAGAGCCCTGTGTGCAGAGTAGAGCGCCCTGTGCAGAGTAGAGCGCCCTGTGCAGAGTAGAGAGCGTGTGCAGAGTAGAGCGCCGTGTGCAGAGTAGAGCGCCCTGTGCAGAGTAGAGAGCGTGTGCAGAGTAGAGCACCGTGTGCAGAGTAGAGCGCCGTGTGCAGAGTAGAGTGCCCTGTGCAGAGTAGAGCGCCGTGTGCAGAGTAGAGCCCTGTGTACAGAGTAGAGCGCCATGTGCAGAGTAGAGCGCCGTGTGCAGAGTAGAGCCCTGTGTGCAGAGTAGAGCGCCCTGTGCAGAGTAGAGCACCCTGTGCAGAGTAGAGCACCCTGTGCGGAGTAGAGAGCGTGTGCAGAGTAGAGCGCCCTGTGCAGAGTAGAGCGCCGTGTGCAGAGTAGAGCGCCGTGTGCAGAGTAGAGCGCCGTGTGCAGAGTAGAGCCCTGTGTGCAGAGTAGAGAGCGTGTGCAGAGTAGAGCACCGTGTGCAGAGTAGAGCGCCATGTGCAGAGTAGAGCGCCGTGTGCAGAGTAGAGCCCTGTGTGCAGAGTAGAGCGCCGTGTGCAGAGTAGAGCGCCCTGTGCAGAGTAGAGCGCCCTGTGCAGAGTAGAGCGTCCTCTGCAGAGTAGAGCGCCCTCTGCAGAGTAGAGCACCGTGTGCAGAGTCGAGCGCCCTGTGCAGAGTAGAACGCCCTGTGCAGAGTAGAGCACCCTGTGCAGAGTAGAGCGCTGTGTGCAGAGTAGAGCACCGTGTGCAGAGTAGAGCCCTGTGTGCAGAGTAGAGCCCTGTGTGCAGAGTAGAGCACCCTGTGCAGAGTAGAGAGCGTGTGCAGAGTAGAGCGCCGTGTGCAGAGTAGAGCACCGTGTGCAGAGTAGAGAGCGTGTGCAGAGTAGAGCGCCCTGTGCAGAGTAGAGCGCCCTGTGCAGAGTAGAGAGCGTGTGCAGAGTAGAGCGCCCTGTGCAGAGTAGAGCGCCCTGTGCAGAGTAGAGCCCTGTGTGCAGAGTAGAGCGCCCTGTGCAGAGTAGAGCGCCGTGTGCAGAGTAGAGCGCCGTGTGCAGAGTAGAGCGCCCTGTGCAGAGTAGAGCCCTGTGTGCAGAGTAGAGCGCCATGTGCAGAGTAGAGCGCCCTGTGCAGAGTAGAGCCCTGTGTGCAGAGTAGAGCGCCCTGTGCAGAGTAGAGCGCCCTGTGCAGAGTAGAGTGCCCTGTGCAGAGTAGAGCCCTGTGTGCAGAGTAGAGCGCCATGTGCAGAGTAGAGCGCCGTGTGCAGAGTAGAGCGCCGTGTGCAGAGTAGAGCGCCCTGTGCAGAGTAGAGCCCTGTGTGCAGAGTAGAGCGCCGTGTGCAGAGTAGAGCGCCGTGTGCAGAGTAGAGCGCCCTGTGCAGAGTAGAGCCCTGTGTGCAGAGTAGAGCCCTGTGTGCAGAGTAGAGCGCCCTGTGCAGAGTAGAGCGCCCTGTGCAGAGTAGAGCACCGTGTGCAGAGTAGAGCGCCGTGTGCAGAGTAGAGAGCGTGTGCAGAGTAGAGCACCCTGTGCAGAGTAGAGAGCGTGTGCAGAGTAGAGCGCCCTGTGCAGAGTAGAGCGCCCTGTGCAGAGTAGAGCGCCCTGTGCAGAGTAGAGAGCATGTGCAGAGTAGAGCGCCCTGTGCAGAGTAGAGCGCCCTGTGCAGAGTAGAGCGCCCTGTCCAGAGTAGAGCGCCGTGTGCAGAGTAGAGCGCCCTGTGCAGAGTAGAGCACCGTGTGCAGAGTAGAGCGCCGTGTGCAGAGTAGAGCGCCCTGTGCAGAGTAGAGCGCTCTGTGCAGAGTAGAGAGCGTGTGCAGAGTAGAGCACCGTGTGCAGAGTAGAGCGCCTGTGCAGAGTAGAGAGCCTGTGCAGAGTAGAGCGCCATGTGCAGAGTAGAGCGCCCTGTGCAGAGTAGAGAGCGTGTGCAGAGTAGAGCCCTGTGTGCAGAGTAGAGCGCCCTGTGCAGAGTAGAGAGCGTGTGCAGAGTAGAGTGCTGTGTGCAGAGTAGAGCGCCGTGTGCAGAGTAGAGAGCGTGTGCAGAGTAGAGCGCCCTGTGCAGAGTAGAGAGCGTGTGCAGAGTAGAGCACCCTGTGCAGAGTAGAGCGCCCTGTGCAGAGTAGAGAGCGTGTGCAGAGTAGAGCGCCCTGTGCAGAGTAGAGCGCCCTGTGCAGAGTAGAGAGCGTGTGCAGAGTAGAGCCCTGTGTGCAGAGTAGAGCGCCCTGTGCAGAGTAGAGCGCCCTGTGCAGAGTAGAGCACCGTGTGCAGAGTAGAGCGCCCTGTGCAGAGTAGAGCCCTGTGTGCAGAGTAGAGCGCCGTGTGCACAGTAGAGCGCCCTGTGCAGAGTAGAGCGCCCTGTGCAGAGTAGAGCACCGTGTGCAGAGTAGAGCGCCCTGTGCAGAGTAGAGCCCTGTGTGCAGAGTAGAGCGCCCTGTGCAGAGTAGAGCACCGTGTGCAGAGTAGAGCGCCCTGTGCAGAGTAGAGCCCTGTGTGCAGAGTAGAGCGCCCTGTGCAGAGTAGAGCGCCCTGTGCAGAGTAGAGAGCGTGTGCAGAGTAGAGCCCTGTGTGCAGAGTAGAGCGCCCTGTGCAGAGTAGAGAGCGTGTGCAGAGTAGAGCCCTGTGTGCAGAGTAGAGCGCCCTGTGCAGAGTAGAGCGCCCTGTGCAGAGTAGAGCGCCGTGTGCAGAGTAGAGCGCCGTGTGCAGAGTAGAGCGCCCTGTGCAGAGTAGAGCGCCCTGTGCAGAGTAGAGCGCCGTGTGCAGAGTAGAGCGCCGTGTGCAGAGTAGAGCGCCGTGTGCAGAGTAGAGCGCCCTGTGCAGAGTAGAGCGCCCTGTGCAGAGTAGAGCGCCGTGTACAGAGTAGAGCCCTGTGTGTAGAGCAGAGTGCCATGTGCTGCATCCAGGTTAGATCTGAGTGCAGCGCAGGTCTGATGACAGATTAGATCCAGGTTGCCTCAGCCAACTGTGATGTGGCGTCCAACCCCCACATCCAAGCTGCCCAGGCCTCCAGCCTTACAGAACCGTCAGCTTGAAAAACACACCAGGCACGTGTGCATGCCCAACATCCCAAGAGGAGAATGGAGGAGAAGGGATTACATGTGGCCACGTCCCTTGGGAGGATGCCCTCTCTCTCTGTCTCTGTCTCTCTCTGGTAGGTGAAGGTGGGTGAAGGCACTCTCTGGCAAATGATAAAAATAAGTGAATCAATGGACCTTGTATTCCACAAACTGCTCTGAACTGCTTTTTTTCTTTATCCATGATAGAGTGTTTGCTCACACACGAGAGAGAGGAGAGAGAGAGGAGAGAGAGAGGTGAGCACCCTCCACGGAGTCTGGCTGTGCCAGGTCCTCTCCTCTGATCCTCCAGCTCATAGATCTGGGGGATGCCTTGTGCCCAGCGTGTTTCGGGCTGACTCACCCGAGATTTGAACCACGGTCGCCCGGTGGTCATCACTGTGCCATGGAGCTGGCCCTGAGCTGCTTTTCATCCCTTCCCATCAATCTTTTCAACCACAGTGGGTCTGAGGGGAGCCTGCCTGCTCCTGGGTGTCCCAAACCCGCTGTCAAAGCAGCTGGACCATGCTGCTGGGTATGTGCGTCTCACCTCCAATCTGAAAGCAGGTGGAGCAGGGCTACCAGCCATCCTGAGAACACATCCTTATATGCATATGATTTGTGTAAATGGATCTACTTGACTTCAAGAGATTTTGCAAAATAGAACACAGCAGTGTAGACCAAGTGAGAAGAAGATTGAAAAGAGAGTGATAAAAGTTTGAACTGTTTGCTTTGTTCCAGGAGAATTTTGTCAGGCTCACAAACTTATTATGGACTAATATTAAATTAACTGAGTTATTTGGGACCAGCAAATGGTGTAATGGTCATCACTGGACTCACACATGGTCCACCACAGTTCAAGCCCCAGACCTAGCGACTTAAAGTTCACGCCGGGAGACCAGCAGTTGGTGTAATGGCTATGTTACTGGACTCCCATGTAGCTGACTGCAGTTAGAGTCCCGGACCCGGTGGCTTAAAATTCATGCCGGGCGCATGTGCGTGCGTGCCCAAGATCCCGAGAGGAGAATGGAGGAGAAGGGATTGTGGCATGGCCATCCCCCCTGGGGAGGTGATTTCTCGCAAAAATCTCTCAAAAAAAAAAAAAGGGAAAACAAACCAAAAAAACTCAGCAGGCGCATATGCGTGCATGCCCAAAGTCTTGAGAGGAGAGTGGAGAAGAAGGGATGGCAGCATGCACTACTCCCCGGAGGTGATTTCTCCCTGTCTGTCTCTCCAGTGAGTGCATATGCCCTACAGCAAAAATCTCTTAAAAAAATTAAATGACTTCCTAGATATGCCCTGCTAGGGCCGTTGCCTAGGACACGGCAGGCCTCACTATGTGTCCTGCCTTCCTCTGATTCCTCTGCTGGTTGTGGTCCTCGAAGCCTGTGGCCAAACCTCAAAAACAAGATCTAGAGAAAATTGGCACCAGGAGCACAGACACGATCGGGGACGTGTGGTTGTGTAAGGGTCCCGCACACCCACGCTCAGTCACACCTGCACGACTGACCTTTGTTAAAGCGCTATTCAGAACGAATGCTCTCTAGGGGGAATTAACATGCGGCCTTGGAAAGAGGTATTGGGCTATTTAACCCGCAGATACTCAAAAGCACAACCCAGGTGGAGGAAAGGGAGGCGACCTCAGAAATGATCCCAAGTGGGACCAGCAAGTGGTGTGGTGTTAAGGTACTGGACTTCCACATGGTCAGTTGCGGTTCGAGTTCCAGATCTAATGACTTGTCTTTTCACTTTCTCTCTCTACCTCTCTGGTTAACTAATTAATGAATTAATGAAAATAAAATAATTCTTTAAAATAAAAAGAAAGAAAGAGATGATCCAAAGTGGGACCAGCAGGTGGTGTGAAGGTTAAGGTGGCTGGATCTCACATAGTCAATTCTGCTGTTCGAGTCCTAGACCTGACAGATTGAAAAACATGCTGGGTGCACGTGCCTGCATGCCCAAAATCCTGAGAGGAGAATGGAGGAGAAGGGATTGCGATGTGGATATCCCCCCAGGGAGTGTTTTTTTTACTTTCTCCCCTCTCTCTATCTCTCTCATTCTCAAGGCAAGCACACACACTCTATAGAAAAAAAAAAGAGAAAAGAAAGAAAGAAAGAAAGAAAGAAAGAAAGAAAGAAAGAAAGAAAGAAAGAGAGAAAGAGAAAAGGAAAAAGAAAGAAAAGAGAAATGACCCAAAACATCTAGATGATTCAAGGCAGTAACAGTCATGAAGTTGCCCTATCCCCAAGTAACCCCAGCCTACAGTAATCCCCGCAAAATAGAACTCTGACTTCAGGGCTGTAGCAAGAAAAGAGACATTTTCCTTTCAAAACACGGCCTTGGAGCCTCAGTCAGCACTATGGAAGATAAATTATCGCCGGCATTTATCAAAGTAGCAGAAACATCCCAGGACTCGATATTTGTGAGATAAATGAACCTCAGTTTTCTCAGGATGTTTGACAGTTGATTCAGGTAGATGATGGATTGAACAAATAGACCTATTTTGACTCCCTCCAGAACCCCACTAAAACCCACAAGGAGGGCAGAGAGGAGAAGAAGAGACAGCAGTGGAATTCTGGGGTCTAAAGAGCCGTGACAAAGGCCGGGGCAGACCCGAGAACACCAGATGCTGAGTTAGTGGCAACATGAGACCCTCAGGCTATGGAGTAAAGGTGAAGGGGTAAAACACAGGGACGAGAGGCTGGAAACTACTACAGAAGTGGCTTTTTTTTTTTTTTTTTTTTTTTTTTTTTTTTTTAATTAGAGAGAGAGAGAGACTTTTGCTATAGGGTGCACGTGCTCACCAGAGAGCTGGCCATGCCGCAGTCCCTTCTCCTCCATTCTCCTCTCAGGATTTTGGGCACGCACACGTGTGTCCCGCATGAGTTTTAAGCTGCTGGATCCGGGAGAAATAGCATGTTATGTCCTTGGTTCCCCGAGTCTTTCCCAATAGAACAAAAGTGGAGGTTTATCCACTTTAGTTTACTTTTGTTTTTAGTTTGCTATAGAGTGTGTGGCTCACTAGAGAGAGACAGAGAGAAATCGAGAAAGTGAGAAAACAACCCCCAGGGGGATGTCCATGCCACAATCTCCATTCTCCAATTCCATTCTCCTCTCGGGATTTTGGGCATGTATGTGCACATGCCTGGTGTGATTTTTTTAAGCTGCTGAGTCTGGGGGCTAGCATCGTACAGTAGGCAGCGTGGGACCCAATGCCTTAACCTCCACACCGTCTACTGGGCCTCTACTTCTTTTTAAGTTTATTTATTTTTTTCTTCCAAGAAAGAGAGCAAGAGAGGTGTCTACAGCAGAGTCCTCGCACCGCAGACCAGCCCGAGCCCCAGCCAGCGGGTCACAGGCACACGGGTGCATATCCGAGGGACACAGCGCGGCCCTGGGACGCGAACCCGAGAGTCTCCCCTGTGGCCTCAGCATCACAGAGCATCATGTCATCAGTGAGCCACTGCGGCTGGCCCGTCGTCCACTCCTCAGTAAAGGCCGAAGGGGCTGGGACTCCCGCGAGAGCCTGAATTATCGCGGGAATAGGAAAGGCTCAGGTGCTTGCCCGCTCCCGAGAGGCCAGAGGTCAAGCCTCACCCTCCGAGCAGAAGACGGAAAAACTTTCCCTAAGGAACATGACCAGCCTGAGGAAGAAGATCTTTCTTTCTTTCTTTTTTTAAAGTTTTGCCAGAGGGTATGTATGTATGTTGCCCGGAGAGAGAGAGAGGGAGAGAGAGAGAGAGAAAGTAAGAAAGCACTGCCTCCATGGGAGTGACCATGCCACATCCCCTTCCCAGCTCTCCTCCCTTTGGGGACTTGGGCACTCACACACGCGCGCCTGGTACACCAGGGTCTGACACCCGAAGCGCCCAGTCGACCATGCGGCATTCGGACGCCTTCACCACCACACCTTGGCTGGCCCAACACACCGCTGCGTTCAATCTTCAGAATAAATCTTCCAGTTAAGTGTATCTTACTGGATGACGATCTGAGATTCGGTGAGGGGAGGTGACAGGGAAGAGACGGCCAAAATGTCAACAATGTCGTACTAGTCGGTCCATGAAACAGACATCCACTGGGCTCCTCCTCCTGTTAGCAGTGGCACTGGTGGGACCAGCAGGTAGCGTAATGGCTATGTCGCTGGACTCCCATGTAGTCGACCGCGGTTCGCGTCCGGACCTGGTGGCTTAAACTCACACCGGGCGCGTGTGCGTGTGTGCCCAAGATCTCCAAGAGGAGAAGGGAGGAGAAGGGATTGCGGTGTGGCCATCCCCCCGTGGGATGATTTCTCGCTTTCTATCTCTCTGTCTCTCTCTGTCTGTCTGGCGAGCGCACGCGCCCTATAGCAAAAACCTCTAAAAAAAAAAAAAAAAAAAGAAGTGGCGCTGGCCTCACTCGAAGATCATCAAGAAGGTAATTTCCTAGTTTTTGAAGAAGTGATAGTTTAGTGTATAGGAGATACACACACACACGTATATATACATACCCTCATCTATATGTGTATATGCATCTCTATCTCACATATATCATGTAGATGTATATATACATATAATATACCCTCATCAATGATATATAGATGACGTATATAGTCTATATGTGGAAATATATATTTTATATATATCATACATAGATATATATACATATATATATTTATATATTGTAGACATACGTAGATATGTTGCAGAAAACAGACCGCCGAGAAACCAAGCACCACCACTCAGAGGTAGGAGAACCCGGGTTGATTAAGCCGGCAGTCCCAGAGCAGCGCCTACTCCAAAGCCTGTTCCCCAACCTGCAGGAGTTACAGGGGTTATAGAGTCAGGGCCCATGGACGTTGCAGACAAAGGAAATCGGAAAAGTAGCAAAACAGCCCTAAAACAGTTGCAATCCAGCTTGTAACATTTCCCAGCAGGCAGTCTGCAAAAGTGGAACAGAAATACTTCCTGTCTGCAGGCAGCTTTTAGCAGACAGGATCCGTATCAGGTAGATATAAGAAGATCTATATATCCACATGTGATATGTAGATTTATGACACACCACACAGATAATCTATATATCCTGTGTATGTGTATATGTGTGTCTATATATATATATATATATATATATATATATAGACACACATAATGTACCTCATAATTTCATAAGTTGTAAAGGACTCCTGAAAGGGTGGGTGTTTTGTTGATACGACAATTAATTCAGGGACCAACCATCGACATGGTGGTTAAGGAAACTGGATCCCACATGGCTGACTGTTTGAGTCCCAGACCCAGCAGTTTGAAAAAACATGCTGGATGTGTGTGTGTGTGTGTGTGTGTGTGTGTGTGCACGCATGGGCAAAATCCCAAGAACAGAATGGAGGAGAACAGATGGCAGTGTGTCCATCTCCTCAAGGGATGCTTTTTCACTTTTTCTCTCTCTCTCTCCTCCAAGTATTCATGCCCTATTGTAAACAAACAAACAAAAAGAATTAATCCAGGGCTGGCCCCATGGCCTGGTAGTTAAGAGAGCTAGATTCTGCTTGGTTAACCACACAGTTCGAATCCTGGCCCTGGTAGCTTGAAAAAACACATTGAGACAAACTTCAAAATCCCAACAGGATGGAAAAAATGGAGAAGAAGGGATTGTGGCATGACTATGACCCATTTGAGGTTATTTTCTTTCTCTTTCTCTCACTCTCTCTGTATTTCTCTGTCTCTTTCTCTCTGCTTAGCACCCTCTGGCAAATAATTCTGATAAAGTAGTCACTTAGTGCAACAACGAAATATAGCAAGTGCTCTTTCAATGCTATTATTATTTTACTTAGTTCTTACAACACTTCTAAGTGCAAAATAATGCAATCTCTTACTTTTCTGTCTACAAACAGTGCAGAGCAGTTCGTTAACTCATACCAAAATCACAGAAGAGGAAGGACCAGCAGATGGTGTAGTGGTGCGTCACTGGACTCCCACATGGCTGACCGTGGTTCGAGTCTAGACCTGGTGGCTTGAAAATCATGCTGGGCGTGTGTTCTCGCTGTGTGAGATCCCAGGAGGAGAATGGAGGAGAAGGGACTGCATTCCCCTGAGGGATGATTTCTCACTTTCCCTCTCACTGTCTCTGTCTCTCTCCTGTGAGCGCACGTGCCCTATGACAAAAATCTCTATTAAAAAAAAAAAATCACAGAAGAGAAGTGAATATGAATTTGCCCAGGGTTCACCTCTCTTCATTCCTGCTGTCTCAGCGATTCCGGCAGAAATAACACTGTATCTGCAGGTGGAGACATTAAAGAAAAGGGGGCGTGGGAGGCAGTGACAGGTTGAGTGTGGCAGGAGCAGAGGGTGGACAGGGAAGTGGTGGGCAGTGGATACTGGCCACAGCCCAGCCCAGAGTGTTCCAAATACTGAGGTTCATAAAACGTGTCAGTCCCACTAATTCGCTCATGATATTTAGCTCTGAGAACTGCTGAAGCGGAACATTCCCTTTGGAGCGCGTGGAATAAGACAAGCTCTGAGTCAGACATTTTTGGTCTTGCTAAGGTCAAAGTGGTGGGCTTGTTGCTGAGGAAGAGTTCTGACAATTACTGTAGAGACACTGCAGAAACCAAAATGTTTATCTTCCAAAAGCAAAATTAGAGAGAAGCACAATAAATCCAAATTCTATACCTAAAATTTGCAAATAATAATAATAATAATAATAATAATTCAAAGAGAAACGTCAGGAAATGAACTGGAAATTGACAAAGTCCAAGGCCTTAAGGAAGACCTGCCTGCATTTTCTTCCAGATGATTGAGTGCATGTGGGTACATTTCCTGTTATCGTTCTTTATCTCAAGAAATGCAAGTAAATAGAAAGCTCACCATTGATCTCTACTGCACCCTTAAAAACATTGTACTCTCTTGGGACCAGCAGTTGGCATAATGGCTATGTTGCTGGACTCCTATGTAGTCAACCGCGGTTCGAGTCCCAGACCCAGTGGCTTAAACTCATGCTAGGTGCTTGTGCGTGCGTGCCCAAGATTCTGAGAGGAGAAAGGAGGAGAAGGGATGGCGGCATGGCCATCCCCCTGGGGGTGGTGATTTACTTTCTATCTCTCTATCTCTCTCTCACTTTCTGGCGAGTGCATGCGCCCTACAGCAAAAACCTCTCAAAAAAAAAAAAAAAAATCGTACTCTCAGGGCTGGCAAGTGGTGTGGTGGTTAAGGACACTAGACTCTCACACAGCAGATAGCAGTTTGAGACCCGGACCTGGTGGCTTGCTTTCTCACTTTTTCTGTTTGTCTCTTTCTTTTACTCTGCCCCTCTCTGGTAAAATTTAAATAAATAAATATAAATAAAATAATTATTTAAAAAATTGTACACTTTAAACTGAAGAAGCTGGATGCTATGTGTGCTCCTCTGGGGGAAAAGGCAATTAATTTCTATCTTCTTCTTCTTCTTCTTCTTTTTTTTTTTTTTATTTCACAAAGTGTGCACGTGCTTTCTGGAAAGAGACAAAAAGAGGGAAAGTGAGAAAGCACCTCCCTAAGGAGGATGTTCACTCTGCAATTCCTTCTATTCTATTCTTTCAGCATTTGGGACATGTACACACATGCTCCTGGCATGTTTTTCAAGCCCCTGGGTCTGGGACTTGAACTTCTCAGTTGACCATGTGGGATCCAGCATCTTAACCTCCATGCCACCTACTGGCCCAATATGCTATGTTGGAAATATAGCTTAGATGAAATAAAACCCAAAGAGGTTTGATACCATATTTTCTTGTTCCCATAACAAAAACCTACCCATTTTCTGTCAGTATTTATTGTCTATTTTTAACAACGTTTTGTTGCGTTGTATGCCCAGCTTGGTGTGAAGCACTAAGAATATCGTCACAAGGAAGGCAGACGCAGTCCCTGCCCTGGTAAAGCTTGTGGTCTAATGGTACCAGGAGGCTATAAGCGATTATACCGAAGGGCTGACGTTCGACATATTTTTTACCGTATTGTGAGAGTTCGCACTGGCGTGTGCGTGCAATAGCACTTCCCACTTCACTGTGCCCGGGCATCACTGGGGACCCTTCTAAGATGAAGAGTCCGGGCCAACCCTCAGTGTCACCATCAATGCTATACAGAGGGGGCTGGGTTCCACATGGTTGACCAGAGTTTGAGTCCTGGCCCAACTGACTTGAAATGTATGCCACGGGGCAGAGCAGATGGCATGGTGGCTACGGCGGCTGGATCCCACATAGCTGACTGTGGTTCGAGTTCCAGACCTGGGAGCTTGAGAACCACACTAGAGACATGTGTGCAGGCCCAGAATCCCAAGAGGAGAAAGGAGGAGAAGGGATCGCAGCGTGGCCATTGTCCCATCTCACTTTCTTTCTCTGTCTCTGTCTCTCTTTGGTGCATGAGCCCTATGGCAAAAAAAAAAAAAAAGAAAGAAAGAAAATTAATTAAAAAAAAAGAAAAACATGTTATGTACACACTTGTGCTCAGGATCATGGTGGGGATGAAGAGGTGGAGGGAAAAAATTGTGGTGGGAGCAGACCTAGGGTGTGGGGGGGTTTCCTCTGTCTGTCTCTTGCATGTGCAAGTGCCCTCGTGTACACACACACACACACACACACACACTTAGTGGAGACTCAGTCTGGGGTGAAGCTGATACTCTGTCTGTGAACAAGCTGGCAGGGCATGCGGATGAGGCTGGCCCTCGGCCCACACCGTAGCACGGGCATACCCTAGTGAGATGTACGATGTAAGAGTCAGAGTAAAGCAGAGGATTAAAAACATTCCTTTCCTGGGTGCAGAGCACTCGGTAACAAGATACAGGTAATGAGGCGCACAGACGGTGAACGCACAGACAGGCGTGACCTGCTCACAGGGGACATGACATGGAAGCTACAGTGAGGAGAAGCCACAGCCAGACCCGGGAGGAGAGGCTGGCCGAATGCTTCCAGAGGACGGAGGCAGTGGCGTCTAATGGCCGGGAAGACGTGGAGGATGTCCCCTTGGGGCGGGCCCGGATGGCGCTCCCGGCTGAGCTCTGGTGTTGGCGTTTCCCTGGGTTGGCTAGCAGGGTTTGCTCACGGCCTGCAGGAAAGGTAAGTGAGGAAAGGAGGTCACAGGAGGCGAGGCCATCCCTGATGAAAGGCCACCCCAGCAAGGCCTGCTCCAGCTTGCCTAAGAACAGACCCGAAGAACCCGGCCCTTTCCTTTTGTTGGTTTTCTCTGCACGAAGCACACAGCGCGCTGCGCCCTTGCCCGGCGCTGTCTGGGTCTCTCCGCGGGTCAGCCTCGGCCTGCCGAGGGACGCCTCCCGCCCCCGCTATTTCTTAGTTTCCTGCTTCTCTCTTGCTCCCCAGAGTGGCACTTTTTTTTTTTTTTTTTTTTGACAGGATATCTGTTAATGGACATCTACACATTGACCCCAAGAGCCCTGTTGGTGAGCTGTGGCTTTGGGCACGCGGCCGGGTTCTGTCTCCTCCCTGGAGTCCCTGTCAGGGCTGACCCCACTTCCCCGCAGCCACTGAGCTCCTGCTGCCCTGGCCAGCCGGGCGCCATCTTCCCAGCTCCTTCTTTCTTGTTTAAGTTTCTTTCTTTCAAGAGAGAGAGAGAGAGACAAGCACCTTCTACAGAGTCCCAGGCTGTGAACCTCCTTGCCCCCAGCCATCCCAGCCAGCCAGGATGCTAGGCACAGGCGTGCCCAGCACGTGCAGGTTGACGGGTGTTGAATCTGTGGTCTTTCCTAGGGGCCAGCCTCGGCTAAGCAGCGTGTCACCACTGTCACTGCCGTGCCACCGAGTCAGTCTCCCAGCTCCTTGTTATTTTAGTCACGTTACCTCTCTGATCCCTGGAGGCATTTGAGGCTGCAATCTATTTGGTATGGTGGACAAAGGCGGGTCAGCCTGTGGCATGGTGGTTAAGGCAGCTGGATCCCATGTGGCCGACGGCATGGTTTGAATCCCGGACCCGGTGACTTGAGAAACACACCTAGTATGTGTGCGTGCATGCCCAAAATCCTGAAAGAAGGAATGAAGGAGAAGGGATTGTGGTGTGGCCATGCCCCATGGAAGGGGGTGCTTTCTCACTATCTTTCTCCTTCTCTCTCTATCTCTCTCCAGTGAGCACACATGCCCTCAGGTAAAAGTTAAATAAATGAATAAATGCATTCATTAATTAATGGGTTCAAAGGTAAAGAAGGAATCCCAAATAAAAGAGTATGAGAAGCAGTGGGAGGAGCTGTCTGCCTCACTCTCGTCTGTATCCCAGCGCCTGAGACACTGCTGATTCCTAAGAGGTTCACGTGTGGACCTCATTGTGAATATGAATTTTGGGGGCCAGCGGGTGGCATGGTGGTTAAGGTGCTGGACGCTCCCACATGGTCAACCACAGTTTGGGTCCTGGATCTGTTGGCTTGCTTTCTCACTTTCCTTCTTTCTGGTCAAATTAAAATGAATGAATAAAATTAACTAAATAATTTAAAATATATATGAATTTTTACTTTAATTTGCTAGAAGGCCCATGCACTCACCAGAGAGAGGCAGAGAGAGAGAGGGAAGTGAGAAAGCACCCCGTGTGAGGGGACGGGCACACCACAGTCCCTTCTCCATCTCTCCTTCTGGAATTTTGGCCCCACACACACGTGCCTGGCAGGTTTACCAACTACCGGGTTCAGGACTCGAACCAGGCAGTTGGCCATGTGGGACCAAGTCTCCTTAACTACCACACTACAAACTGGCCCCAGATTTTGTCTAATCCTATTCACTGGTTTTTCAAGACATTATAGATGAGAAAATAAGTGTATTTAGGACACCGGTTAGGTTGAAGAACTTTCTCTGTGGACAAACGCGCTCTGTGTCCCAGCACGTGAAGGTAGATGAGACGTGCTTGTGGTAGAATGGGAAGACGACCCCAGTGACCCCCCTCCGAGTGGGAGTGGGGCCTGTGGGTATGAGATGTGCTGTGGTGTGTGCAGGCTGTCCCGCAGGGGCCTACCATAATCACACGAGCCCTGTGAAGGCAGAGGGCTATCTCTGGCTGTGTGCAGTAGAGGAAGGCAGAGACGCCACGCCCGAGAAGGATCGGAGGTACCGTTCCTAGCTTGAAGGTGAAAGGGGCCATACAGAAAGAACCTGCAAGTGGCTTCCAGGAGCTGGGAGCCAGCGAGAAGATTGTAACACCAGCCCGACACACTCCAGGAAAAGAATTCTGTCAAGAGCTCAAATGAACTTGGAATCTTCTCCAGAGCCTCCAGATAAGAGCCCAGCATAGGGGCCAGGGTGGGCAGGGAGGTTAAGGCGGCTGGGTCTCACATGGCCAACTGTGTGGTTCGAGTCCCAGACCTGGCAGCTTGAAACTCACACTGTGTGTGTGTGTGTGTGTGTATGTGCCCAAAATACTGAGAGGAGAATGGAAGAGAAGGGATTGCGACATGGCCATCCCCCTTGGGGGGGGGGGTGATTTCCCAGTCTGTCTCTGGCAAACAAACACACATGCCCTATAGCAAACCAAAAGAAAGAGGAAGAAAAAGGAGGAGGAGGAGGAAGTAGAGGAGGAGGAGGAGGAGGAGGAGAAGGAGGAGGAGACGAAGAAAAGAAAAGAAGAGAAGAGAAGAGAAGAGAAGAGAAGAGAAGAGAAGAGAAGAGAAGAGAAGAAAAGAAAAAAGAAAAAGAGCCCAGATTAGTGCACAACTGGCTTTCAGCCTTTGAGGCCTGAACCACAAACCCCAGGTTCTCCAGTCTGGGCTCCTCCTAGGAACCACTGTGAGCCAATGAGCAGCTGTTGTATCAAGCCATTATCATTTGTTACATAGCGATAGAAAACAAACGCAATATGTTACACTGCAAGGAGTTGACCACATACATGAACACACATTTATATATAGGGGTACTTCAAAAAGTTCACAGAAAAATAGATTTAAAGTATGAGTTGATGTTGGTGCAAAACATTTTGAAATCTGGGGCTGGCAGGTGGTGTGGTGGTGAAGGATGCTGCACTCCCACATGGCTGACCACAGTTCAAGTCCCAGGCCTGGCGGCTTGCTTTCTCATTTTCCTTCTCTCTTTCTTTCACTCTGCCTCTCTCTGTCAAATTAAAATAAATAAATAAATAAATAAATAAATAAATAAATAGTAAATAAAATAATCCTTTAAAAAATTTGAAATCTGTGCATGTTTTTTTCATCATAAGCATTTTCCACGATCTTTCGAAAAGCCTTCACGCACATGTACATGATAGGTGCATTTTACTTGTCTGTATTCTGCTATATATACTGGAGAAAAAAAAACATGATTTCAATATTGTAAGCAATAACCTCTTCTGGGCTCCCCCACTCAGTAAGCTACCAGCAACATCCGGGAGAGTTCCATTCTCACAACATCTTCTTCACATGGCCCGATGGACAGGCTTCTTTCTTGGCTCTCCTCCCAGCTCACCAGACAGTTCTTTTCCATCCTTTACAAATTTCTTTTTTTTTTTTTTTTTGACTCTAAATGTCGCTACATATGCTACACATACAAATTATCCTACATAATGGCATTAGTAAAATGTGTAAAGTGCTTAAGAGGCTATTCACATCCATCCACGAGTAATTTGGACTCCTTGCTTAAGAAGCAACTTCACTCTATCAGTGTTCTCATCTAAAATTGGGAGTCACCCAGCTATTGCAGTCTGAGGGCGAGAGGATTAGTGGATTAAGTTGTCATCAGGCTAGATGTCTTCATTAGCTCTGACCCTGTGCTGTCCATGGTGGTAGCCACCAACTACTTGTAGGAATTTTTAAAAAATTTGTTTTTCATGAGAGAGAAAGAGAGTGAGAAAAAGACAAACACCCTCTGGGGCAGCCCGACAGAGAGAGCTGAATCTCACATGGTTGACAGTGTGGTTCAAGTTCGGGACCCTGTGGCTCAAAAAACATGGTGGACACATGTGCATACATGCCCCAAGTTCTAGTAGGATGGAGGAACAGAGGAGAAGGGATCGCTCTGTGACTATACCCCATTGGGGGGGGGGTGCATTCTTCCTCTCTCTCTGGTGAGCTCACATGTTCTCTGACAATTAAAAGACATATCTGTATTATTGCAGATTGGCCCACTCCACTTCATACTCTAAACTCATCCGTTTCCCTCAGAGAAATCTTTACAAAGGAATGGGGTGAAAAGGGCATTCATTGGAATCAAATTGTCCAAGTTTGAATCTTGGCCCTACCAGTTGCAGGTTCTGTGACCCAGGAGGGCTACCTGACTTCTCTTGTGACTCGTTTTCTTTATTGCAAAGAGGGGATAGTGGTAGGAACCATCCCTTTGGTTGTCGTAAAGACTAAATGATGACAATTACAGAGAGGTTTTTGGTATAGGGTGCGTGCACTCGCCAGAAAGACAAAGACAGAGAGACAGAAAGCGAGAAATCACCCCCCAGGGGGGATGGCCATGCCCCAATCCCTTCTCCTCCATTCTTCTCTCGGGATCTTGGGCACACACACACACACACACACACACACACGCCCGGCGTAAGTTTAAGCCACCGGGTCCAGGACTCAAACCATGGTCTACTACATGGGAGTCCAGCAACGTAGCCATTACACCACCTGCTGGTCCCAAATGATGACATTTATGTATTGTGCTTTGAATAGAACCTACCTTTTAAGTGCTTCATACATTTAGCTATGTTTTTGTATTAGTATTGTTTTAGAAACCTACTTGTGATTTGTTGCACATCATGAATCTGAAGACTTCTGATTTTTGTTCATTTTGGATAATTTCCTGTCATTATCTTTTCAGATGATACCTTTCCTAAATTCTTTTCTCTTTTTTCCTCCTGAAATTCTGGTTGAGCATCCATTGTGTCTTTTCATGGTCTCTTCCGTATTTTTTATGTGATTCAGTTTCCTTTTCCATAAAGTGAGGACAAAATTAGTACCTACCTCCTGAGGTGGTTGTTAGGATTAAGTGAGTTCAGATATTCAAAACACTTAGACTAGCATCGCATGTGTGTCGGCGCTTATGAACATCCCGTATTCATTGGAGCCCTTGGAGAGTTCCCTTCATTTTTGAGGGATATTTTGTAATGAGTTAGTCTACTCTACTAAATCAGAAATTATCCTAGACTTTTATTTTCCTTGGTTGCAAGCTGTGGCATGTACTGTTTCTTTGATTTATAACACTTTTCTTACCTGTTACTTCCTTTCCCGGCTGTGTAAGACAAAATTGAATGTCTACACTCATTTGAATTACATTAAGTGTGTGACAGAAAAATCCCAAATAATCAAATCTTTAAAAAGAAAAATAAACAATTTCTTTCTCACATAAATGAAGTCTAAAAGTACGAAGTCTAGACAGGTATACTTTCTCCTTAATCATCAAGGGTCCACGTTTCTTGTAACTCTTCAACATCTGGTTTTCATCTTGTGGTCCAAAATGGCTGCTCCAGTTCCAGCCATTACATCCAAATTCCAGGAAAACACAGGAAAGAAGAGATGGAAGGTATACCTCTCTGTTTAATTAATTTCTGTGAAGTTGTACACAGTATCTTCTGTCAGCCAGAACTTAGTCACGTGGTCATGTCTAGTGCCATAAGACACTGGAGAACAGAGTCTTTTTTGTTTGTTTGTTTTGTTAAATTGCCAGAGGGTTCATGTGCTTGCCCAGGAGAGACAGAGAGAGAAGGAAGGAGAGAAATCACCCCCTAGGGGCATGGCCCTTCTGCAATCCCCCTCCTCTAGTCTCCCGCTGGGATTTTGGGTGAGCACATGTACACATGCTGACATGTACACGCCTGTCTATTTTTCAAGTCACCAGGCTCAGGATTCAAACTATAGACAATCAAGTGAGGTCCAGCCTCCCTACCCACCGTGCCACCTGCTGGCCTGAGAATGTAGTTTTTAACCCTAACCACTGAACACCAAGGAAATAACAGATGCTAGGGGAAAGGAGCAGTCCCTGTCCCAGTGCTTCTCCTCTGTCTCCCCGTGTTCTTCACCTCTCGGGTCAGTGACGCGACCTGGTGTGTCGAGGACTTTTCCGGTGTCAGCACTGAAAATCCCGTGTCCCAACACCTCCCATGCATACACCAGTCCTAGGAAAACTGGAACTACTGGTCACCCTACACACCCCGTCGTGGTTCTCATCACATCACGAGCTCCTCCAGAACAGACTGTGGCTGATTCCCTGATACGGCTTCACCTAATGGGCAAAGTGCCACGTGAACACTGGAGTGTGCTGCCACGGGCCAAGAAACTGCCGGTGGCTGTGAGCAAGAGCTGGAGCCAATCCTTTCCTAGAGCCCTAGGAAAACACACGGCCCTCTGCCACATTAATCTGTGACGTTGATGGGGGGACCAGCAGTTAGCGTAATGGCTATGTCGCTGGACTCGCACGTAGTCGACCACGGTTCAAGTCCAGGATCTGGTGGCTTAAACTCACGCCGGGCGCATGTGCGTGCGTGCCCAAAATCCCGAGAGGAGAATGGAGGAGAAGGGATTGCAGCGTGGCCATCCCCCCTGGGGGGTGATTTCTCGCTTTCTATCTCTCTGTCTCTCTCTGTCTGTCTGGCGAGCGCACGTGCCCTATAGCAAAAACCTCTCAAAAAAAAAAAAAATCTGTGATGTTGAGTCTCTGAAACTGTGACAGTGTATTCCTGTTGTTTCATCCCCCAGCAAACCAGTACAATATAGTGGGGTCTAGTGGGTAAGAGAGCCTGATTCCACGAGGTCGACCCTGGTTCTAATCCCAGACCTAGCAGCTTGAAAAACACGCCAGGTGCATGTGTAGTCATGCCCTGAATCCCAGTGGGTGGAGAAGTGGAGAGGGACGGTGGTGGGGCCATGTGTCACATGTGTCATTAGGGGGAACTTTTCCTTTCTCTGGTGAGCACATGCGGTCCCTGGCAACTAAAACACAGAAACTCCTCTTTTCTTTTTCTTTTTCTTTTTTTTTTTTTTTCTGCCATAAGGCACGTGTACCTGCCAGAGAGAGAGAGAAGGAAAGTTCGAGATCACCCCTGGGGGGATGGTCACGCCACAATCTCCTCTCCGCTCTGGATTTTGGACACATACCCAGCATGGTTTTCTGGGACTTGAACCACAGTTGACCATGTGGGAGTCCAGTGCCTTAACCACCAAGCCATCCACGGGCCCCCAAAACTCCTTTTAATCTTCACACCTTTCTTGTGAGCTAGCTATTATTATTATTATTATTATTATCCCCATTTTGCATATGAGGAAACTGAAATACACAAAATTAAGGAAATCAAAGAGAATGTCAAGGAAAAGTAAAGAAAGAAGGGAAGAAGAAGGAAGGGGGAAATTAGTGAAAAATGGAAATCAATAAAGAGACAAAATAAAGAGAAAGATGTGGCAAGAGAAAGGGTTAAAACTTGACCCGGATGAGGAAGATCAGAAACTCTGGGTCATTGGCTATAAACCGCTAACGTTTTTCTTCCTCAGACGAGTCAAGAGCTTGAATCAAAGAGTCCTTCTGTCAGGAAATGTTCCCTCGTTTTTGACACTTGCAGATATTTTATTATATTTGGAACTTGAAGCGATAGCTCCCGAGAGCCCTGGACTTGCTTCTGCAGTCTAGGCTTCCTTTTTATTGGGAGAGAGGGATTAATAATCATCACTTGTTCCTTGAATGTGACTTTGAAAGCTTGGCAGTTTATGTTTGCGTGCTTTATCGATTTGTTTTTGATGAATGAAATAGCACTGATTTTAGTGTTTTGTACATTGTGACTCCTACCTCTAGCTTCATGTGTATGCATGTGTGTGCGTGCATGTGTGTGCATGCGTGTGTGTGTGTGTGTGTGTGTACTTCTTGACTTGTGGTGGAGTTCCATCTCAATGAATCCATCTTAAGCTGAAAATATCATACGTTGAAAATACATTTATTTATCTATTTAGGTTTTTTGCCATAGAGAGAGAAAATAAAGACAGAGGGAGGGAAAGTGGGAAATCACCCTCCAGGAGGGATGGCCACGCTGCAATCTCATCTCCTCCATTCTCCTTTCAGGATTTTGAGCACTCTGCACACACACTGGCATCATTTTCAAGCTGCCAGGTCCGGGACTCACACCATGGTCGTCCACGTGGGAGTCCACCACACCATCTGCTGGCCCCTGAAAATATATTGACTGCACCTAGCCTGCCAAACATAGCTTAGCCTGGCCTACCTTCAATAAGTCTATGGTTGGGCAAAATCTCCTGACACAAAATCTATTTTATGATAAAGTGTTGAATAGCTCATGTAACTCACTGAGTACCTTGACCGGAAAACAGAATGGTTTAAGGGTATCCAAATTCCAAGTACAGCTTCTACTGAACACGCATGCTTTTTCCACCGTTCTAAAGTTGAAAAACTGTAAGTCAAACCGTTGTCAGTCGGGGCCCTCCGTGTATATACATTCCTGCTGAAGGCGGGGCAGAGAGCAGTCGGAGGCCCTAACCTAGGAAGACAGGGCTTATCTTCCAGAACACCATGAGACATTCCATCAGAGACCTTTGCGTGCTGCTACATCTCTCATCAGAAGACTATGCGGGGGACCAGCCGTTAGCATAATGGCTATGTCGCTGGACTCCCACGTAGTCGACCACGGTTCGCATCCCGGACCCGGTGGCTTAAAACTCACGTCGGGCACGTGTGCGTGCATGCCCAAGATCCCAAGAGGAGAATGGAGGAGAAGGGATTGCAGCGTGGCCATCCCCCCTGGGGGTGATTTCTCACTTTCTATCTTTCTCTGTCTCTCTGGCGAGCGCACGCGCCTTATAGCAAAAACCTCTCCAAAAAAAAAAAAGAAGAAGAAGACAATGCGGAACTTCAAAAAAAAAATTGTGGAAGAAAGAGATTAAAGTACAAGTTTATTCGAGTGCCGAAAAAATTGGAAATCCGTGCATAGTTATTTCATAATATGCATAATGTGAACATTTTAAATTTAAATTTAGTTATTTATATGCATTCACTGTACATCATTACAACATACAAAATGAGGTTTTCCATCCAGAGTACACTGTATATTGGCTTGATCAAGCACATCAACATACATGTTATCGTCAACAAATAATTTTCCATTTCTTGTTTCCTGTATGTTTTTTTCCCCCCTCATCCTTGATATGGAGCATAATGTGAACTTTTTGAGTACCCCTCCTGTGTGAATCTGAAAGTGAAGGGGTAGAAGCGGGAGCGGCTGCACTTACGACCACTCCTGAGCCGGCCCCATGGCCCGGTGGCTAAGGGAGCTGCAGTCCACACAGCTGACAGGACATCTCGAATCGCGGACCTGGTGGCTTGAAAAACACACCAGGCGCGTGTGTGTGCATGCATGCCCCAAGTCCCAACAGGGTGGAGAAACGGAGAAGGGAATGTGGCATGACAGTGCCCCATTAGGGGGTGCTTTATCTCTTTTCCTTTGTCTCTTTCTGGCAAACACGTGTGTCCTCTAACAATTAAAAACAAAACAAAACAAAAACAAGAAGAACAAAAAGAAGAAAGCGAGGCTGTCCAGGTACAAAGGATGCAGTAGAACAACGGGCTCTACTTGTCAGCCCCTCAGCGCTGCCCCAGCGCCGGCAGACTTAGCCCACGGCTGAGCGACGCGGTGATTCAGGGCCTGGCGTTTACACCGTAGCTGGGATCTGGTCGTTATTCTAGCCGCCTGTCGGGCTAGCAGAGGCTTTGTCACAAGTGCGCAGTGAAGAGACAGTTGCCCCTGACCAGTCTTTCTGTCTTTCCTGATCCTTTACAGATTCTGCTTTCTTTCTTCTTTTCCTTTCTCCTTTCTTTTTAAAGTTTTCTTTCTTTTTATCCATGAGAAAGAGAGACAGAGACTGGTGCCCCCAGCAGGGTCCTCATGCCGTGATGCACCCCAGCCTCAGCCAGCCAGGATCGTGGGCACAGAGAGTGCTCAGGGAGGTCCCTGGATGCGAACCCAGGACCTGGGTTCCCATGTGGGTCCAGTCACATAACCCCTACACCACCGCCCAGCCCTCGAGGGGTGTCACTTTCTTTTTATTTAATTTTTAAAAATAACTATTTGTTTAATTTTATTTATTTATTATTGTTCTTTGACATGACCTGAGAGAGACAGAGTGAAAGGGAATGAGGGAGGGTGAGAAAGCAAGCCACCAAGCCTGGGACTCGAACTGTGGTCACCCATGTGGGAGCCGAACGCCCCAACCATTACCCCACCTGCTGGCCCCAATGGGTGTCACTTTCTTTTTTTTTTTTTTTTTTTTTTTTTGGAGAGGTTTTTGCTATAGGGCACGTGCGCTAGCCAGACAGACAGAGAGAGACAGAGAGATAGAAAGCGAGAAATCACCCCCAGAGGGGATGGCCACGCTGCAATCCCTTCTCCTCCATTCTCCTCTCGGGATCTTGGGCACGCACGCACACGCGCCCGGTGTGAGTTTAAGCCACCGGGTCCGGGACTTGAACCGCGGTCGACTACGTGGGAGTCCAGCGACAAAGCCATTATGCTAACTGCCGGTCCCAATGGGTGTCACTTTCTAACAAATGTTTTGCACCTTTCGCTATCGCAGTGACTGATTCCTGGAGAATCTAAAACCAGCACATGCCAAATACCAACCACAAAACCTCAGGGACGTTAAACATTAGTCAGCCTTTCTTCTCACGTCGGAGTTTGCCAGCCAGCCTGGCTGGGCCCCTGGTACATCAGCTGTTGGTCAGGCCAGCAGCTCTGCTCCCCACTGGGGGGTCTCAGTTGTTGGGGTTGGCTGGCTGTGAGCGGGTCTGGAGGGCCTCAAATGTGACAGCTGGCTTTCCCTCACACAGCTCCCCCGCAGTAGGCTCACCTCGGCCTCCTCCTGCAGAGGCAGACAGCTTCCAAAAGAACAAGCTGGAACAAGCAGGATCTTGAGCTCCAGCTTGGGATTCACGCACTGCCATTTCTGCCATATTCTACTGGCCGCGGCACACCCCAAGACCAGTCAGCCTGGGGTTTGGCCACACTGCCATCCCTTCTCCTCATTCTCCTCTCGGGATCTTGGGCACACACGCACACACACCCGGCGTGAGTTTAAGCCACCGGGTCCAGGACTCAAACAACGGTCGTCTACATGGGAGTCCAGCGACATAGCCATTACGCCAACTGCTGGTCCCAGGAATCTGTTAATTCTGTCAATGTTAAAACTTTGAAGGTTAAAACTTTGCGGAGAGTGCATGAGCCAGAGAGGCAGACAGACAGACAGACAGACAGACAGACAATGAGAGAGAAGGAGGTAGACAGAAAGGGAGTGAGAAAGAGAGGGAGGGAGGGGGAAAGGGAGAAATGGAGCATGGTCACATCGTAACCCTTTGTTCTCCATGTTCTCAACTTGTTGGGACTCAGAGCATGTGTACACGTATGCCCGACCTGTTCCTCGAGTTGCAGAGCTGGGATTCAAGCTGCGGTTGGCCATGTAGGATCTAGCTATAGCTATCTCTGTTTTCTTTTCCTTTTTCTTTTTCTTTTTTTTTTTTTTGAGTTTTACCATAGGATGCATGCACGTGCTAGAGAGAGAGAGAGAGAGAGAGAGAGAGAGAGAGAAAGTGAAAGTGAGAAATCACCTCCCATGGGGAGGGTCACCCTGCAATCCCTTCTCCATTCTACTCTGAGTATTTCTGGTCACCCATGCATGCACACAGCGTGACTCATGACACCAGGTTTGGGACTTGAACCACAGAGTTGGCCGGCCATGTGGGATCCAGCTGCTTTAATCTCCACACCACCCGCTGCCCTGGGACCTGACTTTCTTAACCACTAGTCCAGGGGGCTGGCCTGGAGAGGTTGTACTTTTAAAATGTATGGTATACCCCTATCCATCCTTACTTTTTCTCTTCTATTTTTTCAATATGTATTTTCTTTGTTCACGATAGAACATGTGCACCCACAACGCCAGTGCATGAGAGAGAGCAAAGCATGAGCCATAGGGTCTGGTCCAGCCACAGTCCCCTCCTCCGGCCTTCCAGTCCCATTGGGACCTACGCACTCATGTGTGTGCGCGGCATATTTTAGGCTATCCGGGCCAGGGATTCGAACCATGGTTGCATGTAGGAGTTGGCTTTTTTTAAGTAGCACATTACTTCTGCACCACGAGCTGGCCCCGTGCTTACTTTTTCTTCTTTGGAGTCTTCAGGTGTAAACTTTAAACTTATGATAGTTACTTTTTATTAAAGTTAAAGGACTTGAGACTCAGGCCTGCAAATGACACAGAGATTAAAGCGGTTGTATCCCATGAACGGTGCAGTTCGAGTCCCAGACCCCCTTGAAAAACTCTCTTGGAAAACATGCTGGGGGACTAGCAGATAGGATAGTGGTTACATCGTTGAACTCCCACATGGCCAACTGCAGTTCGAGTCCCAGACCCAGTGGCTTCAGAATCATGCTGGGTGCTTGTGTGTGCCTGCCCAAGATTCCAGGAGGAGAATGGAGGAGAAGGGATTGCAGGCGTGGCTATCCGCCCTCAGGATTGTCCACCCTCGGTGCTGATTTCTCACTTTCTCTCTCATTGTCTCTGTCTGTTCAATGAGTTCACATGCCCTAAGGCAAAAACTCTCAATGAAAAAAAAAAAAGAAAGAGAGAGAGGAGGACCACGCCACCAGGTGGCGTGGTGGTTAAGGGCGCTGGACTCCTACGTGGCCGACCATGATTCGAGTCATGGACCTGGCCACTTACTTTAAAAAAAAGAAAGAAAAGAAAAGAAAAGAAAAGAAAAGAAAAGAAAAGAAAAAAAGAAAGAAAGAAAGAAAGAAAGAAAGAAAGAAAGAAAGAAAGAAAGAGAGAAAGAGAGAGAGAAAGAGAGAGAAAAAAAGAAAAACATGTGGAGTGTGGATGCATGTCTAAAATCCCAAGAAGAAAATGGAGGAAAAGGGACTGCTGTGTGGCCATCTCCTCTGGGGGGTGATTTCTTACTTTCTGTCTCTGGAGAGTGTATGTGCCTCATCACAGACTTTAAAAAAGATGAAATTATACACATTCAGCCACTGAGCAGACATTTATGGTGCCTCTGTCTGTCAAACACTACACCACATGCACACGTATATCATGTATTATTATTTTTTATAGTCTTCTACTTGCATCCCATTTTGCTTCAGTTTAGGCTTCACATCTAAGGTGAGAAGCCACGACCATTTTCCTTGGTAATGGGGGCTCTTTTTCTGTATCTCCTACAATCCCCTCCCCAGTCCCTTAAAGCTTCGAGGGAGAATCTTGTTCTATTCCTAGGCTGTACATTTTCATTACAGATTCCTTGTCAGCTCCCTTCTGTGGGTTTGGCTGTCGTAGCACGTGAGTGGGTGGATGTTTGGGCATGTTTGTTTAGTTGCGAGCTGGCCACACCTTTGGTTTTCTTTCAGGAGATTTAACTGTTACGCTTGTAAGCCCTGCCTGGTCTCCCCCCTTTGATTGATATAAAGTCTTCAGAGTGTAATCGTGTTTTCTTTGCTTTTAGAGGGAGTTGCTATACCTTAAAGCAAAACAAAACACCAGATCTATTGAGCTGTACATCGCATTTGGTAAAACTCACTCTTTTTTTTTTCTTTTTTTGGAGAGTTTTTTTGTTTGTTTGTTTGTTTTGTTTTTTGCTATAGGGTGCCTGTGCTCGCCAGAAAGCCAGAGAGAGACAGAGAGACAGAAAGCGAGAAATCACCCCCAAGGGGGAATGGCCCCGCAGCAGACCCTTCTCCTCCATTCTCCTCTCGGGATCTTGGGCACGCACGCACACGTGCCCGGCATGAGTTTTAAGCCACCGGGTCCGGGACGCGAACCACGGTCGACTACATGGGAGTCCAGCGACATAGCCATTAAGCTAACTGCTGGTCCCCCGGTAAAACTCATTTTTGAGTGTATTTTTAAAGTTGTGCAGCTATCACTACTTAGAATGTTTTCATCACCTCCAAAAGAAATCCTGTATCCATGGGACCTCACTCCCCATTCTCCCCTACACCTCACAATCACTAATCCACTTTTTGTCTCCACGAATTAGGCTATTCTGGACATTTCATATAAATAGAAGAATACACCCTAGGAATCTTTTGTTCCTAGCTTCTTTAACTTAGTATAATGTTTCAAGGTTCTTCCATACGAGAGCATGTACCGGTACTTTGGTCATTTTTAGGGGTAAATACTACTCCGTTGCAGAGGCAGGCCACACTCACCAATGGATGAACATCACCTGTATCTATTTTTGGCAGTTACAAATAATGCCGCTATGAGCATTCACATACGAGGGTTGTGGGAACGTGTTTTTATTTTTCTTGAATATATAGGGGGTACACAGAAACTTCAAAAAGTTCATGGCAAAACAGAATTAAAGTATGAGTAGTTTTTTCATGATAGGCATTTCCTATGAACTTTTTGAAGCTCCTTCATATACCTAGGAGCGGAATTGTTGAAACACATGATAATTTTTAAACACCAGGCTATGGGGCTGGTTTGAATTACATGGTAACTCTACGTTTAACTTTTTGAGGAACTGTCAGACTTTTCTAAACTGGCCGTACCATTGTTCGTTCCTCGCCAACCACATATGGAAGTTGTAATTTCTTTCACATCCTCAACACTTACTATTGTCTGTTCTCTTTGTTTTAACTATTGTTCTAGTCCACGATGGTGCTAATAACAGAAATATCTGAGTCTGCATAATCTACAAAGAATAGAGGGTGTTTTTGTTTTGTTAAGCTCAGTTTTGAAGGGCCAAGGTCCAGGGGCCTTATCTGGTAAACTTCTTGCGGAGTTTGGAAGAGGCACAGGGCATCGTGCAGCAGGAGTCTGGGTCCATGTCATCTGTCTATCTCACTTGTCACTTTATAAATCCACCCGGATTCAATCACCCCTATGACCTTACTCTTAATCACCTCCCAAAGGCTCTACCGCTTAATCACACAGCCGGATTAAGTGTGTACCTTTTAATTCTCCTACAATGGCTCACCAGATTTCAATATGAGAGGATTTCAAAAAGGTTGTGGGAAAATGAAAGTATAAGCTTATTTTGCTGCAAAAATTTTTTTTTCAAATCCATGCATGGTTTTTCCTAATACTCAATTTCTATGAACTTTTTGAAGGCCCTTTGTCATTAATTTTGAGGTGACACATTCAAATCATAGCGGTCATCGAAGTAAGTGTGAAGTGGTCACTCATTGTGGGTTGGATTTACATTTTCTTTAGTGACTAATCAAGTTGAGCAACTTTTCACATTTTTGTTGGCCATTTCTATATATCTTCTTTAAAGAATGCTCATTTTTAGATTGGACCAAGTTTTTAAAAGATTAATTTTGGATTATATGTTTTTTACATATTCCGAGTCCATGCCCTTTATCAGATACATAATTTGCAAATAATTTCTTCTGTTCTGTCTCTTTACTTTTTTGATGGTGTCCCGTGAAGTGCCAAAGTTTCTCATTTTTGCAAGGTACGATTTCTTTTTCTCCTGTCATTTGTGCTATCTTGGTGTCACATCTAAGGAATCATGTTCTAAAGTCACAGAGATTTAGTACTGTTTCTTCCCCCACCCCCCCCAGATTATGTTTAAAATGTCCTCCACGAGAGAGAGAGAGAGAGAGAGAGAGAGAAAGAGAGAGAGAGAGAGAAGGAGGCCGACAGACACCTCCAACGGGGTCTTCACACCATCTTCAAACCACCTATGTTTTCTTTGAAGTTTCATAGTCCTAGCTCTCCCATGAAGGTCTATGATCTATTCTGAGCTCATGTGTATATGTGGCATGAGGTAAGAATTCATATTCGTTCTTTTGCATGTGACTTTTCAGTTGTAAAGATAAGATAATGGGGCCACAGGTGGCCTGGCAGGTAAGGTGCTGGACTACCACATGGCCAACTGCAGTTCAAGCCTTGGGCCTGGTAGCTTGCTTTCTCACTTTCCTTCTCTCTCTCTGGTCAAATTAAAATACTACTAATCAATAAAACTAAATAAATAGTTTTTTAAAAGATAATTTCTTCCCTTTGGAGGCATGTTGGCACCCTTGCCAACAGTTATATGTTTATTAAAGAGCTTACCAAATTTTACCTTGTTTTGTGGTAAATTGGATAAATCTGTCTCTTTCATCAGAGGATGAGGAACATGGGTTTTTTTAGAGATTTTTGCCATAGGGCTCGTGCGCTCGCCAGACAGACAGACAGAGACAGAGAGACAGAAAGCAAGGAATCACCCCCCAGGGGGGATGGCCATGCCGCAATCCCTTCTCCTCTCAGGATCTTGGGCATGCACGCACATGCATCCGGCGTGAGTCTTAAGCCACCGGGTCCGGGACACGAACCGTGGTCAACTACATGGGAGTCCAGCGACATAGCCATTACGCTAACTGCTGGTCCCGAGGAACATGTTTTGTTCATTGAAAATGAGAAAATGAGACCAGCAGTTGGCATAATGGCTATGTTGCTGGCCTCCCATGTAGTCAACCGTGGTTCAAGTCCCAGACCCGGGGGCTTAAACTCACACAGGGTGCGTGTGCGTGCGTGCCCAAGATCCCGAGAGGAGGATGGAGTAGAAAGGATTGCAGCGTGGCCAGCCCCCCTAGGGGGTGATTTCTCACTTTCTGTCTCTCTGTTTCTCTCTGTCTTTCTGGTGAGTGCATGCGCCCTTATAGCAAAAACCTCTCCAAGAAAAAAAAAAAAAAGAAAATGAGAAAATGGGGCCGGCCCCATAGCCGACTGGTTAAGAAAGCTGGATACCACATGACTGACCGCAGTTCAGCCCCAAACCCAGCAATTTGAGAAACAGGCCAGGTACATGTATATGCATGCCCCCGAATCTCCACAGGGTCGAGAAATGGAGAAGAGACTGCAATGGGACCACGATGCATTGGGGGGTGGTGCTTCCTCTCTCTTGTTCTCTGGTGAGTGCATGCACCCTTTGTCAAAAAGACAAAAAATAATAACAATAAAATGAGAAAAAACATGTGAAGGACTCACTCTAGTGTCCGGTTCTGAATAGTTCTTTCTTCTTTCAAGTCTCCCCACAGCACTTCCTGCAGACTTTAATACATGAGAGTCTCCATGAATGTTTGCTGACGGCGGAGTGGGCTTGAGCGTGCACTCCGAAAGAACAGAAGGGCTGAATTCCTGAAGCTCTGATGGGGTGTGAGTTCCAGAACAATTTTCAGGCTTTTGCAAATGAAGACTCTGAATAGTAAAGACAGACCTCAATAGCTTAGGGCAGTGGGGCTGTTGTCAAGGTAGGGGCCTCTAACTTATTCCTCATCACTGAACAGTGAACTCGAGCACTTACAACAACCAAAAGGCTCACAACTCTTTTTTAGCTGGTTTAATTTCTTTTTTTCTTTTCTTTTCTCTTCCCCCCACCTCCCCCGCTATAGGGCATGCATGTTTGCCAGATATAGAGAAAGAGAGGGAAAGTGGGAAATTACCCCCCTCCTCCAGGAGAGATGGCCATGCTGCAATCCCTTCTCCTCCAGTCTCCTCTTGGGATTTTGGGCATGCACGCACACACACCTGGCATGATTTTCAAGCTACTGTGTTCAGGACTTGAACCTTAGCGTTGGCTATGTGGGATCCGGCCGTCTTAACCCCCACACCACCTGCTGGCATGGTGGTTGTTTCTAATTCTTCAAATGCTTACTTCTGTCACTGCTTATGCAGTCACACAGTTTTAACTTGTGGATTTGACCTCAATTCCACAAAATCGATCGGGTTTCTTACCCGCTGGCAAGTGGAAAGGCCTTCTCAGGCGGCAACGACCACTATTGAAGAGGCAGAGAAACAGCGCCGGGTGACTGCAGGCAGTTCTATTTTTGGCGACCCTTTTCTCCCTTTCTTTTGCTCTCTGATGCTGAACATTAGGAGTGTTTGCCACCTCTCAGAAATAGAGCAAGAGGCTGAACACAAAGGCCTGCTCGCCCCACGCAGGCGGCTCCTATGGCTTCCTGTCCGGGCACCGGCCCTGCCTCCTGCTCAACTACCTCTGTGATTCTGCTATCTCCCCCTCTCTGCAGGAGAAACGTAAGCTGTGCACTGTACAGACACATGCAACAACTTCTGTAACACATCTCTGCCCAGCTCAGAGTAACCTTCCTGGGGCGGGGCGGGGTGTTTAGGGAGTCGGGGGGCAGGGCAGTCGGTCCCAGGAAGAAGGGCTTCAAATCATAGCCTCTGCTCCTGCCACTGGACTAAATCACCTCCCTACAAACAATCAGATATGGGCTGGCCCCATGTCCCAGTGGTCAAAGAAGCTGGATTCCACACAGCCAACTGTGGTTCAAATCCCGGCCTGGCCAGTTGAGAAACACACAAGGCATGTGTGCATATTTGTCCAAAATCCCAACGGATGGAGAAATACGGAGGATAACGGATTTCAGTATAATCTTATCCCATTGTCAGGGGGGTGCTTTCTCCCTCTCTCTGTCTCTCCTGTCTCTCTCTGGCCAGCACGTGAACCCTCTGGCAATTGTTTTAAAAATACATATATAAAGTAATCATAATCAGGGGGCCAGCAAGTGGCATGGAAGCTGAGGCAGCTGGATCTCACATGACTAACCTCGCGGTTGGAGTCTGGGACCCGGTGGCTTGGGAATCAAACTAGGCACATGTGTGTGTGTGCCCAAAATCTGAAGAAGACAATGGAGGGGAAGGGATTACGGGTGTGTGTGTGTGTGTGTGGGGGGGTGATTTCTCACTTTCCTTCTCTCTTCCTGCTTTCTCTCTGTCTCTGTCTCTCTCCAGTCAGTGTACACACCCCATAGCAAAAACTACAAAAAAAAAAAACCCCACATAATATTCAGGTATGGACTTTTTAAATACATTTCCCTCCTGTCCTTCTAGAGAGCTTGACCATTTCTTAAAGTTAAGTGAACTGGAACACAGCAAAAATTTAATCCCCCCTCCTTTTTTTGAATTTTGCTATAGGGCATGTGTATTAGAGGAAGCGAGAAATCCCCAGCCGGAACGTCCACACAGCAATCCCTTCTCTCCGGATTTTCAGCACGTATGTTTTCAACACCTGGGGTCTGGGATTCCAACCTGCCGTCGCCAGGTGGAATCCAGTTGCCTTAACCGCCATGCCACTGACCTTAGGCTTTATCTTTTAAAGTAGTCTTAGTCTGTTTTTTTTTTTTAAGTCAGTTTTCTTGAGAGCGAGAGGCATCTTCCACGAGGTCCCCGGTCACTGCCACCCCCTTCTCCAGCCCTCCAGAGTCAGGATCCTGGGCCCTCCCAGCGCTGCTCAGGGTCAGCAGCCAGCCCTGGCTTCCAGCTCGGCGAGGCAGGGTCTGACAGCGGCCACCGGGCTCCGCTGAGGGTAGGGGCCACCGCGAAGGCCCGCGTTGGCTTTGGGCTCAGCGGTGGTGGGTGGTGGGTTCGGGCAGACTTAGGACCTACAGAGAGCGGGTGGGGCCCCGAAGCAGCTGTGCTCCTGCGAGGCTAGACCGCTAAGGGCACGAGCGGACGGAGAGTGCGCGCGGCGCCGCTGACTCCAGCCCGGCTGGGTCCCGACCCTGCCGGGGGCAGCCCGGGGGCAGGTTCCTCCTCCTTTTGTTCGAGTGTCCAGCGAAGGGGTTTCCTGTTGACACCGGCATGTCGGGAAAGGCCAGGCCGCCTCCTCTCCGCGTCGCCGTCCCACGTTGATAGGGGTCGAGCGGGTGTGCCAGCGCGCGTGGCCGGGGGCGGCCGCGGGGGCCGTAACCCCTCCCCGAGGAGGCGAGGCCCGGCCCGGACCCGCCCGATCCCGGCTGGAGCTGGGCGGGCGGGGAGCGGAGACGGCGGAGAGGAGGGAGCGGGAAGGAGGCCGCTGTGCGCGCAGGAGGCGGGAGCTCGGCCGGCGGCGCCCGGGGCCGGCTGCAGGTGGAGTCGCCCAGGCGGCCGTTTCCGCCGCCGCCACCTCCTCGCGGGGCGCCTTCCCGGCCCGCGGGCGCCGGCGTGGGGCCCCCGGGCCGCCGCTGGCCCGTCGTCGCCCGGCTGCGCGTCCCGCCTCGCCCATGGCTGAGGGCCGGCGGCGGGAGGACGAGGAGGAAGAGCTGCGCGAGCGCCGCGAGCTGGGGGGGCCAGCGCCGCGCCCGGGGGCCGCGCGCTCTCGGGCCACCCGGCCGCAGGTGAGGGGCGCGCGGCGGGGCGGGGGGCCGCGGCCGGGGCTGCCGGATGGGACCGGGACCTCCCACCCTCGGAGGCCAGAGGGAGGGACGGTGGCCTCTCCAGCGCCATTCTCACTTTCAGGCCGAGGAATTCCGACCTGGCTCTCCCGCTAGTGGCTCTGGAGCTGAAACTCCAGCTCTCCCGTGCACACGAACCCAGGAGCTGCGGGCTTGGCGCTTGTGGCTGGGGATCCCTTAGCTCTGGATGAGTCAGAGGCCGGTGCGCAACTCGCGGGTCGGGCTGTCACGGTGGGTCGCGACCCGACGGGTTGCCTGCGCCGTCCCTGCCTGGTCAGACCGCGTGCTGAGACTGAGGAGTCCTGTTTCCCTGTCCGGTGAACTTCGGACCCGTGGCTGCGACTGCTCCCCGCCCCCCGCCCCCCGCCGGGAGGAGCTCACCTGTTGTCTACACCGCCTGCTTAGTTATTCCTGAGCAGAGAAGTCCGGAATACAGCTTTCAAAAAGGCTATTCATTCGGGGCGGGGATTACTTGCATGTCTATCATTGTTTTCTGATCTTGTGTTTTGGGGTACACCAACGCAGGAAGGATCAAATAGTTTGGCGCCTAAGTGGGAGAGCGAATAAATGTCGACCCGCATCCTTTCCCTCTGTCCTAGGTGACCTTTCTTTTTCTTTTCTTCTTCTTCTTCTTTATTATTATTATTTTTTTTTGGACAGGTTTTTGCTATAGGGTGCATGCTCTCGCCAGAAAGACAGAGAGAGACAGAGAGATAGAAAGCAAGAAGTCACCCCCCAGGGGTGATGGCCACGCAGCAATCCCTTCTCCTCGCCTAGCGTGAGCGGTGGACTACATGGGAGTCCAGTGACATAGCCATTAGGCCAAATGCTGGTCCCATATCCCGGGTGGCTTGTCAATCAAACGTCATGGAGAGGAAAACCTCTGGCCTTTGGTTCCAGCTGGGTGACTCCAGTTATCTGAAAACCGGAGGGAAGAGCACAGGGCTTGACAACAAAGAGAAACGGGAAAGAGAAAGATTCAGATAAGAACTTCTCCAGGAGCGCTTCAGGGAGGGGAGGATGGTGAATATTCCATCAGGCCATGGAAAGCCCAGCTATGCGGCTTCCCTGAGAATCAGGGAGAGCTGGAAACAGAGAGATCATGGGTTTGTGGGGCACAGAGAGTCAATTTGAGGTTCTTTTTTTTTTTTTTTTTTTTTTTTTGAGAGGTCTTTGCTATAGGGTGCAAGCGCTAGCCAGAAAGACAGAGAGAGAGAGAGAGAGAGAGAGAGAGAGAGACAAAAAGCAAGAAATCACTCCCCAGGGGGGATGGCCACGCCGCAATCCCTTCTCCTCCATTCTCCTCTTGGGACCTTGGGCACACACGCACATGTGCCCAGTGTGAGTTTAAGCCTCCGGTTCCGGGACTCGAACCACGGTTGATTACATGGGAGTTCAGCGACATAGCCATTACTCCAACTGCTGGTCCCTCAATTTGAGGTTCTTTTTATTTATTTATTTATTTTTTGAGAGGTTTTCACTATAGGGCGCATGCACTCGCCAGACAGACAGAGAGAGACATAGAGACAGAAAGCGAGAAATCACCCCCCAGAGGGGATAGTCACGCCGCAATCCCTTCTCCTCCATTCTCCTCTCAGGATCTTGGGCACGTACGCACATGCGCCCAGCGTGAGTTTTAAGCCACCGGGTCCGGACACGAACCGTGGTTGACTACGTGGGAGTCCAGCGACATAGCCATTACACTAACTGCTGGTTCCCAATTTGAGGTTCTTGATAGCATCTTGGAACCTTATAAATTCCCTATGCCTATTACTAGGGCTTTTCATCAAAGTAAGGCGTTTGACTACTCAGTGAACACTATTTGGAAAATAACTGATCATTTTGTCCAGGGTACACCCAGACCTAGGGAGACAATGGCTGTATTTCCTGCAAGCAGACAGTGAACACACTTCACAAAGATGGCCCTACATCCGAGTACTGCTTTGATACTGTGGGTGACCTCAACTCCTTCACCTTCAGCAAAACGTCCTGTCTCCTACACGGTCCGTACCGGGAAGAGTTGAGTTGGAGTTCAGACTAGATAGAATCCAGATGTATGTTCATCGTCTCATTGCAATATGTGTGTTTATTCTGAGGCTGGGGGACATGGGGACATGTCACTTCTTATGACCTGTTCCGTCCTTTCCCAAGGCCATGAAAGACTTTTCTAAATTCTGTGATAATGTTTTGCTGAGACAAGACATTGTATCGTTTTTGCACTCAGAAATGAGTGTTTGCGGATTTTGAATCATTTCTGTACTGTTTCTTCAGTAAGGAGGAAGGGGACAGAAAGATTATGGCGTGAAAAGAAGGCTCCGTTTGCAATCGTCGGTTTTGGTTCTTACATTTCTTTACAAGCCACGCTTCTCTTTTCCCTCATTAGTTGACATGTTTTTCAGACACCATCACATTCCTTACCAAGCTTGGGCATTTCTCGGTCGTGCTGTTCTGGAAGTTACTCTCCTTTAGTGAGACTGTGAACTGACCCGAAGGTTGATGTCCCTTCCAGCCTCTCACTTTTTCTGTTCTCACCACTTTGCAATAGGAAGATTTTCCTGTTCTTTGATCTCACATAACTTGATGCCATAAGCCTGGGGTTTATGGGCTTACGGGAGTCTGTGAACTCTTCCTTCTCTCTCTGCCCAAATTAGATGTGGTAGTATTAGTGTATCTATCTATCTATTTTTTATTTTTAGAGAGTTTTATTTTTTGCTATAGGGCGCATGTGCTCACTGGAGAGACAGAGACAGAGAGACAAAGTCAGAAATCATCCCCCGGGGATGGCCACGCCGCAATCCCTTCTCCTCCATTTTCTTCTCAGGAGTTTGGGCACTCATGCACACACACCCAGCATGAGTTTTAAGCTACCGGGTCCAGGACTCGATCTGTGATCAACTATGTGGAAGTCCTGTGATGTCACCATTACACCATCTGCGGATCCCCCATCTCTTTATTTTTGCCACATACACACAGAAGAGCCATCAGACTTGTACATCATTAAGTGAAGACTCTTGTAATAGATGCCTGGGTCAAGAACTAGAACATAACCACCAGTTCATTGGGAGCTGGTTCTCACCCCGCGCAGAGACAGCCTCCTCCCTCCCCCAGAGGTAACAGTTTTTTCCTCTTGTGATTGTCACTTCGTTTCCTTTCCGTGCGGTTTCACCACACACACATGTAACCCTGTACAGCATTGTTTAGTTTTCCCACTTCCTGTAAGTGGACCCGGTCCGTCTGGACTACTGGATGATGCCCTTTTCAGTTTTCTTCTTGAGATGATCGTTATTTCTGTTAACCCGGCAGGAAATAGTTAATGACTTGAGACTATGAGATGTCTAGAATGAGTCTTTTCCTTTGACTCTCATCACAGAAACAGAGTCCTTATGGGGCGTCTTACAGAAATAAATGTTTTTAAAATGACGTTAAGAAAATTGGGTTTGGGTTATCATGATTTCTACACCATAGGATAATTTGGTCCATACCTTTTTTTAGGTTTTTGCTACATGTGCTTGCCAGAGAGAGACAGAGGGAGAGTGAGAAAATGACCCCCCAGGGGGGTGGCCACGCCATAATCACTTCTCCATTCTTAGGATTTCAGAAATGCACACGTGCCTAGCGTGATTTTCAGGTCACCAGGTCCAGCGCTGGAACCCCAGCTGACCATGTGAGAATCAGTGCCTTGTCTACCACGCCACCTGCTGGCGCCCCTGATAGGATCGGGATGCGTCAGTCCACTCCCAGCCTTCAGCCAGCCCCCGATCACTGGTGCTCACATGTGCCCCGTGCACACAGGGTAGTCTCTGGGTGCCAGCCTGAAACCCTCCCACACAGGTTAGCCTCTCAAGCTCCGCATTTTACAGCTTGATGTGTGTCTTTTTTGTAAAGTGTATTTGTTATGTTTTGCCCACTTTTAACATTTATTTATTTAGAAAGAGCAATCGAGGAAGGGGACTCCAGCAGATTCTCCCCCAGCCTTCCAGATAGCCAAGACCATGGGCAAATATGGCTTGTTCAGGTTGACCAGGGATCTGAACCCTGGATTATCCCGTAAGATTGCTCAGCTCTGCCCTAACTGTGTCCTGCTATCTGCACCACCATGGTGGGTCCCAGCTTTGAAAGTAATAACCTGTGTTCAAAGTGATGCTAAAATAAATGAAAAGCCCAGTTGACTTTTTTTTTTAAAGAATTATTTTATTTAACTTTATTTTATTTTATTTTGACTAGAGAGAGGCAAAGTAAGAGAGAGAGAAAGTGAGAAAGCAAGCCACCAGATCTAGGACTTGAACCATAGTCAGCCATGTGGGAGTCCAGCACCTTTAACCACCATGCCACCTGCTGGCCTTCCATGTTGACTTTTTACAGAATTGCAGGGGCCACCAACTATCGAGGGTCAGCTCAGTAAAGGTTGATTCAGTAATGATTCGTGAATCATAAAATTAATTTAAGTGCAGAAACAGGGAAGGTGAGCAGGAAGCAGAGTGAGGCTACCGCGGCTTGAGTTCCGTTTGCTGCTGCTGAGGTGTCATGGACCTGGTGTCGTCAGATACTGACATTGGTGGGGATATCCGGGCTCCTTAATTACCTGACCTGACACACGGTGGTACTTGGGAAGCTACACGCAGCATCCGGGTTTTTGGAGTGTTTTAGAAATCTGCACGTTGTCAGTCACAGTGAGGAGAGGGACTGAGACTTTGCTGTGTGCATCACAGTTTCCTGAAGGGGCTGTGCAAACGCAGGTGGCTGGCGTCACCCCAGGAGGGTCTGATTCAGTTGGGCTGGGGCCTGATAATTTTCTATCTTTTTTTTTTTGGAGAGGTTTTTGCTGTAGGGCATGTACGGTCACCAGAAAGAGACAGACAGAAAGCGAGAAATCACCCCCCAGGGGGGATGGCCATGCCACAATCCCCTCTCCTCCATTTTCCTCTCGGGATCTTGGGCATGCATGCACACGCGCCCAGCGTGAGTTTAAGCCACCGGGTCCGGGACTTGAACCGCCGTCGACTACATGGGAGTCCAGCGACATAGCCATTATGCCAACTGCTGGCCCCTACACTAGAGTGCTTCTATCAACTGATACAAATGGCTACTATCAATTGCTCTGCTATTTTGGAAACAGAAAATTAGAGTAGGAGAGGGTATTGGAAAAGCACTGGACTTACAAAATCAGATAATAACGAGTTAATATTTATTGTGCGATGACTGCTAGGTGAGATCTAAGCATTTTGTTTACATTTTTTATTCAGTCTTGTACCAACCTATGAAGTGGGCGTAACGATTTCCTTCCTTGTACAGATGAGGAGCCTGAGGCCTCGAAAGGATGATTCACTCAAGGCCACACAGCTAGTGAGTGACAGTGGGATCCTGTGCACAGACTTCTAGGTGCCCACCCAGTAGTCGTCCCCTCCTTCCTTAGTCAAAGGATCCCCTCTATCTGGGTATTGGCAATTACCCACCCCTGGCTGCTGCTTCTGGCCTGCTGATGAGATGCAGCGTGTTGACTGGTGTTTCCAGGGAAGTTCTTGGGGGCTGCCTCAACTGCACAGAATACTGTCCCTTTACCTTGTCACCTTCCTTCATGCTCCAGCGAGGGGCAAGGGCGTGTAGCTCACAGAAGCCATCCTGGGCCTTGAGGTTACCTCAGCATGGAAGCAAGCACAGAGAATGGTGAGCAGGAAAACAGATGGAACCTCAGTCTCTGATAATTGAGTCATCCTATCAGTTCTTTGTAGGGTTAATTAATTAGTTAATTATTATTATTTCCTTTGACTAAGGGGGGAGAGGGAAAAATGAGAAAGCAAGCTGCCATGTCCGGGACTTGAACTGCAGTCGGCCAGGTGAGAGTCCAGTGCCTTAACCACTACACCACCTGCCAGTCCCATCATCATAGTGGTTTTTGATTGCCAGAGGAAAAAATGAACTGTCTTGTTTAAGCTACTGCTGTGTGAGGCCTGTAACCAGCAGCTGCGTGCCATTCCTAACTGACAGAGTCTAACTTGGTCTTATTGTTCCTCCTTGAATGCATTTTGTTACCTAGGTTACTCTAGATTCTTGTTGCTGTTTCATACTTAGGAAAAATCACTTAATCACTTAGATTTTATGAGGCCCACCCCCCCCTTGCATATTTCGAATGGCAAGTCTGTCTCTAACCACTCTGCAGGGTTGTCATGGGGAGCTTGCTTGTAAACCGCAGGTGCTCATGTGTGATGTGTAGCTCTGGAAGGAGGTCATAGCCATCCTTGGACGTGTTGAAGGGTACTGAAAAGGAAGCCTGTGGAATCCCAAGCCAGATTTCTCTGGTTCTGTTATTTTGCTAGTGCTGGCTTAATTCAGGATAAATAAGTAGGCGCTGTGGAGCGAGGTGATTTTTGGTCTTTGTTCCGATGCAGTTGCGTTGCTGGTGAGCCCACTAATGCATGCCAGCGCTGCTGCATGGCCTTCACGGTTTGTTTGCAGGATGGCACCTCTGTCATTCTGGAGCTTTCGTTCCAGAAGATACATGAATCAAGACATCATTATACTAGAGGATAGCTAAATGCTTTTCCTCTGAATTCTGGCCAAGAACAAGAGGCAGAGGAAAACATTTGCACAAGATGTAGTTTTTCTGGGGCCAGCAGGTGGCATGGTGGTTAAGACGCTGGATTCCCACATGGTTAACTGCAGTTCAAGTCCCCATCCAGTTGGCTTGAAAATCACACAGGACAAGTGTGCATGCGTGCCCAAAATCCCAGGAGGAGTTTGGAGAAGAAGGGCTTGTCCTGTGGCTGCCCCCCCCCCCCCCACCAGGCGGTGATTTCTCACTTTCCCTCCCAATGTCTGTCTCTCTCTAGTCAGCGCATGTGCCTTATGGCAAAAACCTTTAAAAAGTTTTCCTGGCAACAAATATCACCATTTTCAAATACTCCTTTGAAATTGCTACACAGGTGTTCACATCGCACTGGAAGGCCCCCAGCCTGGGGTTACTCAGGTAAAAGAGCCCCTCTTATCTTGACCCATACCCTCCTTCCTTTATCCCCTCCAAAGGACTCCCCCTCAATACGTAGCTGAGTTCGGGGCAGACACGTTAAGCTCTGGCGATGACAAGGTAGGTTTGTATTACTCAGTACAGGTGTAACTCTTACCCTCGGAGGGTGTGGTCTATAAATGGAATTCATTTGCAGTGAGGAGTGTTATTACAAGTCTCAAAACGTGCAGACTTGCTTTTAAATACAGCACCACCTCCCTTGATGGCCTGTGTGTTAATGATCACCTGAACTTTGGTCCAGTTCTTCTGCACAGGGAATCTTCTTCCTCGGTCTCTGCTACCACAGCCTCGCAGTGCTCACCACACAAAGCGTTGCGATCCCTCCGGAACTGTGTATTTCACTTGCAGATTTGTACTTTACTAGGAACCCATGGTAGTATTCCAAACAAATCAAAACGATTCTGCTGGATTCATATGACTGTGCTGTCGTGTGTCTGGTTGCTTTCTGGCGTGCATTGAATAGATGCTGTTTGTATGGCTAGGATAATGCTATCCTGGTGCGCTTTCCCATGATAACTGTTGAACACTACATACCTTATGGCACCACCACATGGACAATTTGCTTAACGACCTACTATAGGAACGTCACTTGGTCGCTAAATGAGGAGTGGCCGTACTACTTTTGATTCGATGCTTAGTAATGTGAAATGCCTTCGTATCACAAACGTTTTATCTCCCACCCTGTTCTATTCCTGTTCGTTCTATCTTAGAAAAATTTTAAGGTGCTGGGGGGCCAGTAGATGGCATAAGGGCTACGTCGCTGGACTCCCATGTAGTCCACCATGGTTTGAGTCCCGGATCCAGTGGCTTAAACTCAGGCTGGGCGTGTGTGTGTGCGTGCCCAAGATCCTCAGAGGAGAATGGAGGAGAAGGGGTTGCGGTGTGGCCATCCCCCCGGGGGAGGGGGTGATTTCTCACTTTCTGTCTCCCTGTCTCTCTTTCTGGTGAGAGCACATGCCCTACAGCAAACCCCCCCCCCCCCAAAAAAAAAGACATGCCCTGATGACCCCACCCTCAGATTTCCTGGTTACTTACCTCTGGAACCATTTTGAAGGAACTGGAGTTTTGAAGTTTTATGTAAAGTGAGAATTACTTAGTATCCAAAAAATAGGATACTAATGGATGTTGAATGGTTTCATTGTGATTGCTTGTCATTTGAACTGTTAGGTTTTTTCTTCATAAGTAATTCATGTCGTGTTGACATTCTGTCAAGCTGAATACACAGAATCTATTAGGCGATTATTCTGTATTTCCCTTTGATTGAGAACAAATGAAAATTGCATATGTTCAATGTATACAATGATGTTTTCATTATGTATACATCGTGAAATGATCACAGTCAACCTAATTAACATATCCTTCCCCTCAGTTACCTTTTTCCCTATGAGAAGCTACTCTCAGCAAATTTCAAGGGTATGTTATTCCCTAGAATCCCCATGCTGTATGCTAGGTGTCCTGAACTTGCTTGTAACTGAGCGTTTGTGCACTTTAACCACTCTTTTCCCATTTCCTCCATCTCTGCCTCCTCCAGCTCCTAATTAGCACTCTTCTACTCTTTGTTTCTATCAGTTTGACTTTTTTTGTTTTTGAGATTTTTGCTATAGGGTGCATGCGCTTGCTGGGGAGACAGAGAAATGGAGAGACAGAAAGTGAGAAATCACTCCCAGGGGTGATGGCCATGCCACAGTCTCTTCTCCAACATTCTCTAGAGACTTGGGGCACACACGCATATGCACCCAGCATGAGTCTCAAGTTGCTGGGTCTGGGACTCAAACCAGGGTCAGCCACGCAGGAGTCTAGCACCTTAACCAGTATGCCACCTGCTGGCCTCAAGTTTGACTTTAAAATTCCACATATAGGAGCTCATGTAGTATTGGTCTTTCTGTTCTGCCTTACTTCACTTAACATATGTCCTTTAGGCTAGGCTCATCCATGTTGTCACAGGGGGCAAGATTTCGTTTTTTTTTTGTTGTTGTTGTTTTTTTTAAAGGCTGAATAATACACCAGCAAATGCAGCATCTTCAAAAAGTTCGTGGAAAATGTGCATCATGAAAAAATTATGAATAGATTTCAATTTTTTTGCACTGAAATAAACCTAAATTCCATTTTCCATGAATTTTTTTGAAGCCTCATATCTATATCTGTGTGTGTGTGTGTGTGTGTGTGTGTATATATATATATATTCTAGTGAGAGATTTTTGTTATAGGGCATGTGCACTCGCCAGAGAGACAGAAAGCAAGAAATCATCCCCCGGGGGGGATGGTCATGCCACAATCCCTTCTCTTCCATTCTTAGGATTTTGAGCACATATGCACACGTGCCCAGTGTGAGTTTCAAGCCACCAGGTCCAAGACCTGAACCGTGATCGGCCGTGTGAGAGTCCAGCGATGTAACCATTACACCATCTGCTGGTTCCTCTATCTTCATATTATATTTTTCTTTATTCATTTGTCACTGGCTGCTAGACTATTTCCATATCTTGGGCTATTGTGAATAATTCTGCAGTGAACATGGGAATGCAGGTATCCTTTAACATAGTGATTTTATCGCCTTGCATGTATGCTTCGAAGTGGGGCTGCTGGGGGGCCAGCAGGTGGTGTGGTAGTTAAAGTGCTGGAATTCCCACATGGCTGACTGCAGTTCGAGTCCCGGACCTGGCGGCTTGCTTTCTCACTCTCCTTCTCTCTCATTTTGTATTTCTCTGGCAAAACTCAAGTGAAATAAATAAATAAATCTTAAAAAAAAAAAGAAAGAAAGAAAAAAGAAGTGGGGTTGCTGGATCATATGGTAGTTCTATTTTTACTTTTTTGGAAAACTTCATACTGCTTTCCGTAATGATTGCACCAATTTTCATTCCCACCAAGAGTGAATAGTGGTTCCTTTTTCTCCACATCCTTGCTAACACTTATGTTCTGACTTTTCGATAATAGCTCTCCTAACAGTAACAGCTCATCACGGTTTTGGTTTGCATGTCCCTGGTGATTAGTGATACTGGGCATCTTTTTATGTACCTGTTGGCCATTTGTATGTCTTCATTGGAAAAATTTCTATTTAGGTCCTTTGTGTGCGTCTCTGTTTATTTATTTATTTCTTCTATGAGACAGAGAGAGAGAGAGAGAGAGAGGGCCAACATCCTCAACAAGGCCTGCATTTCTCAGTCCACTCCTAGCCTTCAGCCCGCAAGCCATCAACCAGCCTTGGATCACGTGTGCTTTCTGTCCTCAACAAGGTTATCCGACTTGAAATGAGAACCTTCCTGCGTGGATTGCCTCACAGAGCATCTGGTTTTACTGTTGTGCCAACTGGGTCCACCCATTTTTTTACTTATGTAAAAATGTTGCTGACTAGTCCTGTTTCCCAAAGACCAAGGATATCAGGTTTGCCCTCCCGTTTCTTCCACCCATGATGTAGAACAAGGGTGTTTCCTTCCTGACCCAGCTGGCTCTTGTTGAGATAGGTTGATTCTGGGTGTTAGAGGGCAAACCCTCTCTCATCTCAGGTGCAGCCCCTTCGAATTCTTTTTAAAAGCGCTGGCTTTCTTCCGAGTAGTTGGCTTTTTGGCTGCTGGTGGCTTACGATGGAGACTGGAGTGTAGCAGGGTGAGTGTAAAGCTGGAACTGCAAGTCCCTTGGCATCACCATCCACCTGATCCGTTCCCACATGTGAGTTTACTCTTTGATAAACCCCTGTGCAGTTCTTTATTGGATTGCTCTTGTTCTTGTTTTCAGTCTCCGTGATCTTACACTCAAACTTTTTTTTTTCTATTGAGTTGTATGAATTCCTTAATATTTTGGATATTAACTCTTACCAGATATGTGGTTTGCAAATATTTCATCCTGTTCCATAGGTTTTCTTTTCATTTTATTGATTGTTTCCTTTGCTGTGCAGAAAGTTTTTAGTTCTACCACGGATTTTATCATGGTTAAAATTGTGTTCGGTCCCTCTATTATCTTACAGTCTAGGTAGGCTCCACATAAAAAAAAAAAAAAATGGTGTTGTGAGGAATGGTTAAAGTAAATGGGAAGCATAGTATATGTTACAATAGTTACTCTTTCAGCTTTCAAGAAACGGGCTTGTTTTGCTAACTTCAGCAGATGAAAGCTTTTTGCAAGGATACACAAATAAGTTGAAAGATGCAGGAAGTAGTTTCACAAGTAATTTGTAAATAAGAGTCACCCTAGGAAACCAAACAACTACTTAGGAGAACACTCTTTTGTAGGTGAGAACGACTCAGTTCCTTGCTCCTTTATTTGCCAGAGGCATGGGCATGTTGGAGAGAAAAGCAGAGAGAGAGAGAGAGAGAGAGAGAGAGAGAGAGAGAGAGAGAGAGAGAGAGAGAGAACCGCTCAAGAGGGATAGTCACACTGCAATCTCTTCCCCATTCCTCCTCTTGAGATTTTTGGGGATGCAGGTACAAGCACCCACTTTGTTTTCCAAGCTGCTGGGTCTAGGACTCATACCTTGTAATTGGCTATATGGAATCCAGGTGCCTTAACCACCGGGCCCACTGGCTGGGCCACCACCATTTTTGTGACTTGGTTTATCTATGTCTGCTTCCATGTCTTCTCAAGATGCGGAAGAATTTGCACTCTTGATTTTCTCAGTAGTCAGACTCCCATAGAAAGAGGCTGTAAGCAGTCAGCCAGCCACAGGGCTGCCCAGGGTGCCCCTTGGAAGCAGGGCTGCCATGCCCATTCCCTCTGAGGTCTGGCAAGTCAGTTGACAGCTGCCTGAACGGGACCTGTCCTAGGTCCCTCTGCTGGGGCTGACTGTGCTGGGAACTGCATGCCTATCTGCCTTCTAGCAATGTGAGCAGTGATTCCTCTCAGAAGGGGCCTCAGGCCTGGGGAGTGCCCTGAGATGCTCAGAATGGGAAGGGGATGAGGTTGGCAGGCTAAAAACACTCTGACTCTCAGCACGGTGACCCCCCTCCCCCAAAGACCGGCTTTGCTCATGGTTAGCTCTCCGTAGCCCAGAACAGTGCCCGGCACGTATGGTTGCATGTTCAGTCCTTAGCTTTCAAATAGAAGACTCAAATTTCTGGAAAAAAAAAAAAAAAAAAAAGATTTAACCAAGTGTTTATTTTTATTTGGGTTACTTTTTTTAAAAAAAGAAGTTTTTGCCTTAGGGTGCATGCTTTCCTGGGGGTGGGCGGAGAGAGAGAGAGACAGTGAGGGGGAAAGTGAGAACCCCTCCCCCCCCATGGGGGATGGCTACTGCACAATCCCTCTCCCATTCTCCCAGGATGTTGGGCTCACACACCTGCACCCGAGTGATTTTTCAAGCTGCTGGGCCTGGGACTAGAACCATGTTCAGCCCTGTCGGAGTCCAGCGACACCCTCAGTTTGGTTACATTTTATTCTACCCGGAATCCTTGCGAACACGAGGTCGGAAAGCACATTCCGACCCTGCGCCTGGCTCACCCCATGCGGGGAAGCAATATGCGTGAACACGCAAGGACTTCCGGTCCCTGTGCCCTGCAGCCCGAGCTGTGGGTATGGCTGCAGCGGCCCGGGGCTGTGGGGAGAATGGACGCTGTGGCCGGCGCTCGGACCTCACTCCGAGCCTTCCCCGCAGCCAAGGGCGGGGGTCCTCCCTCAGTGGTCACCCAGCGCCCTCCGGGCTGGCGGGACCCTTCTTGCTCACGCGGCCGCAGCTGCGTGTCCTGCACCCGGCGCCGCCACCTAGGGTCACTCCCAAAGTGCACTGGGGCGTGTCTACACACGTGGGTATTTGGCCAAGAAGAGGAGGGTCGTTTGTAGGTAAGGAGGAAGACACTAGAAGGACAGTCGTCATTAGGCGGGACTGCAGCAGCTGCTGTTTAAGGCGTCCCAAGCCCCCAAAGTGCCATGGGCCTGAGCGGCGTGGGAGGGGAGGCGAACCCGCGGTGTCCGTGACTGGGCAGAGCTGGTGGCGTTGACAGCCCTGCGGGAGAGAGCTACCGGGCTCGGCGTTGGCCTCACCCTGGCAGGCACCCCGGGGCGCTTCATGCTGACAGCGGAGGGTTAAGGAAGGTCACGGAGCCTCGGGGTTCTAATTCCAAGGTGCTTTGTTCTTTTCTCTTTTAATTGAATCTCTCTGGCTTTCTTACTTCCTGTGATAGGCTTTTATTTTATTTATTTTAATTTTTTTTAAGTACCAACTTCTTAGCTTATCTGAACAAATGTTTTATTTGTCAACCATCTTCTTAGTGCATTATATGTCAGAAAGTCAAGTGATCTTCCAGCAACCCTGGAAGGAGGGTCTTTAATTACCCTGTTTTAAGATGAGAAAAATGGAGTAAGCCTCAGTGGAGCTAGGATTTGAACCCTGTAGTGTTTTTGTTTTGTTTTGTTTGTTTGTTTTTTGTTTTTTGTTTTTTTTCCTTCTTCCTTCCTTCATGAGAGAAAAGGGAAAGGGAGACAGAGGTGTTTTTAACAGTCACGGGGCGATTCACCTGCTCCGGCTTCCCACTAACTGGGGTTACAGACACAGGTGTTCAGCCTCCCTGATGGAGGTGCTGTGTGTGAGCCATGGTGGCGAGGCCTTTTATTTTCCCCTTTAATTTTTAAATTTACGTCTAGTAGAATGAACTTCTTTTTGATGACTAGGGTCTATGGGTTTTAATATATGTATAGATTCTTGGTGCCATGACTACAGTCTGCATACAGAGCAGTTGCATCACTTTAAAATGCCCAGTACCACCTTTCCTGACACCCCTAACCTTCAGCAAGCGCTGATCTGTTCTGTCTCTAGTTTTGCCGTTTCCAGAATATTATATAATGAAATCATAAAGTGCAATCTTTGAGACTGGCTTTTTTTACTCAGCATAGTGCCTCGGAAATGCATTTATTTTGTTGTGCGAATCAATAGTTTGATCCATTTTATTGCTGAGTCATAGTTTATGGTATGACTGTACCAGTTTGTCTGTGTGTTCACCTGGAGAAGGATATTTAAGTGTTCAGTTTTGGGGGGGATTATGAATAAGCTGCTCTAAACATTTGTGTACAGGTGTTTATGAAAACATAAATTTGTATCTCTCAAGTTTACATACCCGCTATTGGTTTTACTGGTTGAATGGGAAAGATGTTTAACTTTTTTTTTGTTTAATTTTGCCAGGGAGTGGGTGTGTGGGAGAATATACCCTCCAGTGTGTTGGGGTCCCACTGTAATCCCTTTTCTCCCATTTCTTCATCCTGTCAGGATTTGGGGCATCTGTACACACATGCCGGGTGTGTTTTTCAAGCTGATGGGGCTGAGAGGCAGCCTTTGGTCAGCCATGTGGAATCTGGCTCCCATAACCACCAGGCCATGGGACTGGCCCAGCTCAACTTTATCAGAAACTCCCCAACTTTTCCCCAAAATGATTACCCCATTGCTCTACCAGCAATGTGTGAGAGTCCTAATTGTTCCGTAGTCTCACCAGCATTTGGTATTGCCTGGTTTTTCTCTTGTGCTGCCTTTTTATTTATTTTTTTTTAAGACATTCTAATAGATACGTAGTGATATTTCATTGTGATTTTATTTACATTTTGCTAATGGCTAGTGATACTTAGTGCCTTTTCATGTGGTTAAGTGCCTTCCACATTTCTGGTGAAAAATGTTCAAGTCTTTGCACATTTGTGATTTTTTTCTTAAGAATTATTTTTATTTAACTTTATTTATTTTAGTTTGACCAGAGAGGGACAGAGTGACAGAGTGACAGAGAGAGAGAGAGAGAGAAGTCAGAAAGCAAGCTGCCAAGTCCGGGACTTGAACCACGGATGGCCATCTGGGAATCCAGTGCTCTTAACCACCTGCCGGCCCGTGTTGTATTTTAAGTTCTTTCTATGTCGTGCTTTCAAGTCCTTTGTTGTGTATGTGACTTGAAAAGAATTGAGTCTACGCCCCCCTATTATTCCACCTAACAGTGTCTTTAGCTCTTAGAACATATTTAAAATAGCTGATTTAAAGTCTAGTAAATGCAGTGTCTGGACTTCCTCCAGAATAATTTGTGTGGATTACTTTTTTCCTGTGTATAGACAGTGTTTCTTGTTTCTTTGTATATCTTGTAATTTTTTGTTAAAAAGTGGATATTTTGAATATTATAAAACAGCAACTCTGGAAATCAGATTCTTCTGCCTCCTGTGGGTTTGTTATTTTTGCTTGTTAGAATTATTGTTGCTCGGTTAGTGACTTTTTCTGAACTAATTTTGTCAAGTCCATGTTCTTTGTCCTACATGACACTGAAATTTCAGACTCGTTAGCTTGTTGGTCAGCTGAGTGATTGGACAGTTTTCCTTACATGCCTAGAACCAGAGGAAAGCCGAGGCAGGAGGACTGCAAGTTCAAGGCCAGCCTGGACAGCATAAGAGGTCTTGTCTGTCTGTCTCTCTCTTTTTAAAAGCATAGAACCAGAAAGAACCTCTCAATTTTTTTTTAAAGAATTATTTATTTTATTTTATTTTATTTATTATTATTTAATTTGACCAGAAAGAGAGAAGGAGAATGAGAAAGCAATCCACAATCCAGGACTTGAACTGTGAGCCATGGGGGAGACCAGCACTTTAACCACCACGCTACCTACAGCTCTAGAACCTCTCACGTTTTAAAATTTAGTGTATACTTTTCAGGATTTTTTTTTTTTTTCCCTGTAGAACATGTGTACTTGCCAGAGAGACAGAGAGAGGGAAAGTGAGAAACTACTTCTCAGGGGGGATGGCCATGGCACAATCCCTTCCCCTCCATTCTCTTTTTTTGGGATTTTGGGCACACATGCATATGTACCTAGTGTGATTTCCGGGACTGGAACCTTGGTTGGCCTTGTGGGATTCTAGCGCCTTAACCACTGCCACCTACTGGGCCCAGAACCTCTCGATTTCTGTGAACAGGTTCTGCTGTGCGAATTGTGGCAGACCTTCCATACTCATTCTGAAAGCCTTCACTTTCTTGTGCATAGTTTGAAAATCAGAGTGTGAACTTAGGGCCTTCTTAGATCTTTCTGGAACACGTGCTCACCCTGGTGCTACAGTTGGCCTTCTGGATCCCCAGGAATACGTGGGAGCTTTTCAAAGCCCTTCCTCCCTAACTATCTCATTCTCCAGCCTTTCTTGCTATCTTTTGGTTAGGCTGTGGTTGGCCCCAACAGTTACCCTCACATTCACCCGTGCCTACAGATATTCTCAGCAAACACCCTCCAGCTAACCATTGCTGCTCTGATGGAAACCCGAGTGAATGAGATATAGCCAGACTTTGGGGCTGGTCTTCCAGGGAGCCACCAGTCAAAACAATGACAATTATTTGCAGATGGGGCGGGCTGGTTCTGCCCCCTCTCTTACTGATACTGTTCCCAGGAATGCAGGTTGGCATTTTCAAAACTGCTACTTAGCTGGGGAATGAGGGAAGGGCCAGGAGAAGTTTAAATGCCACAAAGCTTGCTCTTCTAACCAAAATCCAACTAGTTTTTTAGAAGTATTTCACTACTTACTGCAAACTTTTATTTCATTTCTAGAGTTCTGAAACGTTGATTCAATTGTTTTCTGCCAGTTTTTAAAAATTGTTTTCTTGTTTTTCACTTTTTCTGGGAGCACATGTATGTGCCAGAGACAGACAGAGCTCTGAGAAAGCGCGCACCATGGGGAGTGGTCATGCCCCAATCTCTTCTCCATTTCTCCCTCCTTTCATGATTTTGGACATGCACACATATGCTCCTGGAATATTTTTCAAGTCCCAGGGCTGGGACTTGAACCTTGTAGTTGGCCATGTGGGATGCAGCTGCCTTAACCACCAGGCCACTGGCTGGCCCTTTGTTACTTTTATAGATGGACTTTTGGAGTTCCTTACTCTGCCATTTTGGCTGTTGTCCCTCGGTATGTCAAATAGGACTTAAAAGTTTGTTTTGAGAGATTTTTGTTCTAGGGCACTTGCACTCTCCAGAGACGGAGAGACTAGATTCTGCAGACATGCATTCTCGTCATGCTCACTCAGCCTCGTAGTAGTTGGCCGTGAGACTGCTCTGCTCTCTGATTCTTTGACAGTGTGAAGGATTCAGACCCAGGGCCTAGACTCACTGCCTGATTTTGTAAATAAAGTTTTATTGGAACATGGTCATGCCCATTCATCTACATTTGTCTGTTGTTGCTTTTGTCCGGAATTTGCAGAGCTGAGTAGTTGCAACAGGGACCATGTGGTGAGAATGTTTACCGTCTAGCCTTTTAAAAAGGCTGCTGGCTCCAGACTATCAAGTTTCCTTTTGCGTTCCAAGTTCTTCTTTTGTAGTTCTGAGAGACTCCAGCCAACTATTCATCAGGTTGCGTTTTTAGCACATCACCAGAAAAATGCTACTCGAAGAGAAAACGATCATACGTGACTATTTGTTGGACACCAGGACCTGTCATGTCTTGTTTCAAAGGATGTGGTTACAGCCTCTAGCTCGGGTTCTTACAACACTTACATTCAACTGGAGAGCCTAGCTCAGCCTCCCCTGTGGCATTCGTTCTGGGAGCCTGACTGAGGGAGCGGTCCCTGTCTGAGAAAGAGAGCAACGGGCAGACCACGTGCCAGCATCTAAACCTTTGGCTCCAAAGTGTCACCTGTCACTTCTACTCGGTTTCCGTGGCTAGCCTGACACTAATGGCCCAGGAAGTATCATTCTTTTGCAGGAGGCCCTGTAAGTTACCTGGTGCCTGGGGTGGCTGGGTAATCCGTTTTACACAGAGGACAATGAGTCATTGGGAACAACATCTACTAGAACATCCTTAAAGGTTTGCTCATTTGCGCAGGCTGAAACTCAGGCCCAAAACTTGGTTTTAGAATTCTGTGTGTGTGACTTTTCATAAACTCCCTGTAACTAAAAAGTACCTGGAAATCGGCTTAGTGAGATTCTGGAATATATTTTAGTCCTCTCAACTAACTTACTCAACGTATCAATGTGATACAATTTCAAACTTGTATTTTGTAGTCTTGGTGTCCTTTATTGCTCACCTCTAGCTAAACCATTTTGCCTCTAAGGTTTCATATCACTGAGTGAAATGACATCACTCAAGTTGCTCAATCCAGAAACTGGGTGAAGTCCTTAATTTCCTCCTTCACCATGATTACCTCTGTGTAATCGTCAGCTACAGGGCCAGCAGGAGGGTGTGGTGGGTAAGGTGAATTCCCATGTGGCCGCCTGTAGTTCGAGCCTGGACCAGCAGTCTGAAAGTGATGCTGGGTATGTGTGCATGTGTGCCCGACATCCTGAGGAAAATGGAGATTGGATTGCAAAGTGATCATCGCCCCAGGGGCGAAAGTGATTTCTCACTTTCCCTCTGTCTTTTTTTAAAGAATTATTTATTTAACTTCATTTATTATTATTATTATTTTTAATTTGACCAAACAGAGACATACCCAGAGAGAAAGGGAAAGTGAGAAAGCGAGCCACCTGGGTCTGGAACCTGAACTGCAGTCAGCCATGTGGGAATCCAGTGCCTTTAACCACAATGTCACCTGTTGACCCCTCCCTCTCACTGTCTTTTTTTAGTTTTTTGTCTGTTTGTTTGTTTGTTTTTTGGAGAGGTTTTTGCTATATGGCGCGTGCGCTTGCCAGAAAGAGAGAGAGATAGAAAGCGAGAAATCACCCCCCAGGGGTGTTCTGCTTTGTTTTTGAGAGGTTTTTGGTATAGGGCACGTGTGCTTGCCAGAAAGTCAGAAAGACAGAGAGTGAGAAATCCCCCCCAGGGGGGAAGTATTTTTTTTTTTTTTTTTTTTAGAGCATGTGTAATTAACTTGATTTTTTTTATTTTTTAGAAATTTATTCTGGGAGAAACAAAGACACTACGCCAACAGGACCTTAATACCACAGTCCCCCTCCAGCCTTCGGCCAGCCCCAGATCGGGGCAGCGTGTGCCTGGCATACCAGGGGAGGTTTCTAGACTTGAACCAGGAACCTTCCCACGTGGGATTGCCTGCAGAGTTGTTGTGTCCTACCGGCTGGCTCCCTGAGACTCAGATACGCAGTTAAAAAGATAGTGTGCGGAGCAGATCATGTACAGTAATGGGCCAGTCCGGGGTAAAGCGCCCCCGCCCTGATGTCCCACAGATGGTCCTTTCTTGGGAGGGCTCGGCTAAGCCAGAGTAGCCACTGGTCTCTAATGAAAGCTAGGTCGACGTTGGCTTTGTTTTACTGTCTTTTTTTTTTTTTTTTTTAAAGAATTATTTTATTTAACTTTATTTTTTGTTTATTTTTATTTGACCAGAGAGAGACAGAGGAGAGAGAGAGAGAAAGAAAGTGAGAAAGTAAGCCACCAGGTCAGGGACTCAAAACACAGTTGGTCATGTGGGAGTCCAGCACCCTTAACCGCCACACCACCTGCTGGGACCAAGTTTTGTTTACTTTCTCTTTTTTTTGGAGAGGTTTTTGCCATAGGGCATGTGTGCTCACCAGAAAGACAGAGAGAGACAAAGAGACAGAAAGCGAGAAATCATCCCCCAGGGGAGATGGCCACGCCACAATCCCTTCTCCTCCATTCTCCTCTTGGGATGTTGGGCACGCACGCACACGCGCCCAGCATGAGTTTAAGCCACCGGGTCTGGAACTCGAACCAGAGTCAACTACATGGGATTCCAGTGACATAGCCATTGTGCCAACTGCTGGTCCCTTTGTTTACTTTCTCTACAACCTGTTTTTAGAAGTTGAGAATGTGCCCATTTTGGAACTAGTTCTTTATTTGGCCTCTTTAAATGAGCTAACATATTTTTCCCTCTTTGACAGTAACGGGTGGTCTCTGGACAAAAAGAATGTGAAACACTGCCTTTTTTTTTTTTTCTTGTCTGTGGTACTGTCTCCTAATGGTCTTTCATGTTAGCCCACTGAATCAGAAGTAAAAATAGCTTCGTTAGATCCATAGGAGAATAGAAGATTTCTCCTAAAATCCAGATACTTGCCTTTGAAGGTGCTCTAGTGATTTTAATTTTTTTTTTTTTTGAGAGATTTTTGCTATAGGGCTCGTGCACTCGCCAGCCAGACAGACAGAGACATAGAGACAGAAAGCGAGAAATCACCCCCCAGGGGGGATGGTCACGCCGCAATCCCTTCTCCTCCATTCTCCTCTTGGGATCTTGGGCACGCACGCACACGCACCCGGTGTGAGTTTTAAGCCACCGGGTCCGGGACGCGAACCGCGGTCGACTACGTGGGAGTCCAGCGACATAGCCATTACGCTAACTGCTGATTCCCTAAAGCATACATGTTTTAACAAGAGCTTCAGGAAATGCAGAACTGAACCATATGTATGCGTGTCTTAGGAGATCCCTGGGTACAGGTGGAGAGAGAAAGGTACGCGAATGGAAGCCCAGAGTCGTAGAGGTGGTGAGAAGCAGACTGGGGAAGAAGGCGGAGGTGTAGCCCTGGCATGCGGTGGGGCTCCTTGAGGACCTCCCCTTGTGCCATCACCCGACTGCCTCTCCAGTAGCTATTTAATTTGTATCTGCGCATACTTACTCATGGAGGCATTCCTCCTGCCTTGTAAGAGGCATTGTTCAGGGACAAAGGATACCATGCACAGAACTGGCAGCTTTATTTTGAGCTATTCATATTCCAGCCACTAAAACATACTTCCAGCAGGAGCCTTAGAACAGAAACATTTGAAATGATCAATAAAGTCACCCAGGATTCCCAGTGACCCCCGGTGAGTTCTCTGCCCCTGGGGCTTATTTACTGTGCACGCTCCCCTGGCCCCGTTCTCAGCCGTGGCGTCCGTTCCACTGCCTTCTCTCCTGGTCCAGTGTGAGGCCCAGAGGCACAGAAGGGGCCCAGGAGAGCCACAGAGAGTAAGAAGTGCACCCACCAAAACCGAAGGTCGGCACCCACGACCTCAGCCCTTGAGATAATGGTCTTAATCCACTTTTGGTAGTAGGGCACGCTGACGTAGATCCCAGGAAGCCGGCCGCATTCTTCTCCTCTGCTCACCACTCCGATCTGGACCCAGACACCGTCAATATGGCACGACAGAGGCCCTCCAGAATCACCCTGGGGAAGGGTAAAGGTCGTGAGTGGAGTGGAAAGGAGCGTGAAGCAGAGCAGAGTCATGAGGTGGAGCGTTCTTCAGAACTGGACCTTTGGACCCATGGAGCTCACTCTGGGGAGAGGTGGACTTCCTGCTGCTTTAGAGAATGGTGACAGGAATTTCAGAGTCATGACATTGACATTGACAGGGGCCTTAACAAAATATAGCAGTAACTTCAAAATATGTATCTGTGATCAAGAAAACTTTTTCTTAACTTTAGTCATGGTAGCCTAGTGGAAAAGGGAGTCGCATTCCACATGACTTGACTATGGGGTTCAAATCCTGGCCCCAATAGCTTAGAAAACATGATAGGCCCAAGTGCCTGTGTGTCCAAAATCCCAACAAGGTAAAGAAATAGAGGGGAAGGGATGGTGACATGACCACACCTCATTGGGGACTTTCTCTCTTTCACTGGCTCTCCCCTGTCTCTGGCAATTAAACAATTAAATCAAAATACGATTAATAGGAGTTTTTCACTCGTTATGTATATTTGACTGAGTGAACTACCCTTTTTTAATAATTATTTATATTTTTACATTTTTTATTTTTTTGGAGAGGTTTTTGCTATAGGGCATGTGCGCTCACCAGAAAGACAGAGACAGACAGAGAGAAATCACCCTCCAGGGGGGATGGCCACGCCACAATCCCTTCTCCTCCATTCTCCTCTCGGGATCTTGGGCACGCACGCACACACGCCCAGCGTGAGTTTAAGCCACCAGGTCCGGGACTCGAACCGCGGTAGACTACATGGGAGTCCAGCGACACTGCCATTACGTCATCTGCTGGTCCCAAATTTATTATTATTTTTAAATTTGCTAGAGGGCATATACTTGCACCAGAGAGAAACAGAGAAAGTAAGAAAGCAAACCTCCAGGTCTCAGCCACGTGAGAGTCCAGTGCCTGCACCACCACGCTACCAGCCAGCCCCAAACCACACTTACTGTTTGTTCCTAGATCCTTGCTGCCTTTTTTAAGTGTTAATTTTTCTTCTTGTATAAAATTCTAGTGATAGTAGTTGGTAATGTGTTCATTAGTCTCTGTTTTTTTTGGTAATAGCTTTATGGAGATATAATTCACCGCAGTATTAACCTATTTAAAGTATACAGTTCCGGGACCAGCAGTTAGCGTAATGGCTATGTCGTTGGACTCCCACGTAGTCGACTGCGGTTCGCGTCCCGCACCCGGTGGCTTAAACTCACGCCGGGCGCGTGTGCTTGCGTGCCCAAGATCCCGGGAGGAGAATGGAGGAGAAGGGATTGTGGCGTGGCCATCCCCCCGGGGGGTGATTTCCTGCTTTCTGTCTCTCTTTCTCTCTCTGTCTGTCTGGCGAGCGCACGCGCCGCGCCCTATAGCAAAAACCTCTCCAAAAAAAAAAAAAAAAAAAAAAAAGTATACAGTTCCATGTTTTAGAGTTAAGCAACCATCGTTCTTATCACCCCGTAAAAGAAACCACATACCCCTTATTTCTTCCCAACCCTTCCAGCCTGGGCCAACTGGGAATTTACTTTCTGCCTTTATGGGTTTACCAGTTGGGACATTTCACACACTAGGCGGCCTTCTGTGTCTGGTCTGTTTCCTTTAGCATCCTTTTTCCACAGCTCATCCACGTGGTAGCATAGATCTGCATTCCTTTCTATGGGCGGGCAATCTTCCTTCTGTGGATGTACCACATTTGTTTATCCACTAATCAGCTGATGGACGTTGGTTATTTCTGCTTTTGGCCGTAAATAGTGCTGCCCTGAACATTTGTATACAAAATTTTATATATACTTGTTTGTATTTCTCCTGAGCATAGGCCTGGGAGTGGAATTTCTGGGTTGTATGGTAACTGTGTTTAACCTTTTGGGGAAGTGCCAGGCAGTTTTCCAAAGAAGCTGTACCGTTTTTGCATTCCTACCAACTGGGTATAAAGGTTGCAGTTTCTCCACATCATTGTCATTCTTGTTCTGTTTCGATTCTAGCCCTCTCGTGGTGGGTATTGCTGCCTCATGGCTTTGATTCGCATTTCTCTGCTTCTTCTTGATGTTAAACATGTTCTTATTAGCCATCCCTGTATCTTCTTACAGGGAAACATCTACTTGGGTTTTTTGCCCTTTTAAAAAATGGTCTTGTCTTTTTATTATCAGGTTACAAGTGTTCTTTATGTATTCTAGGCACAGATCCCTTCATGACTAAAAACAAAAAAGTACCATGATGTTTTAAGTTACTATAACTTTGTAGTGTATTTTAAAGTGGGTCGTCTGACACCTCTAACTTTGTTCTGTTCTTTCCTTTTTACTTTGTTTTCTTTTTTGCTGTAAGGCAAGCACACTCTCCAGAGAGAGAAAGTGAGAAAGTGAGAAATCACCCCCCCACACACACCAAGAAGGGTGATCACACTGCAGTCTCTTCTCCTCTACTGTCCTCTCCGGTTTTGGGCATGCATGCACTTGTGCCTTGCATTTTTTCAAGCTGCTGGTTCTGGGACTCAAACCATTGCTCATGTGGGATCTAGCTGCCTTAATCACCATGCCACCTGGCTGGCCCCAGCTTTGTTCTTTTTGCTCGAGATTGCTTTGACATTTGGGGTCTTTTGTAATTCAATACAAATTTTAGGCATTTTTTTTTCTTTGAAAAATAGAAGTAGTATATGTTTTTTCTTTTTTGTAATTTTTGTGGCAGGGTGTATATGTTGGAAATACAGAGAGAGAAAGTGAGAAAGCATCCCCTCATAGCCCCCAGGGAATGGCTACATAGCAATCCCTTCTCCTCCATTCTGCTCTTAGGATTTGCACATGTACACCCCATTCCCCACCCCTGCCCAAGTGTGTGTCTCAAGCCACCAAGTCTGGAACTCAAACTGCACAGCCAGCCACATGGGCTCCAGCCATCTAAACTGTTATGCCACCGGCTGGGTGGTCATTGGTATTTTGGTAGAGATTGCATTGAATCTGTAGATCGTTTTGGGTAGTTGGACATTTTAACAATATTCCTCTCATTCATGAACATGGTATATTTTTTTCATTTATTTGTGTCCTTTTTAATTTCTTTCACAAATTTTTTTTTTTCAGTTTTCTTTGTGGAGATCTTTTACCTCCTTAGTTAAATTTATTTGTAGGTATTGTAAATGAGATTTTAATTGTTTTTCAGACAATTCATGGTTAGTGTTTAGAAATGCTGTTGATGTTTGTATATTGACTTTATATCCTACTACTTTACTGCATTCATTGGTTAGCCTTTTGGTGGAATCTTAGTGCTTTCTCTATGTATCCTGTCTTCTGTAAACAGGGACAGTCTGACTTCCTCCTTTCCAGTTTCGATGCTCTTCATTTCTGTCTCTTGCGTTATGTTGAATAATGGGGGTAAAAGTGGCTGTCTTTTTCTTTTCTTTTTGGAGAGGTTTTCGCTATAGGGCGCGTGCGCTCACCAGACAGACAGAGAAAGACATAGAGACAGAAAGCGAGAAATCACCCCCCGGGGGGATGGTCACGCCGCAATCCCTTCTCCTCAATTCTCCTCTCGGGATCTTGGGCACACACGCACACGCGCCCGGCGTGAGTTTTAAGCCACCAGGTCCGGGACGCGAACCGCGGTCAGCTACGTGGGAGTCCAGCGACATAGTCATTACGCTAACTGCTGGTTCCCAAAAGTGGCTGTCTTTCTCTTGTTCCAGATCTTAGAGGAAAACCTTTCAACTTCTCCCTGTTCAGTATGATGTTAGTTGTGGATTTGTCATATATGACTTTTACTATATAATGTATGTTCTTTCTATTCCTAATTTGTTGAGAGATTTTATCAAAATGTGATGTTGAATCTCATTAAATGGTTTTTCTGTGTCTGTTGAAATGAGCATATGGTTTTTGTCCTTGATTCTGCTAATAAGATATATTTTATTTATTGATTTGTGTATATTGAGTTGTCCTTGCAACCTTGGGATGAATCCCACCTGATCATGGTGAATGATCTTTTTAATTTATGATTTTTTAAATGTAGTATTGAATTCAATTTTGTATTATTTGATGAGAATTTTTACATTCTTGTTTATGGATATTGGTCCGCAGTTTCCTTTTTTTAGCTATGTCCTTATCCAAGTTTCCAAATCAAGACACTGGCCCTTGTAGAATGAACTTGGAAGTAATTCCCTCACTACAGTGGTTTTTATTTATTTATTTATTTATTTATTTATTTATTTTTGTGGAATAGTTTAAGAAGAATTGGTATTAGTTCTTTGAATGTTTAGTAGAATTCATCAGTGAAACCATCTTGTCCTGGGTTTTCTTTTATGGGAGATTTTAGTATTGATTCAGTCTTGTTCCCAGTTCCTGGTCTGTTCAAGTTTTTTATTTCTTTTTCACTAGGTCTTGATAAGTTATATGTCCAAGAATTTCCCATTTCTTCTACGTTTTCCAATTTGTTCACATATAAATGTTAGTAGTAATCTCTTATATTTTGTGTTTCTGTAGTATAAGTTGTAATTTGTTCTTTTTCATCTCTGATTTTATTTGAATTGTCTTTTTTTCCCTTCGTCTAGGTAAAAGCTTGGTGATTTTTGTTTCTTTTCAAGAATAATTCTTAGTTTCATTGAACTTTTTTTTTTTCAGTATCTATTTCATTTATTTCTGTTCTGATCTTTATTATTTCTTTCCTTCCACTCATTTCTAACTTAGTTGTTTCATGTTTTTTAGCTCCTTGAAATATAACACTAGTTGGCACCAGCAGTTGGCGTAATGGCTATGTCGCTGGACTCCCATGTGGTTGACTGTGCTGTGAGTCCCGGACCTGGTGGCTTAAGCTCACGCTGGGCGCGTGTGCGTGTGTGCCCAAGATCCCGAGAGGAGAATGGAGGAGAAGAGATTGCGTCGTGGCCATCCTCCCTGGGGGGTGATTTCTCGCTTTCTGTTTCTCTGTCTCTGTCTGTCTGTCTGGTGAGCGCACACGCCCTATAGCAAAAACCTCTCCAAAAAAAAAGGAAAAAAACTTTAAAAACTTAAAAAAAATAACATTAGCTTGTTTATTTGAGATCTTTCTATTTTTATCAAAGTAGATGTTTATTGCTTGTTTTTTTTTTTTTTTTTTTTTTTTTTTTGGAGAGGTTTTTCGCTATAGGGCGCGTGCGCTCGCCAGACAGACAGAGACATAGAGACAGAAAGCGAGAAATCACCCCCCAGGGGGGATGGTCACGCCGCAATCCCTTCTCCTCCATTCTCCTCTCGGGATCCTGGGCACGCACGCACACGCGCCCGGCGTGAGTTGTAAGCCACCGGGTCCGAGACGCGAACCGCGGTCGACCACGTGGGAGTCCAGCGACATAGCCATTACGCTAACTGCTGGTTCCCATGCTTGTTAAACTTCCTCTCTCAACCTGCTTTTGGTGTGTCCCATAGTTTTTTTTTTTTTAAGAATTATTTATTTTTATTTTTTGTTATTATTATTAAATTTGCTAGAGGGCATGTGCTCTCACCAGAGAGAGAGAAAGAGAGAGAGAGAGAGGAAAAGTGAGCAAACAAGCCAACAGGTCCAGGACTCAACTGCAGATGGCCATGTGGGAGTTCAGCACCTTAACCACCATGTCACCTGCTGGCCCTGTCCCACAGGTTTTGGTATGTTGTGTTTCATTTTCACTTGTCTCAAGAAACATTTAAATTGTCTTTTTAATTTCTTGATTGACTCAATGATTGTTCAGGAACATATTGTTTAATTTTCGTGTGTTTTATATGGTTTCGAAAGTTTCCTTTTACTGAGTTCTATTCTAGTTTTATTCCATTGTGCTCAGAAAAGAGAATTAATATAATTTTAATTTTTTAGAATTTCTTAGACTGATTTGTGGATGAAACATGATCTATACTGGAGAATGCTTCATGTGCCGTAGAGAAGAATGTACATTCAGCTGTTGGGTGTAATATTCTATAAACATCTCAATCCATTCGGGTTAGAGTATAGTTTAAATCTGCGATTTCTTTGTTGATTTTCTGTCTAGATGGACTGTGCATTGTTGAAAGTATAGCATTGAAGTCCTCAGCTATTACTGTATTGCTGTCTCTCTCATGTTTTATTAATATTTTATTATATAGGGACCAGCAGTTAATGTAGTGGCTATGTCGCTGGCCTCCCATGTAGTCGACTGTGGTTCAAGTCCCGGACCCGGTGGCTTAAACTCACAGCAAGCGCGTGTGCATGCATGCCCAAGATCCCGAGAGGAGAAGGGAGAAGGGATTGCGGTGTGGCCATCCCCCCTGGGGGTGATTTCTTGCTTTCTGTCTCTGTCTTTCTGGCGAGCGCACGCACCCTATAACAAAAACCTCTCCCCATCTCCCACAAAAAAAAGAAAAATTATTATATAGACTCATGCATACTTACGTGTGCACACACACATACACTATTCACCTCTTCACAGAAGGGGAGACAGGCACCACCAACAGGATCTTCATACCATAAGTCTCCCAGCCCTTTGTCATGTTCTATTCCCTGTTTAATTCCAGTAATATTAAAATTTGCTCTTTTGATGCTATCCTTTACATCCCGTACACTTTTTTCATTCATTTTTCTTCTTTCTCTTCTGTGTATTTTCAAGTGTCCTATCTTTGAGTTTTCATATCCTTTTGCTTCTACTGTTGGTGCTCTTGAATATATCTTTTAATTTGTTCACTATATTTTTTAGCTCTAAGACTTCTGTCTTTTGTTTTACTATTTTTGAAATTGCCAATTGGCACACGCACTCACCAGAGAGAGAGAGAGAGAAAGAGAGGAGGAGGAGGAGGAGGAGGAGGAGGAGAGGGAAGAGGGGAGGAGGAGGAGGGGGAGGAGAGAGGAAACACTCCCGAAGGGGAGTACTCGCAGGGCAATCTCTTCTCTTCCCTTTCTCCACCCTGTTGGGATTTGGGGCATACACTCACCCAGTGTGCTTTCAAGTCTCTGGGCTGGGCTCCCAACTGCAGTTAGCCATGTACTCTCTGGCTCCCTTAACCACTAGGCTGTGGGGCCAGCCCAAGATTTCTGTTTTTTTTTTTTTTTTTTTTTAATTATTTCAGTCTCTCAGTTGATACTGGTTGTCGGGAAAGTCATGACACACCTTTGCATAGAAAAACAGAAAAATATGTCCTGACTTTCCTGACAACCTAGTACATTTCTGAATTGTTTTTCTGTATTTTCTTGATGGCCACTGAGCTTCCTTACCACAGCTATTCCGAATTTTGTATCTAAGTTGACAAACGTCTCCTTCTCCGCAGTGCCCCTGTGGTGCGGTCCTACTTCCCGACCTGGTGTTTGTGGTTGCACACCAGTGTCTGTGTACTGCGGAGCTGACGTCCCAGTCCGGCTCTGTGTACGCCATGCTTCATCGTGCCCTCCAGCCAGCTGGGTAGCTAAGCAGATCAGCTGCTGTCAGACCGCGACTGTGGCAGCTGTGTCAGTACCAGGGGGCACCCTCATTCTGAGCCCACTGTGAGTCTATGAGGGTTCTGTTTCACTTGCCACTTTGGCCCATGTGGACCTGGGGAAGATCCGGGGAAGGTATCTAGGCTGTGTGGGAATCTGGCCAGGGACCCGAGTTCAGAATCATGTCCTGTTGGCCCAGAAAGGCGTCCCCTCTAGTAGTTTCCTGTACTGGAGGGGCAGTTGCTTGTCTGAAGTGAGCGAGGATGTAGCAGAGACCAGGCCTCCTCGGGTTCCTCTGGGATGGAGGTTGGTGAACCTGCCTGAATGGTACAGGCATGCTGTGAGTCCCCGGGCGTTCCCCTGTCCACTCAGGAGTGCTCCCCAATTGTGAGGAGAGGGTGTGGAGCTGAGACTGGGCTCCTCTGGATCTACCAGGGTCAGAAGCTGGCAGCCCGTCATGGAGGCTCTGGTGGTCAAGAGGGGCGAAAGCCAAGTTAGAGGGAAGCTTTCAGGTCTGCTTCTGGGACCAATCTCAGTAGGCACACTGGCTGTCTTCCAAGGCTCTGGTGTGCTCTGGTGTTCCTCTTGCACCATCTGGAAGATCATTTTGGCTTCAGGCTCATGATCAAATGTGGCTATAGCCAAGACCTTTGGAAAATGGGGCTTCTTTTGGATTTGAACCTGTGAACATGATTGGTAGGGCTGCTAGTCTGTATTCTCAAAACGACTTTGCTAGGTCTTGGGCTCCACCACTTCCTGACTGAATCCTGAAGCTCCCAAGGAGGTTTTTGCCTGTGGACGGATCCAGAATTCTTGCTGGAGTTGACTTCCTATCCTACCATCTTGGTGATATGTCTTTTTTTTGAGAGGTTTTTGCAATAGGGTGTGTATGCTTGCCAGAAAGACAGACAGAAAGCGAGAAATCACCCCCGGAGGCCATGCTGTAATCCCTTCTCCATTCTCCTCTCAGGATCTTTGGCATACATGCACAGGTGCCTGGTGTGAGTTTAAGCCATGGGGTCTGGGACTCGAACCGCGGTCGACTACGTGGGAGTCCAGCGACATAGCAATTACGCCAACAGCTGGTTCCCGTGATATCTGTTGGTATTCTTTAAATTTTCCAGTGAAACCATCTGAGCCTGGGCTTTTATTTGTGTCTTGTCTTTCTTTTCTTTTTTTTAATTACTAATGCAATCTCTGTACTTGTTATAGAGTCATTCAAATTGTCTGTTTTTTTCTTGAGTTCATTAGCCCTGGTAGTTTGTGCGTTTCTAGGAATTTGTCCATATCATCTTAGTTTTCTAATTTATTGGCTTATAGTTCATAGTATCATCTTGCAATTCTTTTGATTCCTGTCAGGTCTGTAGTAGTGTCCTTCCCTTACACAGGCTACAGGTTCCTGTCTGCCACTGGGGCATGTCTAGAGACTTGGTCTGGGGGTACTGGCCTAGAGTCAGGGACTGGAGGTGTGGGGGTCTTCCCAGTGCGGATAGTCTGTTCTGGAGAACATTCCATGTGCACTTGAGGAGAAAGTGTTTTCTGCTGGACACTTTGTGTTTTGCATTTTTTTATATGAGGGGTCAGCAGGTGGTGTGGTGGTTGGGGTGCTAGATTCCCACATGGCTGAACGTGGATCGCATCCTGGACCCAGTGGCTCGAGGATTACACTGTGTGTGCCCAAAATTCTGAGAGGAGAATGGAGGAGAGTGGATGGTGGTGTAGTCATCGCCCCTGAGGGGTGATTTCTCTTTCCCTTCCTCTGTCTTGCTCTGGTGAGCACACAAACAAACAGAAATTCTATGGGAATGACTTATCTCAGACAAACTCTGTAGCTGATAACGATTATCAATCATGGACAACATATGAAAGCCAACTCTGAACATAGTGGGGCGTGGCCAAATGCAGGCAAGAACCGTAGTCATTTTTTTTTTTTTTTTTTGGAGAGATTTTCGCTATAGGGCGCGTGCGCTCGCCAGACAGACAGAGAGACATAGAGACAGAAAGCGAGAAATCACCCCCAGGGAGGATGGTCACACTGCAATCCCTTCTCCTCCATTCTCCTCTTGGGATCTTGGGCACACACGCACACACACCCGGCGTGAGTTTAAGCCATCGGGTCCAGGACTCAAACCGCGATGGGCTACATGGGAGTCCAGCGACATAGCCATTACACTAACTGCTGGTCCCAGAATGAAATTTTTTTAAGAGGTATTTCTTTTATTTCTTTATTATTATTACTATTTGCTATACGGCATATACGCTCACCAGAGAGAGACAGAGACAGAGAGAGAGAAAGCAAGCTGCCAGGTCCAGGACTATGGTTGTCCATGTGGGAGTCCAGCACCTTAACCACCATGCCACCTACCGACCCCTGGAATGTCGTGTTTTAAATGTAGACTGAAATGTTCTTACCTAAAAAAAAAAAAATAAAATAAAAAATAAATAAAAACTTTGAGAGTTGGCATTTCTGTGTCAACCTCTTAATATATTTGTAAAAAATTAATAGGTTTGTAAAGTTCAATGTCTAATAATTAGCATTAGATTAAATCAATAGTTTTCTAGTTTGCAAATTTAGAGAAAGGTTGAGCATCTCTAATCCAAAAATCTTAAATGCTCCAAAAGTCAAAGCTTTTTGAGTATTGACATGATGCCACAAGTGGAAAATTCCAAACCTATTCATGGGACAGGCTGCTGTCAAAACACTGGAATATAAAAATAGTGTATTACTTTCAGGCTGTGTGTGTTTGTGTGTGTGTGTGTGTACTGAATAAAGATGGGAGTATTCTTTTATTTTATTTATTATTATTATTGGAGAGGTTTTGCTATAAGGTGCATGCGTTTACCAGAGAGACAGAAAGTGTGTGTGTGTGTGTGTGTGTATATATGTACACGTGCGCACACACACAGTGTATATGAAACATAAATTAATTTTGTGTTTAAACTTGAGTCCTCTAAGATATCTCATTATATATATAAAAATATTTCACAATCCAAAATATCCCAAATCCAGAGTACTTCTCGTCCCCAGCATTTCAGACAAGGGATACTCAACCTGTATAGGTTAAGTGATTTGTCTAGGGTAACATAAGAATTGTCCAAACAAGATCTCATGTTTGTTTTTTGTTGTGTTGTTTTTTTAAAGTCTCAAGAGCAAACGCTGTGGCCAGCAGGTGGCGTTGTGGTTAGGGTGTTGAACGCCCACATGGCAAACCGCGGTTTTAGTCGCAGACCTGGTGGTTTGCTTGCGTGCTCTCTCTCTCCCCCTCTTTGCCGAGTGCACATCCTCTTACCAGATTTTTTTTTAAAGTAAAGATTAGAAAACGAAGTCTTCTTAAAAATTTAATAAAAAGCCAACCCTCACCTTGCAACTGTCCTTCCGTTTGTGCACGTCGCCAGCACAAATCATGTCCGTCTTGATGACGGGCTCCAGCTCTGGCAGGAAGGCGCCGACTGGGTTGTAGAGTCGTTCACAAGCCTGGCGATCGATGACGGGGATTTCTGCCTCCCGAAGGAAAGAAGGGTAATTATCTGGAGAGGAAGACAGGAGTGAAAGGTCACCGCAGCCTGGAGAGGTGCAGGGTCCCTATTCGGTCGCGGTGCACAGCAGTCTCTGCATGGGAACCCAAAAGCAGAATACAATAATTTTTCCTGCATATTTGCTTATGGAAGGATTTTTACACATAGCTAAATCTAATAGAGTGGATCTTTCAAAATTATTTCTGTTTGCTTGGGTTTTCCTTTTGTGCCTGTGTTCTAAATAGAGTGATCCTTAACTTCTGGTTGAATAAAGATGAGAGTATTCTCTCTTTTATTTTATTTATTATTATTTTTTGGAGAGGTTTTGCTATAAGGTGCATGCATTTGCCAGAGAGACAGAAAGTGAGAAATCACCCCCCGGGGGATGGCCACCCACAATCCCTTCTTCTCCATTTTCCTCTCGGGATCTTGGGCACGCACGCATTCGTGCCTGGTGTGAGTGTAAGCCACCGGGTCCAGGACTTGAACTGTGGTCGACTACATGGGAGTCCAGCGACATAGCCATTACGCCAGCTGCTGGTTCCTCTCTTTTATTTATTTATTTATTTTTATTTTTTTATTTTTATTTAATTTTTTTTTTTTTGGAGAGGTTTTTGCTGTAGGGCACTTATGCTTGCCAGAAAGACAGAGAAACAGAGAGACAGAAAGTGAGATGTCACCCCCCAAAGGGATGGCCACGCAGCAGTCCCTTGTCCATTCTCCTCTCGGGATCTTGGGCACGCACGCACTTGTGCCTGGTGTGAGTAAGCCATTGGGTCCGGGACTTGAACCTCAGTCGACTACATGGGAGTCCAGCGACATAGCCATTATGCCAGCTGCTGGCCCCTCTCTTTTATTTATTTATTTATTTATTTATTTATTTATTTATTTATTTATTTTTTGGAGAGGTTTTTCGCTATAGGGCGCGTGCGCTCACCAGCTAGACAGAGACAGACAGAAAGCGAGAAATCACCCCCCAGGGGGGATGGCCATGCCGCAATCCCTTCTCCTCCATTCTCCTCTCGGGATCTTGGGCACGCACGCACACGCCTCCGGCGTGAGTTTTGAGCCACCGGGTCCGGGACGCGAACTGCGGTCAACTACGTGGGAATCCAGCGACATAACCATTACGCTAACTGCTGGTCCCCCTCTCTTTTATTTTTAAATGCTAGAGCAAGCATACACGCAACCACAGAGAGACAGAGGACAAGAGAGAGGAGAAAGCACCGTCCCTAGTGGGGTGTGGTCATGCTTCACGCCTCTCTCCTCTGTCTGCCACCTTTTCAGGATTTGTGGCATGCACTCACATGGACCCAGCATGCTTTCAAGGTACTGGGGCTGGGATTCAATCAGCAGTTGGCCATGTGGAATCCACCTCTCTTAACCAATAAGCTGTGGGGCCAGCCCAAGAGCCACTTCTTTCTATTTCTTTTTTTGGAGAGGTTTTTGCTATAGGGTGCGTGCGCTCGCCAGAAAGACAGAGACAGAGAGACAGAAAGCGAGAAATCACCCCCCAGGGGGGATGGCCACACCGCAATCCCTTCTCCTCCATTCTCCTCTCGGGATCTTGGGCACGCACGCACACGCGCCCGGCGTCAGTTTAAGCCACCGGGTCCGGGACTCGAACCGCGGTCGACTACATGGGAGTCCAGCGACATAGCCATTACGCTAACTGCTGGTCCCCCAAGAGCCACTTCTAAAGCATTCTAAACTTTATTCCCATTCTCCCATTTCCAGATTAGTTCCTGCTTACTTGACCTGGGAAAGAGTTGACTTGAAAAACATTCAAACAAACAAACAAACAAAACTAGACTGTCCAGATTTTAAATCGGCTCACAGACCTGTTTGAGAAAGGTAATCAGTGTTTAAATAGTTACAGCTCTTCTGGCTATAGTTAAACTCTAAGCAGGACGTAAGATAAATATTAAGACGTTTGATTTGAAGGCCCATAGCTAGTCTCAGTAGGTTGATCTTGTTTTGTTGAAAAATATTTTCCATCGTAAGGACATGTCTAGCATATGAACGTTCAGGAGAGTGATTAAAACCACTGCTCTCTGCCCACTCACCTGAACTTTCCTTCACTTTGCCCCATCCTGTCACCCAGCAAGAGGCTGGGATTGTCAGCTGCTTGGCAATACTGGGCAAGCAGATGGGTAGGATGAAAGAAGTGAAGGTGACCTTGGAGGAGAGTTTCAACAAGGCGACGTCCGCGGTTATATTTCGGTGTTTGGGATGGAAGACGACTTTGGACACAAAGTACTCCGTGCCTTCTTTTGAGTCTTCAGTGTTAATCGAGCCCAGCCACACGCTATACGAAAAAGTACTCCAGGTCCTAAAGGGAGAAGGAAGAAGAGAGTAAAAGTGAGATGTGCCCGTGGCCGAGCGCTGCGTCGGAACACCTGTCCGTGCGCAGCGTTTCTCCAGGCAGGACGGCAGCGCAGCAGGCTGGAGGCACCACTTCCACGTGGCCTCTCCGTAGGGCTCCTCGCCACATGGCACCAGGTGTCCCGCGCAGCAGTGGCCCCGAGAGAGCGCTCAGATGGTGTCTGTGACCCAACAGTCTTGAGACAAAACCCCGACTGATATGTATGAGAAGTAATTTGGCAAAAAGTAAGGAAAGTTTCTTACCCAGGGCCTGTCCCTTTCGTTTCTTTTCTGAACTCTGCGTCTTACCCCTAGTCATTCCTAGTTTGAGAGTTCAAGGAGACCTGAGTTTCTTTTTGCTTCTTTTTGCACTAGTTGTCTTACCACTTGTGTTATTGGCTGCTGGTTTGTTCATGAAGCCTTTCAAATACCAACTGAGGGCCTGTGTGCGCTAGCTACCCCTGGGACTACTCACTCACTCTTTCTTTCTTTCTTTCTTTCTTTCTTTCTTTCTTTCTTTCTTTCTTTCTTTCTTTCTTTCTTGGAGAGGTTTTTGCTATAGGGCGCGTGCACGTGCCAGAAAGAGACAGAGAGACAGAGAGACAGAAAGTGAGAAATCACCCCCCCCCCCCCCAGGGGCGATGGCCACACCACAATCCCTTCTCCTCCATTCTCCTCTCAGGATCTTGGGCATGCATGCACACACGCCTGGCGTGAGTTTAAGCCACCGGGTCCGGGACTTGAACTGTGGTCAACTGCATGGGAGTCCAGCGACATAGCCATTACGCCAACTGCTGGTCCCTGGGACTACTCACTTTTGAATGCAGTGTTCTGCTGTCAGTATCCACCTGTCACTGATGAGGGAACCGCCACAGACAGGGGTCTGGTCCAAGAGGAGGCTGGCCTGCCAAGGCCAGCGCCCCGCCTCGGCCTCCTGACCGCCCACAATGCGGCTTGCGTAGACTGGTCGCCCACACACTAGAGGAAAAGGGGAACGGGAAAAGTCTGGGAGTCTAGGTCTTCTGGACCCCATCTTATCCCCAAACTCCCATCCATTCCAGGAGCTTGGGCGCCCCCGTTTTCAGACCCAGCCCCATTCCTTCACAAACCCAGCAGTCCTGGACCTTGATGAAGACCACTCACCTGATCGCAGGTCTGTCTTTTTGGGACAAGAGCTTAGGTAAGTCCCTGAGAAAGACATGGTATCATTAGTAGATAGCAGCATAGCTTACATCCAGTGTCACTGACGAGGAGGGCTTTATGATACTTAAATTTCCCAGATCAGTGTTAAAGGCCTAAACCTACAGGTGTCCGCCCAGGCAATCCTGATCCTTGCCTGGCTTCTTTAGTGATAGAGAAACATAATTTAACTTTTACGGGATGATCAAAGGCCATCGTTAGGAATATCGGGTGTTTTTAGGTTATAAATATAAGGATGCCTTCAGATGCTTTGGAGGTTTATAGGCTGTTTACGTGTGTGGTGGTTTTATCCAGTCAATCGGCACTTTGCAGTATTTATGGATCTTCTTTGCTACCCGTTACTTCTCGCTACCCTCAGCATTCTTGTTTTAAATCACGGTGGGCCAGAAAACGAAATGAACAGCTCATGCGTAAAATCATTGAACGGTATTCGCACGTTGGTTCTCTCGGCTTGAAATGGTTTTTTCCCACACCCTTGCCTCGACCGACTCCACGCCTTCCTCTTTGCTCCAGTGACTCCTCCGGGAAGCCCTCCTGGACTGTCCTAGTTAAAGTTGTAACTTGCTTCCTATGGCTGCACTGTGGTATTTATTACTCTGTAACAATCCTTTACCATTTACATAATTCCTCTGTGCATCGCTAAGTCCTGGGACACAGGGGTCTTTTGTTTATTGCTGTAGCAAACTCAAAGCGCTGGAATAACGCCAGGGCGCAGTACCCTCTCAGGACTTTCTCAGGTCACTCTACTCTGAGTAACATCCTGCGCGATGCCCTCGTGTCAGAGATCTCTGCCTCTCCCCCTACCCCACTCTAGGGACTCACCCAGCATCAGGAACAGCCAGAAGGCGCAGCCTGCAGGGCCCATGTCTCTGTCCCAAGGCTCAGCACTTCCTGCTTCCTGGACTCAGGCTCCCAGGGATAGGCCAACTGGGGAGCAGCCAGAAAAGGGGGGCAGAACCAGCTTCTCCTCCCACAGGGAGTCCTCTGCCTCACCCTCAGCCCCAAGGACTCACCCCTGACCAGGTACTTAGCCTTCAGAAGAGCAGCAGCAGGAGCCCTGGGGAGGAGCTGGGGCCTGAGGCGCCCCCTGCTGGCCGGGGAGAGCAGGGTGTCCGGGTTCCCGCAGTGGGTGGGGGATGGGAGGTGAGAAGGGGCCCCTGTGGTAGCAGGTTGAGGGCACTGGAAGGAACAGCAGGGCCTGTCTCTAGCAAGGACGTGGGACGTGGTCAGTGTTCCTCAAAGGCGAGACACAGGAAAGAGGAAATGAACCTAGTATCTGGTTAGTTTTCTCTATTTTGTTTGTTTGATTCCGTCTGTGTGGCAGTGTTAGCCATAGAATATATAAAAGCTCCTCCCCTTAGCCGTGGTGTTGCTTTCCAAAGTTGTCATTACCCATGGTCAACTGGGAGCTGAAAATATTAAACAGAAATTCCAGAAAGAATCCCTAAGTTCTAAACCGCACACCACTCCGCGTAGTGTGATGAAATCTCGCTTCATCCTACTGCCCTGGGGACGTGAAGCATTTCTGTGTCCGGCACACACGATCCACCCCTTGTCACTTAGCCGCTGTCTCGGGGGTCAGATCAGCTGTAAAGGTATTGCAGTGCTCGTGTTTGGGAACCCTTTTTTTTTTTTTTTAAGAGAAATTTTTGCTATAGGGTGTGTGTGCTCACTGGAAAGGCAGAGAGACAGAAGGCGAGAAATTAGGGGCTTGCAGGTGGCGGCGTGGTGGTTAAGAGCGCTGGATTCCCACATGGCCGACCACGGTTCGAGTTCCGGACCTGGAGGCTTGCTTTCTTGCTTTCCCTTTCTCTCTCTCCTTGCCTCTCTCTGGTCAAAATTTAAAAATGATTAGCAACAAATGGAATTAAATAAATAAATAAATATTAAAAAAAGACTGTCAACTTCTTTAAAAAAAAAAAAAGGGCGAGAAATTATACACACACACACACACTCCCACTCCCCTGGGGAAGGTGACGGCCAAGCTGAAATCCCTTCTCTACTCATGTCAGGATTTTGGGCATGCATGCACAAGTGCCCAGTGTGAGTTTTAAGCCACCGAGTCCGGGATTCAAGCCACGGTCCACTATGTGGGAGTCCAGCAACATAACCGTTATGCCGTCTGCTGGTCCCCAGGTAGCCCTTATTTTATTTAACAGTGGCCCCGAAGCTCAGGAGGAGGAGTGCTGGCATCTTCATTAGTTGTCCTTTTTTATTAGTGGTTGTTACTATTGATTTCTTACTGTGCCCAGTTCATTAAACTTTTATCACATGTGTGTTAAATATACTGTCCATGGTTGCAGGCATCCACTGGGGGTCTCAGAATGTATTCCCTGCAGAAAAGGGGGGGACTGTTCTACTACAAGTTAGATTTCCTGGGAAATTAGACTCTAAGCAGAGCTTTGCATACAGAAGTTTATTGGAACGTGGTCTAAGGATTGGCCCTCCTCGGAGGAGCAGGGAAGAGCAGGATTTGGGCAGGGAGGGGATGGAGCTGGGGGAGGATGGAGCTAGGATGAATTTGCTGCAGAGGTGCAGGTCTCTCTGGAGCTGAGGTGGCCTTCAGAGATGTCCTGAACTGCAGAAAGGAAGACGGGTTCTGGACGGCTTCATCGTTGGATGAGGCTACCCCCAGGAGGGGGACGTTGCTGTTGTGTGGTGGCTTGCCCACGGTTCTGGGGAAATGACTTAGCTCTGTTCTGTCAGCAGCAAGCACTTTGGGTTACAGAATAATAAATGCCTCTGTTCTGAAGTGGGGTCTGGGGGCACATACATCCACAGAAATCTTCTCTGTGCCTTTGGGTTTTCGGTACCAATTGTAGGGTACTAGGTCTGTGGAGGTAGAATTCAGTGAACTGTTAAAGCATCCTGTTGTTCTCCTGTAGCTTAGATCATTGGGGGGCTTGACAGAAACAGATAAGTTAAACAGCGTGGCTGTTTTGATAAAGATTATTCAGTATCAGGCAGCAGAGATCCAACTCAAGCTAGTTTACATCAAGAGATTATTATATATTTTTCTTTTTTGGAGAGGTTTTTGCTATATGGTGCGTGCGCTCACCAGAAAGACAGAAAGATAAAGACAGACAGACAGACAGCAGATAGACAGAAAGTGAGAGATCACCCCCTCCTAGGGGGATGGCCATGCTGCAATCCCTTCTCCTCCATTCTCCTCTCGGGATCTTGGGCACGAACACATATGCGCTTGGCGTGAGTTTAAGCCACTAGGTCCGGAACTCGATCCGCAGTCGACTACATGGGAGTCCAGCGACATAGATAACCATTACGCCAACTGCTGGTCCCATCATCAAGAGATTATTTTAAAGATAATGTTTCAGGCTGAATTGTGTCTCCCCCAAAATTCATATCTTAAAGTCCTGACCCTTCAGATCTCAGAAACTGACTGTATACGGAGATAAGGTCTTTAAGGATAATTAAGTTAAAATGTGGTCGTTAGTGTGGACCCTCACCTAGTGTGAATGGTGTCTTTATTAGCAGAGAAAACTAGGACACGGACTTGTACAGAGGAAGAAGATGGCTATCTGCAAGCCAGAGAGGCGTGGCACACATCCTTCCCTCATGGCCCTCAGTGGGAACCAGCCCTGCAGGGACCGTGCTGTTTGACTTCCAGCCTTTAGAACCATGAGAAATAAGTCGATGGGTTTAAGCCACCAGTCTACAGAACTTCTCTACGGAGCTCTGGCACGCAGATGCAGACATTATAGGGTGGTGAGGAGAACGGGGTGGCCAGGCCAGCTGAGCTTTCACAGACCAGCCCTGGAGCCAGCGCTCAGAGGGAACCCTAGCGCTCAGGGTCTGCACCCGACTCGCTGCTGTTAACACAGCTCGGCCTCATTCTGAGTCGTTTCTTTGAACCCCATTCTAAAAACTGTGCAACTTCCCCCTTATTTTTCAGTGAAAATTCTCAAGAAGTCTTATTTGGTACAGATTAGCTTTGTTAACCCGGTCATGGGTTCACGGCTATGGATTCATTATCTTTGGGGCAAATGCCCTTTTGTGGAATGGGGAACAGATGGAATATGGCCAGCTGGGCCGCAGGCGTTGCTGTGGCAGGACAGACGCCAGGCTTGCTGTGTCGGGATGGTAGCGTAAAGATATTCACCTCTCGGCCAGCCACAGGGGCACAGCAGTAACCCAACCACAGCTGCGCTGAAGCCACCTGGGAAAGCCCCGGGTTCGTGTCCTGTGGCCATGGGTGGCCATGGGTGGGTGTAGCTGGTCATGGATTACCATGTGAAGACAGTGAGGATGCCTATCTCTCTCTCTCTCTCTCTTGCTCTCTCTCTTTCCCTGTCTCTCTCTGTCATGGAAGAAATAAACTTAAAAAAATTTACATCTTAATTTTTTTCTTTTATTGAAGAAGGCACGTGCACTCATGGGGCGGGGTAGTGAGGAAGAGAGAAAGTACTCCCGCGATGGGGCGTGGTCACACCGCAATCCTTTCCCCTCTAATGTTCTGCTCCATCAGAATTTGGGCCATGCACCCGCAGGCTTCCAGCATATTTTCAAGCCACTGGCGCCAGGACTCTAAGGAGGTCGGCCGCATGAGGCCTGGCTCCCAATGCACTGTGCTTAATACTGCACTACGAAACCAGCCCAAGGTCTTAACCTCTTTACAAAGCAGTAAAATGTAATGCGCTGAGAGGCATTTCCACGTGGGAAGGCTTTTAGCTAAGGCCGGTCTGGCATGTGTGTACCCATGTTCAGGACACCTGAGGCTGGGAGTGGGTTGCAGCATCAGGGCCATGTTGGAAGCGGTCTTTCTCTCTCTCTCTCTCTTGCCCAAGAAAGAAATAAGTTAAAAACATTTTAGAAGTTGTTAAACTATGTTGGCCCGGGGACCAGCAGTTGGCGTAATGACTATGTTGCTGAAGTCCCATGTAGTCAACTGTGGTTCAAGTCCTGGACCCGATGGCTTAAACTCATGCCGTGTGTGTGCGTGCATGCCCAAGATCCCGAGAGGAGAATGGATTGCGGTGTGGCCATCCCCCCTGAGGGGTGATTTCTCACTTTCTGTCTCTCTGTGTGTCTCTATTTGTCTGGCGAGCGCACACGCCCTGTAGCAAAAACCCCTCAAAAAAACAAGCCAAAAAAACAAAGTGTGCTGGCCTGAAGAGGCCACCACCATACTCCTGCTTTAATTTTCATAAGCAAACCACAACTTCACCTGGAAGTCAGCCTCCTTAGTAGGTTGCTACGTGACGGCCAATCACAGCAGCAACTGTTCAGTCAGACAGTCCACAGTGCACCCTTTCCACTGTGTCCACACAGGCAAACAGAGCTGTAACCAGTCCAGTTATTTCCCTACCCTCACTTCTGTGTGTGTTGTTGTTGTCGTTTTTAATGTCATTTTCCCTTCCTGCATACATTGCTTTCTCTTTCCCACGCATAAATACCGTTCAACCATGAGGCTACCTCGAGTTCCTCAGAAGCCATTGGGGAGGGCTGCCCAGTGCAAACAGGTTTTGCTCAGTTCAACTCCACTAAATTAAATTGTCTAAAGCTTTTCTTTGAACAAAGTTAACACTAAATAGAAACCAGTTTTCTGTTAACTTGCTCATTGACTGCCAGACTATGAATTCTTACCAAATTCAGATTTTTAATATATGTATCTTCGTTTATGTCTGTTTAATGGGGATTAAAAATCTCTCACTACTATAACATTTATAGTAGCTTCATCATATTCCTGAATGATTTATGCAGCCTATGTTTATTTTTTATTTTTTGTGGTTTGTGCATTCACTCTGGTTTTGTGGTTTTTACATTCACTCATGCTGTGGTTTCATCATGATGTAATGGTTCTCCTAGCAGTTTTTATCTTAGTTTTTTTCTGAAGTTAATAATGCAACCTGCAGGTTCGTCCTCATTTTATTGAAGAAAAAGATTTTTATTCACCTCACAACTGTATATGGTGGGTCTTCAAAAGTTTCATGGAAAATGCATATTATGAAAAACTATGCATGGGTTTCTTTCTTTCTTTTTTTTTTTTTTTTTTTTTTTTTGCATCAAAATAAACTCATACTTGGGACCAGCAGATGGCATAATGACTACGTCATTGGACTCCCATATAGTCGACTGTGGTTCAAGTCCTGGACCCAGTGGCTTAAACTCAAACTGGACACATGTATATGCATGCCCAAGATCCCGAGAGGAGAATAGAGGAGAGGGATTGCGGTGTGGCCATCCCCCTCTGTCTTTCTCTCTCTGTCTTTCTGGTGAGTGCACGCACTCTATAACAAAAGCCTCTCCACATAAATAAACAAACAAACTCATACTGTAATTCCATCTTTCGTTAACTTTTTGCAGTGTTTTTGTATTGGGTATTCCGATTAATTTATGGGATGCATAGACCCTAACTGTTGAGTTCTTGTAAGTGTAGCTTTTAGAAGAGTCAGCCGTCAGTTTGAGATTGACCTTCATGTTATGTTCAGAGTAAAGGTAGTTGGTTATTCCCTTTGCAGAGATCTCAAAGCTCTTTCTGTTGACTGACCGTAAGAACAAACATTGGACCAAACATGCCATTCTTTTTGAGAATATTGTGTTTGTCCCAGGTCTTTGGACCCCTCCCCCCCCATTTATTAAAGTGTATCTGTCCCATGACGAGAGAGAGTGCACACTCTTAGCTGAGCTTTCATGCCACATCCAGCACCAGCTTCAGCCAGCCCCGGATTTTGGGGGCACAATGCCCAGTGTGCTCAGGGAGGTCTCTGGACTTGAACCAGGAGCCTCCCATGTGTGATTGTCTTGCAGAGCCTCACGTTTATCTCTGTGTCCCTCTCTGGCCCCACCAGGTCTTTGGACTTTTATATCACTGGACAAATCTGAAGTACTAACTTATACCCTTTATATATTAATTGAATTGCTCATAGAATAGCTCCCTTTTCTTTTTCTTTTTTAAACGTATTTATTTAAAGAGATTTTTGCTCTAGGACATGTGCACTCTCCAGAGACAGAAAGAGACAGAAACTGAGAAATCACCCTTGGCGGGACCAGCAGTTAGCGTAATGGCTATATCGCTGGACTCCCATGTCGTCGACCGCGGTTCAAGTCCCGGACCTGGTGGCTTAAAACTCTCAAACTCACGCCGGGCGTGTGTGCATGCGTGCCCAAGATCCCGAGAGGAGAACAGAGGAGAAGGGATTGCAGTGTGGCCATCCCCCCTGGGGATGATTTCTCGCTTTCTGTCTCTCTGTCTGTCTGGTGAGTGCACGCACCCTATAGCAAAAACCTCTCCAAAGAAAAAAAAAATCACCCTTGAGGTGAGAGGGGCTGGGAGGGGATTGCCACACCGCAGTCCCTTCTCTTCCATTCTCCTCTTGGGATCTCTGGGGGTCTTGAGCATGCACACATGCCTGGCATGAGTTTCATGCCACTGGGTCCAGGACTCGACTGGAATCAGCCATGGGGGAGTCCAGCATCACAACCACTCTGCCACCTGCTGGCCTCTCTTCCTTTTGTTTATTGTTTTATAAAAATACATTTTGGATTTGGTGTCTGTTAAACTTAGTTGAAAATAAACTCTATTGAACAAAGGCACCAGCCTCTTACTCTGAAAATTGGAAGATAAAAGGTTGTCCTGCCTTTCCTGTACAAACAAGAGTTCAGAGTAACAAAACAACAGGCTTAGTGGATGAGGGAAGAACTCCAGGTAAGAAATACAATCGAGCCAGAAGATTTAGAAAATCATGTCTTGCATCTCCTTGTGAACTAATCCCAGGGCATGATTATACAGAGTTGAAAGCCTGACACGAAAGGTTCGTGGAGGGCTTAGGGTGTTAGCATTTGAACCCTCTGATCAATCCTAGCATCACCGAAAGTGGGACGAGGCAGACGCGTGCCCCTGTGTTACTTGGTATGAAGCACACGGTCCTTTCTATGAAGTATTCTTGGCCAAAAAGGTGGAGCCTGAATCTCACTTACAGCAAATCCAGGGGATAAAGGAGCGAGCTAAATTAGAGCACAAGGAAGAAAATAGTCAAATCCAGAATGTGGGACAGTCTTATAAAAGCAACTGACCTACTTTCGGTAACGTGCACATTGCAGGCGTGAACAGGGAGCGACCGCTCTAGATTTTAAGAAATGGGAGAGACGTAAGGGTGTGCGGCCTTCGTGTTTAGGTGCTCATCTAGTAAACCCATCCTAAAGACACTTTCATCCAGCAAGGAAGTTTGCTGATGAGCTGGGTGTTAGGTGGTATGCAAGGATTGTTGATGGTAAGGGGTGTGATGATGGCATTGACTTACAGAAGAGAACAATGATTGTTGCAGAGTTGGGCGTCTCAGAGTCTTCTCTACATCTGAGCTAAAAGGTTTTTGTCATTTTGGGGGAAGCTCCTCTGGAGTTTAGTCCCCTTTGCTGTTTGGTGGTTTTCAGGGCTGTCGTTGCATGACTTTAAGCGTGGCACGGTTCCTCTAAGGCTCCATTTTCCTGATATGCCATGAAGGCGTTGGCGTTGGCTGGGCTCAGTCTTTACAGACATAACATCCAGTGTCACCTTGCGTGTCTCACCACTCACGTCATCTCCGTGCGTTTGCCCATTGTCTCCATTATCCTTCTACAAATACCTTCTTGCTGTTGGTTCAGCAATTGAGAAACACGTTGGATCTGCTATATTACTGCTTGCTCCCTAGGCATTCCTTAGATTAAAAAGTATCTAGGACTGGGACCAGCAGTCAGCATAATGGCTATGTCGCTGGACTCCCATGTAGTTGACCGCGGTTCAAGTCCTGGACCCGGTGGCTTAAACTCACACTGGGCGCGTGTGCATGTGTGCCCAAGATTCCGAGAGGAGAATGGAGGAGAAGGGATTGCGGCATGGCCATCCCTCCTGGGGGGTGATTTCTCGCTTTCTGTCTCTCTGTCTCTCTCTCTCTGGCGAGCGCACGTGCCCTATAGCGAAAACCTCTCCAAAAAAAAAAAAAGAAAAGAAAAGAAGAAGGAAAGAAGGAAGTGTCTAGGACTTAGAAATGAGAGCGTGGGTGCTTGATGCCCACCCAGAACCTTAGCGAAGGCAGCTCTTAGAGCTCTCTGCCTCTCGTATTAAGTTGTGCCTCCAGGTCTGCTATAGTTTCAGTGTCCCTGACAAAATCCATGTTGAATTAAAAAAAAAAAAAAAAGAAAGAAAAATTTTCCAGAGGATACATGCTCTCACTGGAAGCAGAGAAAGAGACAGTAGGAAACACCCACCTTAGGGAATGGTCACGCCACAATCCCTTCTCCTCTATTTCTCCCTCCTTTAGGGATTTTTGCATGCATGCATACTCACCTGGCATGGTTTTCAAGCTGCTGGATGCAGGATGCAGGACTTGAACCACGCAGTTGACCATGGGGGATCCAGCCACCTTAACCACCAGGCCTCAGCTGGCTCTGATATTTTTTCGCTTAGTTGTTTTGCAGACAAGTTCTTGCTACTGTGATCTTTCTGCCCCAGCCTCCACAGTAGCTGGGGCCACAAGCACATGCCACCCTACCCAGATCTTACAGGTAGGGTCTATTGTGTTGTCCACACTGGCTGAGAATTCGTGGGCTTGCTTTAGTCTCCCAAGTAGTTGAGAGTGTAGACATGCAGCACCATCCCTGGCCTTTTAGAGAGGGCTGGGACTTGAACCTGGGCCTAGGTTGAAGTTTAATCAACCGTGTGACCGTGTTAGGAGTGGGACCTTTAGGAGGCTATCCAGTCATGGCAAAGCCCTCATGAAAGGATTAACGCTGTTATCACGGAAGTGGGCTAGCTACTGTGGGAGTGGGCTCCTGATACAATGATGAGGTCGGACCTCATTTTCTCAGGAGCTCCGTTCTGCCTTCTGCCATGGGATGGCCCTCACCAGGTGTGGGTGCTATGCTCTAGACTTTGCAGGGTCAGGCCACAAGCCAAGTCAACTCCTCTCTTCTCTTGCTCTCTTTTTAAGCTGATTTATGTCTTTCTTAGAGGAGGAGGGGAGAGGAGAGAGCGCGCCCTCCTCAATGGTGTCTTCATACCATGGTCCTCCTCTTACCTCCCACAACCTAGCTAGCCAGGGTCATGCGCGTGCCTGTGGACGTGCCAGCCATGCTCAGTAGACCCAGGACGTGAACCCTGTCCCTCCCCATGGCTTCTACCATCACGCAGAAGTGCCCCCACTGCCTGGGCTGCTGCTGAGCCTAACCTCCAGTTCTGCATAAATCACCTAGTTTGTAGAAGCAAAAAATGGACAAAATCAGAAAGTGTTACATTCTCTCTACCCGATTGTTACTGTGTATTGTCATTAAAGTTCTCTTTCTTTAGAGAGATTTTTGCTATAGGGCACGTGTGCTCGCCAGAGACAGAAAGCAAGAAATCACCACCCCCTGGGGGTGGCCACACCATAATCCTTCTCCATTCTCCTCTCGGGATTTTGAACATGCACGCATAGGAGCCTGGTGTGTTTTAAGTCACTGGATCCAGGACTTGAACTGCGGTCAACTACATGAGAGTCCAGTGGTCTAACCATGACGCCATCTGCTGGTTCAGAGTTGTCTTTAAATACTTGTACGCAGTGATTGCCATTTTGGGAAATGGCTATGTGGTAGTGGTATTAAGAGCTTTATTAAATAAAAAATTTTGAAACGAGCTTTATTACGTGCTATGTAGTCATTGATAAACACCTACCTCTCCATCTTTGCAAAATGGTAATAATGATACCCGTAAGATTTTCCTAAGGATTAATGAGATGTAGGTCCAGCCATGCCATGGTAGTGTGTGCTGGCTAATGCCCCTACTCAGCGGGCTGAGTCCACCCGAGAGGCCCAGATGGGAGTCCTGGCCCACCCGAGAAACCAGGTGTGGTGGTGCACCTGTAGTCCCGGCTACGTGGGAGGCTGAGGCGGGGGAGTTGGGGGGTCTGCAGCCAGCGCCCGCTGTGGTGGCACACCCCCGTAGCCCCAGCTACTCGGAAGGTGCCTCGATAATGCATTTGGGGGCTGATTGCACTGTAGGCCTGGAAGCCCCGTGGCCACAGCTGGCTCAGATCGCCTCAGTCGGCCTGAAGCGCGCCGGGTGTCTGCGTATCCAGATCCTGACCGGCTGGAGGGCTAGTGGAAGGGTCCGTGGCGTGACCAGACCGGACTCTGTCAGAGGTGCCTCCTCCTTTTGCTCCCCAAGTGCATGTGCTCTGTGTCCTGCATTAAATGCAAAAAAGTATTAAATAAGATATAAGGCTAGTACTTGAGTTTGGCCTACTTAAGCATGCAATTATAAACAGAAACTGCTGTTTTAATTATTGTTGTGATGAACTAATCGCTATAAGTGTTAATTTAGTTCTGGGCAAACATGTTATCCTGATGATGGATTAGGTTGGTACTGATGGGGCCTACAAGCAGAGTCTCTCAGCACTGGCGGCCACGCCCTGGTGGCAGGATATCGGGCCATATCCCTGGCTCTACCAGCCTGTCAGTAGTACCCTTCCCGCCTGTGTGTGGCAGCCAAAAACACCTTCACACACTTGTCCAAGTGTCTCCTCGGGGGGCAGAGCCACCCCTGATTGGAAATGAAAAGCAAGGGTGCCTCTTGAGGAATTCATTTTTCTCTTGTGTACCCTGCGCATTAAATAGAGATCAAATGTGAAGGGTTCGTAGCTTTTCGTCTGTACTTTCAGGAAGGACAAGTGGACTCCATTGTTCTTTTCTCATTCAATTCATCAGATAAGTCTGTTATGTTAGAATGAATAAATTTTGTTACAAAACAGTCTCTCTCTTTTTTTTTTTTTTTTTTTTTTTTGAGAGAGATTTTTGCTATAGGGCATGTGCCCTCCACAGAGGGAGGGAGGGAGGGAGACAGAGAGAAAGTGAGAAATCACCTCCAGGTGAGCTGGCCACACGCAGCCCCTTCTCCTCTATTCTCCTCTTGGGATTTTGGGCACACACACTCATGTGCCCGGCGTGAGTTTTAAACCAATGGATCCAGGACTCAAATGTGGTCAACTACATGGGAGTCTGATGACATAACCATTATACCATCTGCTGGTTCCAAAACAGTCTCTTAAAAAATAATTTATGGCTGGTCCTGTGTCCTGGAGGTTAAGGAAGTAGATCCTATGTGGCCAACTACAGAGTTAGAATCTTGGACGTAGCTGCTCGAGAAACGCATTAGGCACAGGTATGTACGTGTCCAGAGTCCCAGTAGGATGGAGATATGGAGAAGGCGTTACAGGGTGACCACACCCCATCAGGGGTGCTTTCTCCTCTTCCCTCTTTTTGCTGTCTTTCTGATAAGCACGTGTGCCTTCTGGCAAAAATAAAAATAAAAAAATAAAGTCTTTAAATAATAATTCATGTCTCTAGCACATGTGTAGCAGACCTCAGCTTTTTTTTTTTTTTCCCTTTTGCATTGTAGCCCTAGACAGTGATGTCCACTAAACTGTCTAGAATAATTTAATTCTTGAGCTTGGGCAGTACATTTTTAGTTAAGCTTTAAGTTCACTAACCGGTTAGTCCTGGAATTGGTCTGTATACTTTGCACCTATTGTGTCAGGATTGAGTCCTGGGCAACCTTTCAGGGACAGAGTTCTTCTCCCTTCCTCTTTGCCTTATTGGCCAAGTCCGCAGGCTTTTTGGACAGCTTTTCCACAGCTACTGAGCCCGCTAGGTTGTTTTTGTTTGTTTGTTTTTTTGTTTGTTTGTTTTTTGGAGAGGTTTTTGCTACAGAGCGCGTGCGCTCGCCAGAAAGACAGAGACAGACAGAGAGAGAGAAAGCGAGAAATCACCCCCCCCCTCCAGGGGGGAATGGCCACGCCACAATCCCTTCTCCTCCATTCTCCTCTCAGGATCTTGGGCATGCATGCACATGCGCCTAGCATGAGTTTAAGCCACCGGGTCCAGGACTTGAACCACGGTGGACTACATGAGAGTCCAGCGACAGAGCCATTAGGCCAGCTGCTGGTCCCAGGTTGGTCTTTTCTTAAAGTCAGGTTCTTGCTGTGTCCAGATTCTTATGCCTCAGCCTCCCAGTTGGGATTACAGTGCACACCTCCACGCCAGCCCTTTCACACAGGGTCCTGTCACATGGCCCAGCTGGCCTCTAGCTACTGATCCTGCCTCCGGCTTCTGGGTGGCTGGGATTACAGGCGCACCCCACTGCATCCAGTCCTTAGGTCGGACTCCCACGTGGTCAGGACCTGCAGAGCCGCAGGATCTTAGCAGCCTGTGCCCCCACGGCTGGGCCAGTCTTGTTTCCTCCAGCACTGAAAGAAAACCCTTCCCTCTTTATGTTTTCCACTTTTCCTCATGCTAGAAGAATTCATCCATATGGTTTTGACAGCTGGCTTTTATAGTCTGTAGCTCTCATTTTGTTAATTCACAAACAAGACGTGATACTTTGTTTGCAAGACATTCTACTGGATGCTTTTAGAAGGTCCAAAAGATGAATAAGGCATCGGTTTCTTTTCTCAAGGCTGTTCTTCTCTATTCAGAAAGGGAAGTAAAGGCACATGCTCTCAGAGATCTACACACAGAGACTAGGCGTGTCGTGAGAAGCTACAGCCAGGACCAATAGGCAGATGTTATTTTGGCAAAATGTAAGGAAGAACCTTTAACAGAACTTCCTGGCAGTGGAAGGTAATTTGATGTGGTAGAAAGAGCCAAGATTTTTGTCAGTCAGTTCTGGATAAATCTGTTAAATCGCATAGTAGGTATGTGATCTTAGGCAAGTTACTTAACCTCTCTGAGCTTCAGTTGTTTTGTGAATTTTCTTTTCATTTGTAAATATGGGATAAATAATTCCCGCTTGAGTTGTGAAGACTAAATCATATTTAAAGTGATCAGCATATGGGACCAGCAGATGGCATAGTGGTTATGTTGCTGGATTCCCACATGGCTGACCATAGTTTGAGTCCTGGACCCGGCAGCTTGAAACTCTCACCAGGTGTGTGTGAATGCATGCCCAAAATCCTGAGAGGAGATTAGAGAAGGGATTGAGGTGTGGCCATACCCCCGTGGGATGATTTTTCACTTTCTGTCCGTCTCTCTCCAGTGAGTGCACACGCCCTATGGCAAAAATCTCTCAAACAAAAATAAGTAAACAAAAAGTGATCAACATAGTACCTGTTACAGAAGAATCATAAAGTACATAAGCCCCACGTATAAGAGATGGCATAAAGATGTCTTGTCACCCAGAGAATACACCGAAGTCTCTTACCAGGCAGTGTGACTTGGCTCAAGTCATCTCAGTCTAGGCTCTAGGTGCTGAGCTTTTTAACTTCTGGAATTCAGGACCTGCCAGGACACTTACAGTGGAACAAGAGTCGTGTCTGTGGGCAGGGTGTTGATTCACAGTGAGAGCTATTCGTTTCCATTATTGAAATGTTCGTTTTTCCCAGCTAGGGCACGCTTTCTTGGTAGGAGCAGGGAAGCCAAAATACCAAGTAGGTGGTGATTTGAAGAGGTTTAGGGTTAGAGTAAGTAGGGGCGACTAATATCTATGAGCATTTCACTTCCTAGGATGAAATGTCCCTAGTTTACAAAGCTGGGCGAAAGAGTACCTCTCAGGAACAGTGTGTTTTTCTATGAAAATGCAAAGTTCACATTCATCAGGCTCAGGCCTCTCTCCCTAGATAGCCTAGCTCTGGTTGAATACATCTGGTCACCCAACTTTTTACTTCTCAGATTCTGTATTGACCAGTCCTTTTTTTTTTTTTTTTTTTTTTTTTTTTTAAGAATTATTTTATTTAACTTTATTATCACCATCATTTTTAAAATATATTTTTCTTTTAATTTTATTTATTCATGCATTTATTTTAATTTGACCAGAGAGAGACAGAGAGAGAAAGTGAGAAAGCAAGAAAGCAAGCCACCAGGTCTGGGACTCGAACTGCAGTCAGCCATGTGGGAATATCCAGCACTTTAACCACCACGCCACCTGCTGGTCCCCCGATCAGTCCTTTTGAATACTTCGTGCCTTTTTTTTTTTTTTTTTTTCCAGCGCATAATACTATTGATTGTAAGGTCGCTTAGGTATGATCTCATTCTTGGATGTTGCCTTGAGATTATACCGAAGTCTCCAGCTTTGGCTTATTTCTAACATATGAGGTGTGTATTTACTTTAAAAAAATGTTTTTCTGCAGGGAGCTTTTATTCCATGTCATCTGTCATGTGTATATTTTACTTATGTTTCAGTTTTAGGGGATTCTGGTGGCAAGGGGTGGGACAGGGCTGGGTAGTGAAAATATTTCCTATTTCTCCAATTCCAACAAAGAATAGGTTTCCAATGCTGATATGTTAAACAGTGTAAGGATTGTCTATTGGGTCAGTCTCTTAAAAAGCAAAGTTATGGGGAACCAGCAGTTAGCGTAATGGCTATGTCGCTGGACTCCCACGTAGTCGACCACGGTTCGCGTCCTGGACCCGGTGGCTTAAAACTCACGCTGGGCGCGTGTGCGTGCATGCCCAAGATCCCGAGAGGAGAATGGAGGAGAAGGGATTGCGGTGTGACCATCCCCCCTGGGGGGTGATTTCTCGCTTTCTGTCTCTATGTCTCTCTCTGTCTGTCTGGCGAGCGCACGCGCCCTATAGCAAAAACCTCTCCAAAAAAAAAAAAAAGGCAAAGTTATGGGACCAGTGGATGGCATAATGATTACGTCGCTGGACTCCCATATAGTCGACCATGATTTGAGTCCTGAACCCAGTGACTTAAAACTCACACCAGGCACGTGTGCATACATGCCCAAAATCCTGAGAGGAGAATAGAGGAGAAAGGACTGCTATGTGGCTATCCCCCTGGGGGGTGATTTCATGCTTTCTGTCTCTCTGTTGAGTGCATGTGTCCTATAGCAAAAATCTCTCTTAGAAAAAAAAAAAAGGCAAACTTATGCATTAAGCTACGAGTAGTATCAGGTGATTTGTAAAATGCCTTCCAACTATTTTATTTTATGATTCCATAACCACCTTTTACCTCATAGTTTTTAGTTCTAGTGTCTAAATCCATTTTCTTTCACATTGTTTTATCTTTTTTACTTACTTAGCATCCCACATGTTGAGTGTGTTTATCTTTTCTTTTGCCTAAAGCATTTTCCGCATTGTCAAGTATGCCGTTTGCAATTCTGCAGTGTTGCCACTGTTACAAAAAAAAAAAAGGTCTGACAAGATCTTATTGACATAAACAGGGTCCCTTTGAGAATAAATTTGTAATCGTTCTTTGAACCTGTCTTATAATTTATATTTGGAAAATTTTTTTTCAGAATTCTTAATACTTCCTTCATATGTGGAAAAAGCTCCTTAATGGCCCAGATTTAATTTTTATGTAATTACCTTATTTTTGAAGTTATTCATGAAAACTGTCACTTAAAAACAATGATTTTTATTGGTATTTAATGAACTTTGCGCAAGGGATATTCACTTTTCTATTGTTCATTTACTATCTTACCAAAACTCTTTCCAGTTATTTTTTTACTCTTATTTATCAAGTAATAAAGAGCAGTGTGTTATTTTAATCATGGTCTTATGAAATCCATAAATTAACTCAGCTCTGGTCAGTGTCAGATCCCATTCTTAACCACTCTTTATATACCAGAGTCCCAGAAAAAGGATAATAAGAAATATGTTTTTCGTGTGAAACATGGTCTTAGGCCACTCTCCAGTGATAGGATCTTGCAAAGTGGAAATATCTGTAGTAAACACTGTCTTAGTCTGTTTTATGTTGCCATAAGAGAATCCCACAGACTGGATAATCAATAGAGCTGTAGAGGTTTATTTGACGTACAATTCTAGAGGCTGGGAAGACTAAAATCGAGGGGAGGGCCACATCTGGTGAGGTCTTTCTTGCTGCATCATAACATGGCGAAAGCCTTACATGGTGAGAGAGCCCACAGGAGAGGGGGGTGAACTTGTTCTTAGAACTAACCCACTCTAAAGATAACTCACTCACTCTCAAGATAACGACATTAATCCCTTCATGAGGGCAGATCACTCATGACTGATCACCCCTCGAAGGTCTCACTCTCAGTATTGCATTGGGGATTACGTTTCCAACACATGAACTTTGGGACACATGCAGACTATAGCCATCACCCTTCCTCGCCGTAACACACCTGTGAGCACAACTAAGCACGGAGTGGGTAGGGTTGACAGGAGACTCAAAAAAAATTCTTACCTGCATGCAACTGTTTAGACCATGATCACTACACACACAGTCAGCCTTAGCTTCCTAGCCTTTTAGTCATGACCCTTCCCTTACTCTCTACCTGTGAAGGCAGCCTTTACAATACCTCCCCCGTGATCTTCACTCCCTGATACTCACACTGTGTTGGCTTACTACCAAAGAACAGGAAGTAATCAGGTGTCAATTTTGATAATAGGTTACAAAGAATGTGGCTTCCCTCTTGGGAGCTCCCTCCCACTCTGTATTAGATCATCCATCCTGGAGAGAGTCGGCTGCCATGAGGCTGAGAAGTAGATCCTTGGACGCCTACTGACTGATACATAAGTAGCTTGAAAGTGGATCCTTTTCTAGTTGAGCCAAAGCTGACTCTGGCTGACACAGCATCTCCCTTATGAAGGGCCCTGAGCCATGCTGAGCCCTCCCTGATTACTGATTCTCAGACACTGTGAGGGCAGGGACCAGCAGATGGCGTAATGGGTATGTCACTGGACTCCCATGTATCAGCCACAGTTCAAGTCCCAGACCTGGCGGCTTGAAATTCATGCTGGGCGCATGTGCATGCATGCCCCAAATCCTGAGAGGAGAATGGAGGAAAAGGGAGTGTGGTGTGGCCATCTCACCTGCAGGATGATTTCTTGCTTTCTGTCTCTCCAGTGAGTGCACATACTCTGTAGCAAAAATCCTTCCATTAAAAGAAAAAAAAAGAAAGAAAAAGAAAAGAAACTGCGAGAACATAAATGTTTATAATTTTCAGCTACTAAGTTTTGGGGTGATTTGTTATATAGCAGTAGGTAACTAATACACTTCATCTGAAACCTAATCTTCCAAGTCCTTACTTTTTATCCAGAGCCCTGTCTCATCCCAGGTTGGATTGTTAGATTGAAACAAGGGCAAACTAACGCCAGGACCCCTTCCGTGTGTACAGAACGTGGGGACTCCTTGGACCAGGTGATTACCAGATTCCTTCCGCCCTGAAGGTCTGTGCTTATGCATTTTCCCAGGCCCTCCCTCCAGTTCCATCGAAACAATGAACCTGAGAACTAACGGTCAGAGTGAAGCAAACTGACTCATTGTGGGGCTCTTGCTTTAAAGACTGACCTGAGGAGGATGAGGGAGGACAAGCAGAAACCAGAACTACGTCTGTCCTGCTGGGTCTTGAAAGTCTCTTCAAAATCCTCTCTCTTCTAGAATCCCCCCTTCTCTCTCATTCTCAACTGTCACTTCACTCTGGCTGTACTGACGTGGTAAGTCAGTGGCCCCAGGAAATTGGAGGTGGAAATGTAAGAGGGACAAGCGCAGAGAGGCATGGACGGGAGTGGCAGAAAGCTCAGTAAGTGGGTGGCTGCCCTCTCAAGCCACGATTCATAGAAACTGATGTTTATGCAGACCCCTGGCTTATTGGTTTGAACGCAGTTGATCCCCCCCCCCCTCACTACTCCTGCCAGGACCCAGAACCCTTTGACTTGACACTTCAGGGGGTCTCATTATCTGCCCTGTGAGGAGACTGGCTAGGAAGGTTGGCTAGGAGACTCTGTAATAGTTTAAGGAGATACCATCAGGGTTTTGTTGTTGTTGTTGTTGTTTTTTAGTTTCTGAACTCTTTTTTTATTTTAAATTTATTTATTTACATTTATTCACTATACATCATTACAGCATACAAAATGAGATTTCCCATTCAGAATACACCGTATATTGGCTCAGTCAAACACATCAACATACATGTTATTGTCAACAAATAATTTTCCATTTCTTGATTCCCTATCTCTCACCCTCTCTGCGCGATACCATCAATTTTAACTACAGTAGTTTTAATTCTTAAGAGTACATGGAGTGACCAGCAGTTAGCGTAATGGCAGTGTCGCTGGACTCCCATGTAGCCGACTGCATTCCAAGTCCTGGACCCAGTGGCTTAAACTCACGCCAGGAGCATGTACGTGCATGCCCAGGATCCCAAGAGGAGAATGGAGGAGAAGGGATTGCAGCGTGGCCATCCCCCTGGGGGGTGATTTCTCGCTTTCTATCTCTCTATCTCTGTCTTTCTGGCGACCGCACGCACCCTATAGCAAAAACCTCTCCAAAAAAAGAAGAGAAAAAAAAAAAAAAAGAGTGCATGGAATTGGGACTGTCCACGCACTCTGGGTTGAGCCTGGGACTCTGGGACGTAAGCTGTGGAGGAAGCACACCAGGACAGGAAGGGCTAGGAAGGCTACCCAAGGGAGGCTGCTGAGGATGCGCAGACCCACCTGCTCTGCTGGGCGCGTGGAGCAGATCGTGGCCCCACTGATGATGGCTCATCGCCATGCCCCAGGCTTGCACTCAGAGTAGTCACTACACGTCCGGGGGTCCGTGAGGGGCACGTTTAGCTCCTTCAGTGGATAAAAAGACTTCCTAGCTATGCAGCCATAAACAATCAAAGATGTCTCAAAGAATCAGAAAGCAGGGTCCAGCGGGTGGCGTGGTGGTTAAGACACTGGACTCCCACATGGCTGACCATGGCTTGACTCCCAGACCTGGGAGTGTCTAAAAATCATGCCAAGCACATGATGTGTGCACATGATGTGCACACACACATGTGTGTGCATGCATGCCCAAAATCCCCAGAGGAGAATGGAGAAGGGATTGCTGGGGGAGGGATGGCCATGCAGCGCGTGCTCTCTCTCGCTCTCGCTCTCTCTCTCTCTCTGTCTCTGTCTCTGTCCAGCGAACAAAAGCACCCTATGGCAAACACAAAAGGAATTAGAATAAGTGAGTTTCAGCTGAGGATATAGATTTCTTGCTTCTGATTTTCAGAGAGAGCTCTGGTTTAAAATGCTCTGTCCCATCTTAGATCACATCCTGATTTGGGTTTGGGAAATAGCTAACGGCCAAGCTGCCTGGCTCTGAAGACTCCTGCTCAGATGGCACAGACTCAAAACAGAAAATTCCTGTGACTCGGGGAAACCCCAAACAATGAATGATACAGAATTAAATGACTTGTCTTTAGTATCTATTCCTATTTTTACATAGAAGTACAGGCCAGGGCCGGCCTCGTAACCTAGTGGTTAAGGCAGCGGGGTCCCACAAGGGCCAGCTGTGATCCCCGCCCTGGCAACTTGAAAAACATGATAGGAGCAGGTGCCTGTGTGCCCCCAACCCAACCGGATGCAGAGACAGAGACAACGGGGCTGTGACGTGGCCATGCCCCACTTGGGGAGGGGGTGCTTTCTCCTCTTTCTCTCTGGCAAGGACACATTGCCCTCTGGCAATGAAGAAAAAAGGAAGAGTGGATCTAAGAGTGGATGCTAAGAAGCATCGAGTGTGTTGGTGCAGAACCGAAGCCTCCTCCCCCAACCCGGGTGCTGGGTGGCCTTCCTCTCCTGAAGATGTCTCATGGCCACTTCCTTGCCCCTACCCACCTGCCGCACACTCTCCACCCAGTGTGCAGGGAGAACGCTGTTACTTCTCAGACCGAACAGAACTTCCTCTCTAGAAATACTCCACCCTGTCCGTTTTGCTTGTAAGGTGCCGGCAGTATTGCTCACCAGCAGCAGAAGCAGGTGTGTATATTGGCGAGCAGGAAAAATAGGAAGGAGACAGAGTCTAGGAAGACTCCAAGTCTGCAGTGAAAAGTGCTATAAGGAAAAGCATTCCAGACGTGGAATAGAGTCTGCAAAATCCCTGAGGGAAGAACTTGGCAGTTCTTAGGAATTAAGAGGAAAAGCTGGAGCAGAATGGGAGGAAGCTGGAAACTGGGCAGTTACTTCTCCAGCCGGCTTCTATTCTCGGTGCCTGGGGAGCCGCTGGAGGCTTGGAAGGAGGCAGTGACATATCTCACCTCTGACTTCAAAAAGCAATGACATTTTCCACGTGTGAAAGTGGCAAGATCTATTGGGCTGTTGCAGTGGCCCATGGCAGCTGTTTTGAAGTATATTTTGGAAGTAAAACCAAGAAGACTGGTGAAGGCTTTGAGGTGGAGGGTGTGGGGAAGTGAGATTTCTGACTGGAGCGCCTAGTTCTGTTGCTGAGTGAGATGGAGAGGACAGAAGAAGATCTGGGGAAGTGGTTGTGATAAAATGGGAGCTCCATTGTGACTATTCCCTTTGAGACCTCAGTGAGACAGCCACACAGAAAGGCCCCAGGACAGGGCTGGGGCTAGAGATTAGAGCTAGAGATGGAAGTGGGTGTTATCAGCACATAGATGCATTTGAACCATTGGGGACGTGGACGGAGCTCCCCTAGGGAGAGTAAAGAGGGCTTGTCACTGCAGCTGCAGAATGGTGTGACAATGTGGGCATGCTGGCAGGGAAGAGGCCCTCCCTGGAGAGTGTGTCCTGGGAGGAGGCTTAGCTTTGGGACCAGTGGGAGGGCGTCACTAGCTTAGGCACTCCTCCGTTTCATTTAGGGTTGACTGCCAACCTGAAGACTGAAGTCAGAGGGAGCCCCGTTGAGAGCTGGGCTAGGAAGTGCCCCTTACACGGCACCATGTCCTATGTGGCAGTGCAAGCAAACCCCTCTGGACCCCAGCCCGGTGCCCTGTCACCGAGTTGCCCTGAGGGGCCTCCAGAAGCAAGGTCAGCACCCCCAGAAGCAGTTCCCATCCTCAGTACCCACTGCTCCGAGCCGAGGGGAGAGCGGCCACGCAGTGCAAAGCAAGCCCTGGCAGAGGCTGTCCCATGGCCTTCCGGCCTAAGGCCATCTCTGATGAGACGGGGCCGCCCACAGGCTGCCTGTACAGGGGAGAGAGGCTGGGAGCTCTGCCAGGAATTCTGCCCCTGTCCCCGCCCACTTCATTTTTTCCTTCTTGGCACAGACTCCCGTGGTCCATCCAGACATGCAGCCCCTCCATTGGGGCGCCTTGTGATTCCATGAGATTCTTGGGTTGGTTCTTCATCTGTGCCTAGGGAAGGAGAGAGGAATGTGGCAGATGCACTCGCCAGAAAGACAGTGAGACAGACTGAAAGCAAGAAGTCAACCCCCAGTGGGATGGCCATGCCACAATCCCTTCTCCTCCATTCTCCTCTTGGGATCAATGCCCGGCGTGAGTTTAAGCCACCAGGTCCAGGACTTGAGCCGTGGTCGACCACGTGGGAGTCCAGGGACATAGCCATTATGCCAACTGCTGGTCCCGTGGGCAGCACTCTTGATAGCTTTGTCTGGGTGTAGAGGGCCCACACCCCAGGCCAGGCCCTGCCCAGCTTTTCCTGAGCTGAAGCACCTGTCTGCTTGGGACTTACCTCACCTGAAGGCTCACCTCAGATCCCCTTCCCCTCCCCACAGCAGGAACAGCCAGAAGGCGCGGCCTGCAGGGCCCATGTCTCTGCCCCCAGGCTCAGCACTTCCTGCTTCCTGGACTCAGGCTCCCAGGGACAGACCAACTGGGGAACAGCCAGAAAAGGGGGGCAGGACCAGCTTCTCCTCCCAGAGGGAGTTCTCTGCCTCACCCTCTCCTGTACTTAGGGCTCATCACCCCTGACCAGGTACTTAACCTTCAGAAGAGCAGCAGGAGGATCCCTGGGGAGGAGCTGGGGCCTGAGGCGCCCCCTGCTGTCCTGGGAGAGCAGGGTGTCTGGTTGGGGTGGGGGACTGAACCTGCTTTTAGTGGCCTTCGTGTGGGAGTATTCCAAGTTCTCAGACCCTCTGCCACCTGTCACCTCTTAGGGATCTGCCCTATTTGTTCTCCTCTATGAATAATTCTGCCCTGAACAGAGGTGCACCAACCCTGGGCAGACCCTGGAGCTTGGATCCCAGAGCGGTGCAGACCGCTCCCCTGCCCTGAGTCCTGGCCTTGTAGATCGGTTACCAACAGGTGAGAACATAGAGCGGAGATAAGACAGTCGTTTCAGTGAACGATGTTTTCTGCTTTCGTTTTTCCTCTTGCCTCAATCTCTACCTGTCGTAACCTGTCCTTTGCCTTCCTTAGTCAGCACATGCTCATGATTTCTGTGTGTGGAAGATACTGTGCTAAACGCGGAACGGGACCTGGAGAGGAGCATGAATCAAGAGCACTGCCTTACCTTCAAGGCGTGGACGGCTTAGTGGGAGGGGTGGTGGAAGGAAATACCTCAGGAGGGTTTGTTTGCCATGCATGTCCTGTTCCTTTGAAACACCGAACAGCAGAGCAGCTGGAGATGTGCACTTCCCTGGCTCTCCCGGGGATTGGTTTTGAGAACTTTTGGACGGACATAGGCACGTAACCACGTGGTGAGCAGATGCTGGTTGCTGTCCATCATGGCAGAGATGATAATGAGCAGTCACTGAGATTCCTGAATGTCCCAGTACCTGGCACAGGTTGGTACCATGGAAACGAATGGGGCACAGATTGTGGTGCAGCCGGAATGCAGTGCTCTGTGATGCCAAACCCACATGGAAGGGCACAGGTTCATGGCCCAGGATCTCCCTCAGCTCGCTGGGCGCACCCATGCCCACAACGCTGGCTGGCTGAGGCTGGGAGTGGACTGTGGTGTGAGGACCCTGTTGTGGACACTCCTTCCTCCCTTCCCCTCTCCCTTTCTCTTTTCTCTTCTAGAAGAAAGAAATGAACCTTAAACAAATGAATGCTGTTAGAGTACATATACAAAAGGGGAAGATTATACTTCCAGAAATCAAGGATGGTATTATTATTATTATTATTATTATTATTATCATCATCATCATTACAGTTGAGAATTAGCTTGAATCTTCTAGAGGCTGAACCAAAAAGGAAAAACAAGCAAAAAGTGCTACACACCTTACATTATCCGATAATAAGTATCACAGGAGATAATATTTTACCTCCTGGCAATAAATTGGATGAGCTTGTCACAATATTGAAAAAAGCACGTTGGCTAGCATTGTAACGAGTTTTACAAGGCACTGAAACACTGTCCTTGTTTTTTGGTGTTGTCTCAAATGCTGATGCCATCATTTTGAATCACAGTGATGGCAGTTCTATGAAGAGATAGCTAAATAACCTCATTGAAAAAGTGACATTTCTTGTTATGTAACTTGAAACGAATGTAGAATTTAGAGCCGATGTCTCTTTCGTCTTTTAGATAACCACCGTTTCCTGTATGCTTTGGCGAGATACTTGTTTTCTTGATGCTCTGTTTGTTTTAAGTGCTCCGAGCATTGCAGTTCAGTATTTCTACCCACTGTTCCACCAGGCTGGGCCTCTGGATGCTCTTTGGACTTTGACTTTTTATGTAAACTGAGGAACCTCGCTTGTTATTTCTGCATTTCTGCATCTATCACAGTGCATCTCAGCTTTGCCTGCCTGTCAGCTGCAGAAGGATCATGGGAAGGACGATTAAAGAATCAAATAAATGTACCAAAGACTTGAAGACTACAAATCTCATCTTCCCCTACTTAGGCCTCAGAATAGAAAGCAAAAATAATTTTATCCTTAATGCCCAGAAGTTAGTTTGTAGGATACTAATGTATACAATTTAGATATAGACCATTGCAAACCCTAGAGAGGGAAAGACAGTTTAAAATCTTTGCTATAATCTGCTATGATCCAAGGTGTCCTTTTGGTTTACAAAGCAAGCATATCGTCTAAGAATTAATGATCTTTTACAAATGTTAGATTGACTTTAAGTAGTTTAGCATAGGTGATCAGTTATAGAAGTTTGACAGTATTTTACATTCCCATAACAGTTTATTCACACAGTCACTCTTTGAGTAAAGCATGTTTTCATTACCATTTTTTTTCCAACAAAAACTTTATTCGACTCATTCATTGGCAAAATAAATTTTAGTTGCAATTTCACATGTACCAAAAATACAGGTGATACTTACAACAGTAACTTACAGATAGAAATTAAAGATGAACTACAATTTCACAAAAGATTGTAAACCTTTTACATATTAGTCCTTTCTTTTAGGCAAAGCACTCTTTTGATGACAGATAAATGAACAGATACACACTATTTTGAACTATTTCAGACAATACAGAGAAAAGGTTTTGATTTGTTTTTCTCTTGTAAACATTAGTTTATCATTTATAGTCTTCAAAAATCATTTGTACTTGAACTTTCATAACTGTCCCAAATTTTTTTTTCTCACACTCACCACCTACCACCCACTACCCACTCTCTACCAACCACTTTCCCCCCCCTGGTACTGGCTTCCCCATCCATCCCCTTCACCATCGTATCTTCAGATCTCTCAACCTCTGCCATAAAGTGGACTCAGTACAAATTGTGTGGGGATATACAGGCGTATGTCTTTCAAAGTCTGGCTCAGATCACTCAACACTAGATCTACTATAGTCATCCATTTTGAGTCTAATGATAGGAGCTCATTGTTTCTTATAGCTGAATAATTTTCCATAGTGTATATGTGCCACAGTTCTCAACCCAGTCATCAGTTTTTGGACATTTAGGTTGGTTCCATGTTTTAGCAAATATAAGAAATGCTGTAATAAACAGGGATGTGCAAATGTCTTTTCCAAATTTTTCTTATCCTTTAAGTAGATGCCAAAAAGTGGGTTTGTTGGGTCATATGAAAGTTTTCTTTGTAGGTTTTTGAGAAATCTCCATATTGTTTCAGAGGTTGAACTAATTTACATTCCCATCAGTAGTGTAAGAGAGTTCCCTTTTCACCACAGTCTCACCAGCACTTATTATTCTTTTTTTTTTTATCCTGACCCTTTTAACTGGGGTTAAATGATATTTCATTGTAGTTTTAATTTGCATTTCCCTTATGACAAGAGACTTTGAATGGTTTTTCACATGGCTCTAGGCCATTTATTAGTCTTCCTTGGAGAATTAATTATCTGTTCAATTCATTGGCCTATCTTTAAAATTGGATTATTTCCTTTTTAAATGGGTGAACCACTTGAGTTCCTTATATATTCTGGATATCAATCTCATCTGAGGAATAATTTGCAGATATTTTCCCACATTCTGAGAGTTGTTTTTTCACTTCAGTTATAGTTTCCTTTGCTATGAGGAAGCTTATTAGCTTGGTATAATCCCACTTGTCTATTTTAAGACCACTGCCTGTGTTTTAAGGGTCTTATGTAAGAAAGTTTTGCCTACTCCAGTGTCTTCAAGAGTTTCTCTTTTATTTTCTACCAGTAGTTTTGTGGTTAGGGGCTTTATATTTAAGTCTGATCCATTTTGAGTTCATTCTAGTTAATGGTGAGAGATAGGGGTCCATTTTCATTTTTCTGCAGGTGGATATCCAATTCTTCCAATACCATTTGCCAAAGAGACTTTCTTTTCTCCACTGCATTGTCTTATATCTTTTATCAAAGATAAGGTGACTGTATGATTTGGGGTTTATGTTTGAATTCTCCATTCTGTTCCATTGGCCTGTGTTTCTATTTTTGTACCAGTACTATGCCGTTTTAATTATTACTGCTTGGTAGTGTTTTTTTTTTTTCTTTTTGGAGAGGTTTTCGCTACAGGGCACATGCGCTCGCCAGACAGACAGAGAGAGACGTAGAGACAGAAAGCGTGAAATCACCCCCCAGAGGGGATGGTCACGCCACAATCCCTTCTCCTCCATTTTCCTCTCAGGATCTTGGGCACGCACGCACACGTGCCCGGCGTGAGTTTTAAGCCACCGGGTCCGGGACTCGAGCCGCGGTCGACTACGTCCAGCAACATAGCCATTACACTAACTGCTGGTTCCCTTGGTAGTGTATTTTAAAGTGGTAGAGTGGGGGCCAGCAGGTGGCATGGTGATTAAGGTCTTGGTCTCCACATGTCCACTGTGGTTTAAATCCTGAACCTGGCATCTTGCTTCCCTTTCTCTCTCTCTCTGATGAGCATGCGTGTGCCCTGTAACATTTAAATGATGATGATTATAAATACATAAATATTAAAAAAAATAAATCTGGGGAGTGAGATACCTCCTAGTTTATTATTTTGATACAGTATTGCATTGGCAATACGGGGTCATTTTTTATTCCAGACAAATTTTGTAATGGCTTTTTCTATTTCTGTGAAGACTGTCCCATATATTGGATTGGTATTGCATTAAATCTGTAAATTAATTTGGGTAGGATTGACATTTTGATTATATTGATTCTTCCAATCCAAGAGCATGGGATGCCCTTCCATTTTTTTATGTCATACTCAATTTGTTTAAGTTTTTCATAGTTTTCCTTGTAAATGTGTTTTCTTTCTTTTTTAAATTTTTGGGGACTAGCAGTTGGTGTAATGGCTATGTCACTGGACTCCCTTGTAGTCAACTGTGGTTCGACACCCAGATCCAGTGGCTTAAACTCACACCAGGCACGTGTGTGTGTGTGTGTGTGCCCAAGATCCTGAGAGTAGAATGGAGGAGGGATTGCAGCGTGGCCATCTCCCCGGGGATTATTTCTCGCTTTCTGTCTCTATCTCTCTCTGTCTTTCTGGCAAGACCATGCACCCTATAGCAAAAACCTTTCCAAAAAAAAATTTTTTTTTTTTGGTTAGAGAGATTTTTCTTTTTTCTTTCTTTTTTTTTTTTTTTTAAGAGGTTTTTCTATAGGGCACGGGCGCTCGCCAGACAGAGATAGACAGGCAGAAAGCGAGAAATCAGCCCCCAGGGGGGATGGCCATGCCACAGTCCCTTCTCCTCCGTTTTCCTCTTGGGATCTTGGGCATGCACGCACACGTGCCTGGCGTGAGTTTTAAGCCAGCAGGTCCGGGACTCTAACCGCGGTCGACTACGTGGGAGTCCAGCGACATAGCCATTACGCTAACTGCTGGTCCCTAGAGATTTTTCTGTAGGACACATGTGCTTAACAGAGACAGAAAGTGAGAAATCACCCCCCAGTAGGATGGCCACACCACAATCCCTTCTCTATTTTCCTCTTGGGATTTTTGGCCATGCACAAACTTGCACCTGGCATGAATTTTAAGCTGCTAGTTCCAGGACTAAAACTGCAGTTAACTACATGGGAGTCCAGCGACATAACCATTGCATCATCTGCTGGTCCCAGTATTTTAATTCTTTAATTAGATTTATTCTTCTGTATCTTATTTGTTTCGTAGTTATTGTAAATGGGATAGCTCTTTTTAGTTCTGTCTCCAGTATATTCATTATGGTTGTTTTAAAAAACTATAGATTTTTGTAGATTGACTTTGTATCTTGTAACTTTACTGAATCATTTATCCCTTCTAGGAGTTTTTTTTTGTGGATTCCTTTGGATTTCCTAGGTATATGATCATATTATCTGCAAATAGGAAGAGTTCAACTTCTTTTCCCATCTGAATGCCTTTTATTTTGTTCTCTTGTCAGATTGCATTGGCAAGGACTGCCAGAAGTATGTTTAAAAGGAGTGGAGAAAGTAGGCAAACTTGTCCTATTCCAGTTTTTAATAGGAAAGCTTTTAGCTTTTCCTCATTCAGTATGATGCTTGCAATAGGTCTATCAAATATGGCTTTTATTATGTTGAGGAATGTCTCTTCTACCCCAGTTTTGCTGTGAGTCTTGACCATAAAGGGATGTTGTGTTTTATCAGATAATTTTTCTGCATCTGTGGATATGATCATATGATTTTTCCTTTCTTTCTGTTAATGTGGTGTATTACATTTGTTGTTTTACATATGCTGAACCATCCCCTGCGTCCCCAGGATAAAGCGTACCTGGTCATGGTATATCATCTTCTTAGTATGTTGTTGGATTCAGTTTGCTAATATCTTGTTGAAAATTTTTGCATCAGTATTTATCAGGGATATCGATCTACAGTTTTATTTTTTTGTTATTTTCTTGCCTAGTTTTGGTATTAAAAAAATAGAGGCTCGGGATCAGCAGGTGGTGTGGTTAAGGCGCTGGACACTCCCACGTGACCAACTATAGTTCAAGTCCTGGACCTGGTGGCTTGCTTTCCCACTGTGCCTCTCTCTCTGGTCAAATGAAAGATAAATGAATTAATAAATAAAATAATTTTTTTTAAGAAAAAGAGGCTAATAAAGTGAGTTTGGGAGGATTCCTTCTTTTTGCATCTTTAGGCGCAGTTCAAGAAGAATTGAGGTTAGCTCTTTTTGTAAAACTTGTAGAATTCAGAAGTGAAGTCATCTGGACCCCAACTTTCTTTGTTGAGAGACTATTTATCACTGCTTCAGTCTCTCCACTTGTTACTGCTCTATTCAGACTTTCTGTTTCATCTCGATTCAACCTAGGTAAATTGTACTTATCCAGAAATTGATCCATCTCATCTAGATTTTCTACTTTGTTGGCATATAGTTGCTCCTAGTATTCGCTCATAATTTTTTTTGTATTTTAAATATATCAGTTGTAATATTGCCAGTTTCATTGCTAATTTTTTAATTTTTTTTTTTACCTATTATTATTTTTTAAAAATTTGCTATAGGGCACATGTGCTTACCAAAGATGGGTGGGATGGTAAAGGGGTGCGGGGAGGGGAGAGAGCAAGCTGCCAGGTGTGGGACTTGAACTACAGTTGACCGTGTGGGAATCTAACACATTAACCACCATGCCACCTGCTGTTCCCTTCATTACTGATTTTATCTATCTGGTTCCTTTCTCTGTTTTTCTTACCTGTTAGCTAATGGCTTATCTATCAATTTGTTTATCCCCCTAAAAAAACAGCTTTTCATTTTGTTGATTTTTTTTTTTTTTGTATAGTTCTTTTAGTCTTTATTTCATTTATTTAAACTCTAATCTTGACTATGTTTTTCTTTTCTTTTTAGGATTTTTGGTGTTTTTCTAGTTCCTTAAGATGTAATGTTGTTTATTTGCCACCTTTCTGTGTGTGTGTCTGTGTGTGTGTGAACACTAATGGCTGTAAACTTGCTTGTTAGGGCTGTTTTCTCTGTGTCCTTTCACTGGTTTTGGAGAATAGTGTGTTCATTGTCACTTGTTTCACGAATCTTTTGATTTCAGTCTTAATTCCCTCAATAGTTTGAAAGTCATTCAGGAGTATATTTAGTTTCCATGTTTTTGTGTATTTTTGAGGACTCTCTGAGGCTGATTTCAGGTTCGATTCCGTGGTGGTCAGAGAAGACACTGGGTATAGTTTCTGTACTTGCAAATTTGTATAGACTTGTTTTATGCTCTAGTGTGTGGTTAGCCTTTGAACAGTATTCTATGTGGAGATGAGATAAAAGTACATTCCATAGTTACTGGATGGAATACTCTGTCAGGCCCATTTGGTTCATGATATCAATTAATTCCTGTGTCTTTCAGTTGATTCTTCGTCCAGATGATCTGCCCAGTGATGACAGTAGGGTATTGAAGTCTCCCACAATTAGTGCATTGGAGTCTATAGTTCTGTTTAGATGTAGCAGTCTTTCTTTTACATATTCTGGTGTATAAATATTCATAATTGTTACATCATCTTGATTCATTCTCTTTTTTTGGGGGGGGGGTTTGCAATAGGGTGCATGTGCTTGCCAGAAAGACAGAGAGATACAGAGAGACAGAAAATAAGAAATCACCCCTTTTTCTCCATTCTCCTCTCAGGATCTTGGGCACGCACGCACACACATCCAGTGTGAGTTTAAGCCACCGGGTCCGGGACTTGAACCACGGTCGACTACATGAGAGTCCAGCGACATAGCCATTACACCAACTGCTGGTCCTGATTCATTCCCATTGTATAGATAAAGAAGCAGAGGCCCTTGGAGGATCACTGACTTAACAATACTATGCAGTAGCAAAGCTGAGCATCACTTCCCTTTCCTAGTCTAGTAACTCGGGTTCGAACCTGGGTCTTCTGATTCATCGTCCAGAAGCGGTCCCTCCATGCCACGGCAGCCTCACTAGTCAGTGCACCTCATTTGTTCATCCGACTGTCATTTTTTTCCTGCTCATTCTGGGAACTGTGCTCGAATAGAGGTGGGACAGACAGGATCAGCTCCTGTCCTCTTGAAGCTCATATTCTGCTTATAAGTCAGACCATGCATGTGCTTGGAAGAAAAATAAAACAGTCTGAGGGGATAGGGATGCTGGCTTGGGAGCTCCCCAGGAACCTGCTGAGGTCCGTGCACCCCTCCACCCCCCGCTCACAGGGCCTCTGAAATGTGAGGCAGGAATGGATCCACGGGTCCGGCTCTGACCTCAACAGACCTGTCCAGCCACACTTGCCGTTTTTTTCTGGTCACAGTTTTCCATGTGGATCCCGACGCCATGGGAGAGTTGTGTTAGGGTGTGACCACGCGTGACCAGGGAAGAATGCCCTTCCTCTTCAGGAGGAGGCGGAAGGAAGGCCGAGAGCTGGCGGTGCTATTGAAATGCTCGGAGGCCTGGCTCCTTCATCTGTCGCTGCCTGCTGGCTGGAATATACGGTTGGCGTTTTCTTTACAATTACTGAAAACATTTAAACAGAGAAATGTGTGAAGTAAAATGGGAAGCTTCCTTCCTTTCCCTCTACTTCTTTTTTGTTTTTTTTTTAAGAGAGGTTTTTGCTATAGGGTGCTTGTGCCTGCCCGAGAGACAGAGAGAGACAGAAAGCGAGAAATCACCCCCTTGGGGGATGGCCATGCCACTCTTCTCTCCATTCTTCTCTCAGGATTTTGAGCATGCACACACATGTACCTGGCATGAGTTTTAAGCCACCGGGTCTGGAATTCAAACTGCAGTCGACTACGTGGGAGTCCAGCGCCGACATAACCATTATGCCATCTGCTGGCTCCCTCCCTCCACCTCTAGCACCTCCTGGCTTGTTTGTAAGCATCATTCTACAGCTCTGATTTTCCCTGTCTGTCCTTCTCTTTCTGCCTACACGTTATACATGTTTGTGTGGGGCCTGTGTACATGTATCTGTGTGTATGTATCTGTGTATATGTAGCTACAGAAAAAAGCAAAAAATTCTACATGCAACTTAACTTTTTCTGCTTAGATTTCTTTGATGCCAGTATAGACTGACCTGCTTGCCTTTGTTTAGAACAGCTACATAACATTCCACATGCACATACAGCATAACTGCAGTTACTCCCACGGTGGTGACCCTCACGTTTTTCTTATTTGCTGTTGCAAATTATGCTGCAGTTCATAGATTACTTACCTCTTCTTGTGGACTTGTGCAGCTGAAAGTGATAGAAGATAGTGCGCATTTCTTTTTTTCTTTTCTTTTCTTTTTTTTTTTTTTTTTTTTTTTTAGAGGTTTTTGTTATATGGCACGTGCGCTTGCCGGAAAGAGAGACAGAAAGTGAGAAATCACCCCCCAGGGGGGATGACCACGCCGCAATCCCTTCTCCTCTATTCTCCTCTCGGGATCTTGGGCACACACGCACACGCGCCCGGTGTGAGTTTAAGCCACTGGGTCTGGGACTCGAACCGCTGTCGACTATATGGGAGTCCAGTGCCATAGCCATCCAGCGACATAGACATTACACTAACTGCTGGTCCCATTAGTGTGCATTTCAAAGTCTGCTCTCTACTGCCAAATCATCCCTCCAAAAAGATAGCACCAATTTACAACAGTCGAGAGCATCCTGTTTCCCATCTCTTCATTCACGGGTGTTGTTCACCATTACCCTGAACCCTTCCATTTTGGCCAGTCAGATAGAATCGTTAAGAGGAAACCTTTTTGCCAGAAGGTATGGTGGGAGGGAGCAAGCACACCCACACATGTGCGTAGCGTATGTTCAGACTATAGTCAGCCATGTGGGATCTGGCTCCTCAAACCACTGCACTCTGGAACTGGCCTAGGAAAAGACTTTATTTATTTATTGCCCCCCCCCCGAGGTTTTTGCTATAGGGCGCGTGTGCTCACCAGAAAGAGAGACAGAAAGCAAGAAATCACCCCCCAGGGGGGATGGCCACGCTGCAATCCCTTCTCCTCCATTCTCCTCTCGGGATCTTGGTCACGCTCACACACGCACCCGGCGTGAGTTTAAGCCACCGGGTCCGGGACTCAGACCGCGGTTGGCTACATGGGAGTTCAGTGACATAGCCATTACGCTAACTGCTGGTCCCAGGAGGAAACATTTTAACCAAAGCATATGGCACTTATTTGAGGGACAAACTGAAATTGGAGAATAAGAAAATAGGCAAGCATTTCACTGGTATTTTTTATGGACAGGATGGAGTAGCAATGCTTCTCCAATTTTAAGACTTGGCTTAGACAGAGATGGCCTTAATCCCTTAAAGAAGAAAGTGACCGGGGCAGGGATGGGGCGCAGTGGAAGTTGTCAGCATCAGAAGTGGGCAGGCCTGACTCGTTCCTTGACAATGTTTTGTTCAAATCATTTTCCCCCAGCATGTTTACACTGGGAGATATCGCAGGTTCTGTGCTAGATCCTTATGAGTTATTGATTTCATAGTTTATCTGAGTTTCATTCTGAGTTTCTGGTGACTAAATTCGAAAGAAAAAACTTTTTTTTGAATTTTGCCAGCAGGCGTGTGTACGTGATTGCCAGAGAGAGATAGACACAGAGAGAGAGAGAGGGAAAGTGGGGAAGTACCCCCTCCTCCGTGGGGAATGGTCATGTTGCAGCCCTTCCTCCTCTCTCCCCTCCTTTTGGGGTTTTGGGCGTGCACAGACATGTCCAGCATCTTCTCAAATGGCCAGGTCCAGGACTCAAACCACATGGTGGGTTGTGTGGGATCCAGCCACCCTAACACCATGCCATAGGCTGGCCTGAAAGAAATACAGATATCATATATGTGATCAGTAATCAAGTTCTCCGATTTCTACATTTTTACCTATTTTGGAAGGAGGCCTGTAATAATATTAGGTCATTAGGAAAGTCATGACAGTTTTGCATAGAAAAATATGTCATAACTTTCCCGATGACCCAGTGCATACTTAATACGTAACCGTCCAGATTTAAGTTGTGTGAAGGTTTCCATTTTCTCATGTCTATTCTACATAGACTCTTACAGAATCACCCTCCAGTTAAAAGTCCTATTTCTCATTGGTGGCTTGATGACTTTGTAACACTTTGTTTTTTTTTAGTGATCCATTAGAGGACAAGTCTGAAGTATGAAGCCAGCAGAGCCGGCTAAATACTTACAAACATTGTGACTTTTCCAGATACAGTGGGTACATACCTGAGATGACGGGTGTGGACAGACGCTGGGTGTGTGTGTGTGTGCGTGTGTGTGTTGGATGCCTTTACTGGGAATCGGACCTGTCAGCACAATAATTACATACCCTCGAGTGTTTTATAGGCAGGCGTTCGTGTGAGCACACATCTGTTTAAATCTCAGAACAATCTCGCAATATGCACTTAAATGTTTTTGAGGCTCACTTTATGTCTTTCAGTAGAAGATGATGGAGAAGTAACAGATGGCCTAGGATAGTGAGTTGACAAGGGAAACACTTAATTTAGTTACTTGAGCTCCTGGATTCTCAAAAATGTAAATCAGTGTAAACACACTGTAAGAAAAATTGGAGAGTCTGTTTCCGCTGAGATGTATTGTTGGGATTTTGTTTCATTTTTGCAGGGGGCTGGCCAGGCAGGGAGCGGGGGGGAGAAAGAGGCAAGAGGAAGAAGATGGCTCACCTGCCTCGGGTTCATGGCCCTGAGATTGGAGCCCACAGTCCATGCCCTCTTTGCTTCTCCAGTCGTCATTTTCTATTGACCTGGGTCACTGGAAGAATTTCCTAATGCTCCAAACAATTTTTCCTAATAGTCTTAGATCCGAAAATGCTACTGACCGGGTTATACACGTTTGAACATGTAAAAGTATTTTCTCATTGAGTGCAGTGGAATGTTCTACTTAACGTCCCCTGTTGTATGGGGAGAACTTTCAAGTGAGGATCAGAACTCAAGCGATGCTAATGCTGTCTAATTAGAGAAATCTCTGTTCAGTGCTAACCAAAACTACACTGGCTGGTCTTCTAATCAGCAGTGCTGAATTCCAACCACTCAGTTCGTGCACACTGTGGGTCAAACACTTTGTCCATTTCAGAAATAGCTAGACTTTTCCCAGCCTCGCGTTAGGAAAAATAAAAAGAAATGAAGGAAAGTAAGGCATTTAAAAATAGGTTATAGTTTAATTTTTTTTAACTTTATTTTACTTTATTTTAATTTGACCAGAGAGGGAGAAAGAGAGGGAACGCGAGAAAGCAAGCTGCCAGGTATGGGACTCAAACCATAGTCAGCCATGTGGGAGTCCAGCGCCCTTAACCATCATGCCACCTGCTGGCCCCAGTATGTTATAGTTTAAAAATATGGTTAGCTGAAACAAAGAAAAATGGCAGTTTCTGCTGTCTGGAGGGAGGGTGGTTATTGTGGTCTTATCTTAGCCTCCGTTGCCTGTTGCCTGCTGCCAATCGGGTTGTTAGGAAGATTTATTGTTTTTATTTTATGGTGGTTATTGAAGTCCGGGGCTGAACACAGGAACATGAGAGCAGCCATATTGCTTTTTTTTCCCCCCATAAATACCACGTAGCTTTAATGAGGTATAAGAAAATTGTACCACTTGTGTACAACATCACATTTATACCTTCATAGTAAATATTTTTAGATGGTACAGTCATATATAATACATTCAAGATGACTCTCTTTTTTTCCTACAACTATGTCAGAGGGCATGAGTGCTCACAACACAGAGTCAGAGAAGGAAAAGCACCCCTGACTCACGCTGTCGTCCTTTCCCCCTCGTTTCTCCAGACTGTCGGGATTCTGGACTCACACGCACATGTATGCAGTGTATTTCTCAAGCTGCCAGGTTCGAGACTCGAACCATGGGGCTGGCCATGTGTGATCTGATTGCTTTGATCACTAGGCCACAGCATCAACATCGAGATTTGACTCTTATGGGGCAGCAGGTGGTGTGGTGGTTAAGGCATGGGACTTCCACATGGCCGACCATGGTTTGAGCCTCAGACCCTGTGGTTTGGAAATCATGCTGGGTGCATGTGTGCCCAGAATCTCAGGAAGAGAAGGGATTGTGGCATGGCCATCCTCTCTTGGGGGTGATTTCTCACTTTCCCTCTGTCTCTCTGTCAAGCGCACATGCCCATGCAAAAACCTTAAAAACAAAAAACAAAACAAAAACAAACAAAAAACAAGAAAGATTTGACTTATTAATCCATACAAAATAAATGTATCTCTTTATATGCGTTAAGATGACAGAGTTAGACTACTAAAACAAAATGGGGCTGACCCTATGCCATATCCCACATGGCTGACCACGAGTTCAGTCCTGGCTCTGACAACTTGAAAATCATGCCAGGCACATGTGTGTGCATGCCCCTAATCCCTAGTGGGATGGAGAAGTGGAGAAAGAGGGAGCGTAGTGTGACCACACTGGGGGGGCTCTCTCTCTCTCTTTCTCTGTCTCTCTCGTGAGTGCTTGTACACTCTGGCCATTAAAAATAAATAAAAATAAATAAAACAAAATGGAGGGGCTGGAGCTGGCAAGAGAAATGGATGTAGACGGACACAGGGTATTTTTAGGGTGATGGAAATGTTCTAAAATGACCGGGATTGCAGAACTTTAAATCTAAAAATCGTTGGATTGTAAGCTTCAAACAGTTACATTTTCTTGCATGTAAATTACACTTAAAGCGATTTCACTGTTTTTAGGGAGGAGGGAGAGAGGGTATTTTCTGACAGTGTCCGCAGTCGTGATCCCCTCTCTGCCCAGCCTCCCACGTGGCTAGGATTCCAGATGTGCACTGCTGTGCCCGGCTTGTTCAGGCTGGTCCAGACTGAGGCCTCCTGTGTGGCCCCAGCCTGGCACAGTGGCACTGGATGACTTGTGCCACTGTCGCTGGACGTGTTTTCGTTTTCTACAAAATAAAATGGAGGGGTTGGCAGGTGATGTGGTTAAAGTGCTCGACTCCCACATGGCCGACCGCAATTCAAGTCCCAGACCCGGAGGCTTGAAACTCACACTGGGCACATATAATCCTGAGAGGAGAGTGGAGAAGGGATCGTGGCGTGGCCATACTCCGGGTGGTGGGGTGGGGGTGACTTCTCACTTTCTGTCTCTCTGATGAGCACATGTGCCCTTATAGCAAAACTAAAAAAATACATGAGTGACCATAGTGGGCTCCAGAATTAATAGAAAACAAACAACAAAAACTCAGTTATTCGTAAAATAGAGAAGCTGTCAAAAAGCTACCCTCCCTTTTCTCTCCCTCAGGGTTTACAAGGAAATTCTACCAAACCTTAAGAAATAAGAGCATTACTAATGCTATTTCAAACTACTCCAGAACATGGAAAATTAAGTTTCCAAATGGCTTTTTTTTTTTTTTTGAGAGGTTTCTGCTATAAGGCGTGTGCACTCGCCAGAGAGATAGAGAGATAGAAAGCAAGAAATCACCCCCCAGGGGGGATGGCCACGCCGCAATCCCTTCTCCTCCATTCTCCTCTCAGGATCTTGGGCACACACGAACACATGCCCGGCATGAGTTTAAGCCAACGGGTCCGGGACTCAAACCACGGTCCACTACATGGGAGTTCAGCAACATAGCCACTATGCTAACTGCTGGTCCCTCTGTGATAAGTTATTGAAACACGTAAAGAATGGATACATAATCTTCATTCCAAATGTTATCCTGAGGGCTGGCTCAGGGAGCTAGAGCCCACAGGGATGACTGCAGCTTAAATTCCAGGGTGCTTTGATGGTCGTCTTTTCTTGACTTCTGTTCCCTGTCGATTAACTTGCAAGCTGACCTTTCCTTGCAGGCCTGTCAAAGTTTTAAATAGTTTCTCCAAAATCTAAAGGTTTAGTTTCCCAAACTCAGGTCCAGCAGTGTCTCTGAACTAAAGTAGCCCCTTAGGCAGTTTGTCTTATGTTGTTTTTTTAAGCCATGTTCTGTGAGCGGGCCATGTCGTGTTTACTATAGAGACCCTTAAAGGTCAAATTAGCTTGTGTTCCCTGGTTATTAAATTCTGGGGCTAATAACGATTTGACCAAGCCACAGAAATGGCTCCGCCCCCCCTGCAGTCAGTGCCTGCTAATGCCTTCAACAAATGGACGTAACACTTGGAAAATTAAATTCCACAATGAGCCTTCAAAGTCTTCTGAGTTTTTCACTGTTTGAAGAGGAATGATATTTGAAGATACACTCTCTGTTCAGTTCTTGTTCAAGCAAGGATTTCTTTTTTAATTTTTCTTAATAATTTGGAGAGGTTTTTGCTATAGGGTGTGTATGCTCGCCAGAAAGACAGAGAGAGACAGAGAGACAGAAAGCAAGAAATCACCCCCCAGGCGGGACGGCCATGCCACAATCCCTTCTCCTCTATTCTCCTCTTGGGATCTTGGGCATGCATGCACATGCGGTCGGTGTGAGTTTAAGCCGCTGGGTCCGGGACTTGAACCACGGTCTGGGAGTCCATCAACATAGCCATTACGCCAACTGCTGATCCCATCAAGCAAGGATTTATAAATCTCTGTTGTGCCCACCATAATGAAATGGTTAAGGATCCCACAAGGCTGACTACGTGGTTTGAGTCCCAGACCCATCAGCTTGAAAAACACGCCAGGCGCCTATGTGTGAGTACCCAACATTCTGAGAAGAGAATAGTGGAGTGGGGTTTGTGGCCATTACCCCCAACCTCCCGGGGGAGTGGGCTTCTAACTTTCTCTCTTTCCCCTTCTCTCTTTGAAAAGTGCATGTGTCCTGTAGCACAACTTTTAAAAAAAAGTCCGTTCATGGATTGTCCCACGTATAGCAGTGATTCTCAGACCACACTTCTCAGTTTTATTTGAGCTGGTAGCAAGAATGGCAGTTTCCCCGTCCTTAGGAAAGATAAATGAAGTCTTCTGAATATCCAGCTTGGAAATAGCTTTGGAGACCTCTGGTACAGATCTGGCATCTCACGCTTTGTTTCAGTGGCCATTTCGATTGTGAATTACCTTCATATTCCCTTATCTCACCTAATCCCCTCTCCATGTATGACTTAATTTCCTCTCCATTTATGACTTAATTTCAGCCCGTGGGCAACATAATAGGAACACCGATACAGTTAAGAAATTCATGTCAGTGACATCCTTTCTATCAGAGTCGGGAATTACCTATGTATACCCCCTTTTTATTCTAAAGGGCTGTGACATCTGCCTCTACAATTTGACACACACATTTGAACGCTATTTACGGAGGGAAATAAAAAGCAAAGAGACATTTCTTTTTCTGTTTTATAGTACAAAGGCTTGAATGTTCATTTCTATTTATTGTACTCTTTATTTGGCATACCCAGTACTCTCACCTTAGACATTACATGATTTTTCTTAGAAATCTTTGGACACAGATTACTTGGAAAGTATATAGAGGGTTGATTGCGGCTTTTTTGTTTTTGTTGTTATAAATTGATGAGCAGCAAAAAGATTGAAGACTGATGACCAGTGAGAAGGCCTTTGTCATTGTGCTATTTGTTTCAGGGAGATAGGCGGAAAGTTTGAGCTACTGTGGGATAATTGCTTTCCTCTACATTTTATTGTTAAGATTTTTTACCATAGGGTGTGTGTGCTTACCAGAGAGAGACAGAGACAGAGAGAGGGAAAGCAAGGAGATCGTCATCCCTTCCCGCCCCCAAAGGATGGCCATGCTTCAATCCTTTCTCCACTCTCCTTTTAGGATGTTGGCCACACATGCACGGTGTGATTTTCAAGTTGCCAGGTCCAGGATTTGAACTGCAGTCAGGAATGTGGGAGTCCATTGTCTTAACTACTGTGCCACCTGCTGGTTCCATGTCCTCTACAGTTTCACAGTTCATATAGGAGAATTGCTGCGTGGAATTATCAGTGTGTCTGTCACCTGAAGTTACTATTTGGAAATTTCTTTTGCTCATTCTGTTTTTCCTACTTGATTCGTGCAGCTTAGTTGTATTTTCAATGCCAAATCCGCGTTCAGCTTCTTATCTATACCTGGGAGATTTTCGTACAGCTTTTTATTGAAAGATCATTTATCTTTTTTATTTCCCATGTATCTCCTATTTAGAGATTTAGAATCTTATAGCTCTGGTTAAATATAACCCCCTGCATTACCGGAGCTCTCCTATGGAGGCTTTACGTCTTAGAATACTACCGTTAATTTCCCAATCACCTGTCATGCAAGGGTATAAAGAATCATTTAAAGTTATTTATAAAAGCTCTCTTTCCAAACATACTTTCTCTTTCCATTCCGTTGCAGTTTTTTCTTTTTACAAGCAAAACTCCTACTCATTAATAGAAATGTGTTCCTTTTACTTTCTTTTACTATCTTTAAAATTTTTTTCTTTGTAATTACCAGAGGGCGTGTGTGCTCCCCACAGAGAGAGGGAGACAGAGGGAGAGGGAAGCGCCCCTCAGACAGGGAGTGGTCCTGCTGCGGTCCTCTTCCTCCGTTTCTCCATCCCGTCTGGATCCTGGGTGTTTTCAAAGCCCTGGGGGCCGGCGGGGAGGCGAGACTGCAGTGCTTCCTGCTGTGGGGCCAGCCCTCAGCCTTGGGAATGTCTGAGTCAGGCTGAGCCGGGATCTGGTCTCAGATCTGCCCTTGCTAGTTTTGTGACCCCAGGAAAGTTTCTAACCCTCTGGGAACTTCAGTTTCCACATTTAAAAATGGGAATGATTTGGACCAGCAGGTGGCGTGATGGTTAAGGTGCTGGATTCCCACAGGACCCACTGCAGTTCAAGCCCCAGACCCAGTGGCTTGAAAATTGTGCTGGGCGCATGTACCTGTGCGCCTAAAACCCTGAGAGGAGAACGGAGGAGGGATTGCGGCCTGGACATGCTCCCGTGGTGGGGGGTTGTTGTTCTCTCTCTCTCTGTGTCTCTCTCTGGTGAGTGCACGCACCCTGTGGCAAAAATCTTCAAAGTAAAAAGGAATAATTGATGGCCGTGGGGATGGAGTTATGCGCATGGCGTGGAGCGAAGTCGGCCACAGTCCTGGTTACTGCCAGCACTCTTCAGTCTGCCAGAGGTGGTTAGCCAGACCGGTATATTAAATTTGCAAATCATTTTCTCAAAGAACCAGACTTCAACCTTTGGAATGCTCTTAATTAGAAATATGAACTTTTAACATCTGAATATCATACCAAGTTGTAGCAATTGAAAATAGATTTATTAAGAGTCTCTATTTAGAGGAAGGGGAGGAGGGCCAGCAGAAGGCAGAGTGGCTACGTCCCTGGACTCCCACATGGCCAACCACATTTCAGGTCCCGGACCTGGTAGCTTGAAGGTCACTCTGGGTGCATGTGCATACGTGCCCAAGATCCCAGAAGGAGAACGGAGGAGAAGGGATTACAGTGTGGCCGTCCCACTTGGGGGTGATTTCTCACTTCTCACTGCCTCTCTCTCACTGTCTCTCTCTTTCTCTGATGAGCACAGACTTCTTAAGGCAAAAATGTCTTTAAAAAAAAATAGTGTGAGAGGAGGTGGCTTTGATCGCTTACTCAACCATCTTAAACACATCAAGCAAATATTTCTCTGTGACATTTTTTTTCTTCGAGGTTTTTGCCATAGGGCCTGTGCGCTCACCAGCAAGAAAGAGACACAGTGAGAGGGAGAGTAAGAAATCATCCCCTAGGGGGAATGGCTAACCCCTTCTCCTCCGTTCTCCTCCTGGGATTTTGGACAACCCCACACATGCATTGGGCATGAGTTTCAAGCTGCCCAGTCTGGGACTCAAAACCGTAGTCGGCCATGTGGGAGTCCGCACCTTCCACCACCACTCAGAGGCCGCAGACCTAATGTGTTACCAAAGGTACCATGTCCCCCCTGCTTCCTCGGCTGCTCTGTTCCTGAGCTCAGGGACCGTGGCCATTCCAGGCCCCCTGTCACACTCCAGCTCCTCCCTTGGCACTTACTGTCCGTGTTCTGTTTTACATCTTCCCAGTCAGGCCTCCCACTGTCGTTGCCTCTTCGTCCTGCTACTGGTCAGGATTTTCTTTCTTTTTCTTCTCCTTTGCCCCAAAGGGCATGATCATGCGGCAGTCCCTTCTCTAGTTCTCCACCTGTCGGGATTTGGCGCACACACATGCACACGTGCCCAGGGTGTTTTCAAGGCCTCAAGCCACTGGGCCCACGATCCCAGCTGTGGTCAGCCATATTGGATCAGCTCCCTTAACCACTAGGCCACAGGGCTGGCCCACGTGTTAGCCTTCGTCTACACTGTTGTTCGTGGTCCTCCTGCGTTCAATCTTTCACGTCACTTATCACCACAGGCTACGTGTTCTCTGTTGGCTGTAGGACAGTACAGACACGCCCTAAGGCATAGGTCACATTGGGGAATCGCCTCACTATGACCCAAGTTCATTTTGTATCGTAACTCAGGCACTTTCTTCACACCCTTGCCTCCATCTACAACTTGATGATGCAGAGCTTTCCTGAAGTCTCTGCACCTTCATACTTTTGTATATGTGCGCCCCTACACACGGGCCCTTCCTCTTGCCTGTCTGTACCTCCGAGTGTGCCAGGGGGACTGTGCCCCACGCGAGGCTGCCTTCTCGGAGACAGCTCTTGGAGTTTGACTTAATGTTCACTGTGTGATTATTCACGAGCGTCCTGTAAGTCCAAGTTATTAAAATGTCAGATGGCAGAGGAATTTTTTTGTCCCCGTGTAAGTCATGTGTACCAGTGCAAGCTTTTAGTGAAAATTAAAAATGCTGGGACCCACAGATGGCATAATGGCTGTGTCGCCAGACTCCCGTGTAGTTGACAGCTGTTCGAGTCCTGGACCCGGTGGCTTAAACTCACGCCGGACACGTGTGCGTGCGTGCCCAAGATCCCGAGAGGAGAATGGAGGAGAAGGGATTGTGGTGTGTCCATCCCCCCTGGGGGGTGATTTCTCGCTTTCTGACTCTCTGTCTCTGTCTTTCTGGCAAGCACATGTGCCCTATAGCAAAAACCTCTCAAAAAAAAAACCAAAAACCAAAAAAACCCTGCAGTTTACACATGCTACAAAGACAGGCCTAGGAAATACATAGATTTTGGTGAAATTATCATTTACAAGAGTTCTGAGAATTCATACAAATATTTGTGTTATTCAATATTTACAATTCCTTTAGTTCTTATGTCATGGTAATGGTCAAGAATGTTTGGGGCCAGCAGGTGGCATAATGGTTACAGTGCTAGACTCCCACATGGCCTATCGCAGTTCGAGTCCGTAAACCCAGAGGCTTGAAACTCACTCTGGGTGCATGTGTGTGCATGCCCAAAAAATCCCAAGAAGAGAATGGAGAAGAAGGGATTTTGGTGTGGCCATCCACCCTGGGAAAGCATGTGATTTCTCACTTTCTGTCTTTGTCTCTCCATCAAGCACATGTGCAAAAAACTCTTTAACAAAAAAAGAGAGAATGTTAAGGTTCTTCTGTACTTTTTGTACTAGCAGCACGTGTTAGATATTATTTGCTCTGAGGTCACAGCAGGGACTGTGGGTTTGTTGAAAGTGGATTGTGGCTTTTGTTTTTAGGTTTTTTTGTTTGTTTGTTTTTGTAATTAGCTATAGGGCATATGTATTTGTCAGAGACAGAGAGAAAGTAGGAAAGCCCGTCCCAGAGAGGATGGCCACACCACTGTCCATTCTGTTTTTCTTTAGGGATTTTGGGTATGCACATACACACCCAGTGTGTTTTCCTATCCAGCAGCTTCAGGACTTGAACTGCACAGTTGACCTTGTGGGATCCAGCCACCTTCACCACCGCCCTCCAGCTGGCCTGTGTTTTCTTTCTTTCTTTTTTTTTTTTTTAAAGTTTATTTATTTCCTCTATGAGAGAGACAGAAAAACACAGACACCCTAACAGGTGCCCGTGCTGCAGTCCGTGCTCAGCCGGAGCTGATGTGGGTCACGGGAATGTGTGCTCATGTGCTCACTGTGTCCGCGGTCCCAGGACGAGAACCTAGGCTTGTTCTCCAGGGAGTCCATTTTTTTCCTTAAAGAATTTTTTATTGAATTTCATTTATCATTGTTGTTTAAATTTGCTGTAGGATGCATGCACTTACCAGAGACAGAGAGAAAGAGGAAGTGAGAAAGCAAGCCGCCAGGTCCAGGACTGAACCCGTGTTGGGCCATGTGGGAGTCCAGCGCCTTAACCACTATGCCACCTGCTGGCCCTGCCTGTGTTGTGATTTAGCTTTATTCCTCAGGCTTCAGCATTATTTTTGACTCTTGCCTTTAAATAGACACGGGGTAGATCAAAGGGATCTGCACTTACATAATCAAAACCGAAGGGTGGCCGAGATCGGGCTCCCTCACCTGCATTTGCAGGCGTTTCGTCCGTGGCTATGTGGGAGGAAAGCGCACACCGCTTTATTCCTGTTTCTCAAAGTAAAACGGGGTCCACGTTTCATCTCTCCGTTGCTGGAAGTGTCCTCTGAGCAGATGGTCCCTGTCTCTCCGGCCCGTGTTCTCACTGCCTGCGGTGCACAGGTTAATTCCGGAGTGATGCAGACAGACACTGTCCCATGTGGCTGTGAGTCCGGGTGTGGACGGCGATGCACGGTGATGACTGGCAGAACCAGCGTCCACGTCTAGTTTGCATAAACAGCACAGAGGCCGCCCCCGAGCCAGTTCTTGCATCTGACTCATAGCTTCTAGAGCTTCCTCCTCGTCTCCCAGTGTTGGTGCGTTTTAACTCGTTATCATTTTTTTTGAAGGTGTTTCTTCTAAGAGAACAGCAGGCATCCCCACCAGGGCTCACATCACAGTCCAGCCCCAGCCCCAGACCGCCCCGATCTCAGGCACACATGCACCCAGTGGCACAGGAAGACCCCAGGGTAGGGACCCCAGTCCTTCCCATGTAACTCTATTTTCCTTATTGGTGTGCCCCAACCTGGCCCTGAACTCTTTATTAAGAGTGGACTTCACTTTGCATTAAAAAGAGGGACCAGCAGTTAGTGTAATGGCTATGTCACTGGACTCCCACGTAGTCGACCGCGGTTCGAGTCCCGGACCCAGTGGCTTAAACTCATGCCGGGCGTGTGTGCGTGCGTGCCCAAGATCCTGAGAGGAGAATGGAGGAGAAGGGGTTGCAGTGTGGCCGTCCCCCCTGGGGGGGTGATTTCTTGCTTTCTGTCTCTCTGTCTCTCTGTCTTTCAAGCGAGTGCATGTGTCCTATAGCAAAAACCTCTCCAAAAAAAAAAAAAATTAACTGTATTTGTTCTAAAACAAAACAAAACACCCAGCTTGGTGTCCTGTGAAATAGGATATTTCTTTCAGGTCACTGGTTCTTTTTCAGAAATTTCATTCGAAGGGGATAGGAATGAACCACAAATAGTATTTTAACAGAAGTCTAGCCCATCTCCCACCTGTTAATTGTATAATGAATTATTATCCATGAACTGCCACCCACATCATAATGTATCTGCATATGTACTCTGTTGGCCTCATAAATGTAATGTTAGCAGCATAAGATTATTGATAGCACTAGGCAGTGAAAAAAATGGATTGGAGCGATTCTTTCCGCTCAGACATCTTGTCATAAAATGCCCAAGTCAAAGCCTTTTATATTCTTAGGAATTTATGAGAGGGTGTTTGTAGAGCTGAAGGAAACCTCAGAGAAAGTGGAAAGGAATTCAAGAGGGAATTCAGTCTCTAAACAGCATGCCGTCTGACGCGGACGTAGGTGGCGTGTGGTGGATGGGGCGTGTGGTGGGTGGTTTCTGCGTATTTACAGGTAGCCTGTCGAAAGAGTGGGACTCCAGCTGTCCAAGGTGACGCAAAGAGCAGGGCCTTGGCCGTTCTTCAGATCCAGGCTAAAACATTCACATACTCCCTTTTTCTTTAACTAGCTTCTGGAACTTGGCTTTCTCCTCAGTAAGATGGAAAAGATTTGTGTTGTGAGACTTCTGTGAAGATTAAGTGAGAATATAATTAAGAATGCTTCTGGGGACCGGCAGGTGGTGTGGTAGTTAAGGGCGCTGGAGTTCCACATGGCCGACCCTGGTTCGAGTCCTGGACCTGGCGGCTTGCGTTCTCACTTTCTCTCTCTCTCTCTCTCTCTCTCTCTCTCTCTCTCTCTCTCTCTCTCTGTTACTCTCTGGTCAAATTAAAAATGAATGGATAAATAAATGAAGTTAGGGACCAGCAGTTGGCATACTGGTTCTGTCACTGGACTACCATGTAGTTGACCAAGATTTGAGTCCCAGACCCAGTGGCTTAAACTCACACTGGGCACAGAAGGAAGGAAGGAAGGAAGGAAGGAAGGAAGGAAGGAAGGAAGAAAAATAAAATGATCCTTTAAAAAAAAAAAAAGAAAAGAATGCTTCTGAGCCAGTCAGGTAGTGTAGTGGTTAAGGTAGCCAGATCCCACATGGCCAACTGTGCAGTTCAAATCCTGGACTCGGTGGCTTGGAAAAATGCAGGGGTGCGTGTGTACGCGGCGTGCATACTCCAGATCCTGAGAGCAGAATGAGTAAGGAATTGCATTGCGGCCTTGCCCCCACAAAGTAACTCCTTTCTCTTTCTTTCCTGCTAGCACACGTGCCCTGTAGGAAGAAAAAAAAAGCTTCTAACATAGTAAACACTGGAGTAGTAGCTGTCGTTGTTGTTGTTGGTATGCTTATCAACAGCTTTTGGATTTATCTCGATGGCCTTCTGTGACCAGGGAGCGACCGCAGGGAATCTGTCGGGCAGCTCCGCGCTGCTTTGCAATGTTGCCTTGCTTCTTCCCTCCCCTTAAACAGCAGGTTTTCACTATTTGAATATTGTGTTTTTACTAATTCTACCATTCCAAAGTAGCGCTCAGAAGACTTTCTAAATTAAAAGTATGTGAGGGCCAGTCTCAGTGGCACGGGAGGTGGGGCACTACGGCGCCAGGTGGGGCTGCATGGGCAGCCCAGGTTCTGCTCCCGATCAACCACCAGCCCAGGTGTGCCATCATCAGCCCGTGGTCCTAGCTAGTGGAGGCCGGGCCAGGAGGACAGGGCTTGGTGACGCCCTGACGGGGTGTCACTCCCGCCCACCTCTTTGTTAAAATACAGTTGTCTGAAACCTTTGCATGGCAGTGCACAGTCTCTCTGTGAACTAGACACACAAAAACACACACACACACGCACATACGCATGCCCGAAAGAAACAAAATATCACAAGGGCGTTTAGCACAGCTCCTTCACGCCTTGCAGAGGGGCCTAAGCGACTCCCTGGGCTGAGGAGGTGCAGCTCAGCGTGCAGATATGTCTCAGGTGCAGAGTGAGGAGACACAGAGGCAGGCCCACAGCAATGGAGGCGGAAGGCACGAAGGGTGCCACCGTGTGACCCACGCGTGCCGAGTGCCAGAGCCTGCCGAGCTCCGAATGTGGAGGGGGCGTCCTTGCTGCCTGTGGGAGAAGACCAAGGAAGGCTTCAGCACTAAGAGGGCAGCTGCCCCTCAGGGTCTCTTCTCCCTCAGCCACCCTGCGAGCCTGCGCACTGCAAACCAGAGCGAGCTTCTACGTGGGAGACGTCCCACACGGTGCAGACGAGCGTGGGGCGGGCTATAGCAGGGGCTTCTGTGGGTGGGTGTGAACGAGGCGGGAGGGCTCGACTTTGCAGACGTGATGTTACGTGGAGACCACGTGAGATGGTTGGCAAGGCCTGGATGTGGCCTTACCGTTTTTTGATTAGAAGTAAAAAGGTTTTTATATTGCTCCGGATTAGAGGCTAAGACTGCCCCACTGTGGATAAAAATCTCACTTAGAATACCCAGCTCAGAACAATCCCCAGGCAGGAGAGGAGGGCTGGCAGGGCTGAGGGGTCCCCGCTATGGTTCTGGCCTCTCCTTAGGGGCAGGCTTTCAGTTCCAGTAGTTTCTCATTTTGTTCATTTTGCAGGGTCAACGCCACAAAGGGAAGACTGAGTTGGGAGGGACATGAGATAGTCAGAACTAAAGGAGGTGAAACAGCAAAAATGAGCCTTTTGTTCTTTTTTTTTTAAAAAAAGAATTATTTAATTGTATTTATCATTATTATTATTATTATTATTATTATTTAATTTGCTAGGGCACATGTGCTCACCAGAGAGAGAGAAAGAGAGAGGAAACGAGAAAGCAAGCCTCCAAGTCCAGCCGTGAACCACAGTCAGCCATGTGAGAGTCCAGGGCATTAACCACCACGCCACCTGCTGGCCTGCCTTTTGCTCTTTTTAAAGAAGAAAAAAAAAAAGAATCTTAAATGTTACCCTCATCGCTAAAGAAGCAACGCGTAGTTAGATATGGTATCTAACTTTTGGCACCTGAAACGAGAGTCTTTTCCCTCTGGATTCTCGTACGTGAAATCCACTCATCCTTACATATGTCAGATTTCAGTAGTTTTATAAATTGGTAAAATACTTACATTTAATGATTTTTATACCACTCATTAATCCTGTTTGTTTATTGGGAGGTTCCTGAGTCTTAAAAATGACTGAGGGTGTGTTCCCCACAGTGTGGACTGTGGAGAAGGTTCTTACTGCAGGGTGGGGAGAGACAGCAGGGCTTCGGGAATGGGAGGGATGAGAGTTTCTGGGTGCACCGTTTTTCATCCTAAAGGAACTGCCTCTGTCTTCCTTTCAGTTCACTTTCTCCATTCTTCCGCTTATTTTTAGGGCTTATTTATGACTTCTGTCAGAGGATACAAGTGAGAACAGAAAAATCAGATTTATGAATGGTTCATAGTAGCCCTGGGTTCAAAGGGGCTGGGAAGGGAAAGACAGGAAGGAGAAAGAGCCTGGAATTATGGAATAAGGGGAGGTTTGGAAATTATTAGTACACTCTTGTCTTCATGATCAGTAATAAGGAAGGAAGGACCAGCAGTTAGCGTAATGGCTATGTCGCTGGACTCCCACGTAGTCAACTGCGGTTCGCATCCCAGACCCGGTGGCTTAAAACTCACGCCGGGCGCGTGTGCGTGCCTGCTCAAGATCCTGAGAGGAGAATGGAGGAGAAGGGATTGCGGCGTGGCCATCCTCCCTGGGGGGCGATTTCTCGCTTTCTGTCTCTCTGTCTGTCTCTGTCTAGCGAGCACACGTGCCCCATAGCAAAAACCTCTAAAAAAATTAAAAAAGTAATAAGGAAGGAAAATCCAGCCCTGGGCCAGCAGGTAGCAGGGTGACTAAGGCGCTGGATCCCACGTGGCCAGCTGCCTGGTTGGAGTCCTGGACCCGGTGGCTTCAGAATCACACTGGTCACATATGCATGTGTGGCCAAAATCTCGTGAGGGCATTGCAGTGTGGCCATTCCCCAGCGGGAAGCAGGGATGTTTCACTTTCTCTCTCCCTGATGAGCACACATGTCCCATAGCAAAAACTAAAGAGAAAAATACCACGCCCAGGAACCAGCAGTTAGAGTAATAGCTATGTCACTGGACTCCCATGTAGTCGACCGCGGTTCACGTCCCGGACCCGGTGGCTTAAAACTCACGCCAGGCACGTGTGCGTGCGTGCCCAAGATCCTGAGAGGAGAATAGAGGAGAAGGGATTGCAGCGTGGCCATCCCCCCAGGAGGGGGGGGGGTGATTTCTCGCTTTCTGTCTCTCTGTCTCTCTCTCTCTGTTTGGCGATTGCACGCGCCCTATAGCAAAAACCTCTCAAAAAAAACAAAAAAACAAACAAAAAAAAACCACGCCCATAGCAAAAACTAAAGAGAAAGAAAAACCAATCTGCCCAGAGCCAGCCACAGTGGCACAGTGGTAACCGTGTGCACCGTGCTGAACCCACGGGGACGTCTGGGATTCGGGCCCAAGGGCTTCCTGTACACACAGGTACATGCATGCGGACCCGTCACCCGCGCTGGCTGAGCGTGGTGTGGATCGTGGCATGAGGGCCCTATCAAAGGTGCCCCCAGCCCCTCATGGGAGAAATAAATGAACTTGAGAAGAAGCCCAGCCCAGCATGATGGCGCCAGCAGGGTGCTGCTGCCAGTGCTCGAGCCATTGGGAAGGCCTCGGTCTCAGATTCCAGGTCAGCCCGGACACTCCCGGTGCCCCCATGACCCTGGTGGACTGGCAGGCTGGGGGAGGGTGGTGGCATGGCGAGACCCTGTCGGGTCTCTCTGTCGTGAAAGAAATGTGTCAACTTAAAAACCATATTGCACAAAGGATAATCCACCTTTTAGATCATTTTACCCACAATATGAGACGTTTGATTAATAGTCTGTGTCCTCGATATTACCATCGTAACTGTGAATGTTTATTGAACACGTATAGTGAATAGACGATCTTTTTAATGCATTTATTTGTGTAACCCTCACTTGCTAAGATGGGTACTGGAAGGTGCTAGGATTTGTGGTTCAGTACCTTGCTCAGGTCATTCGGGAAATACAGTAGTTACACGAGAGCTCAGTGCAAGGCCTGTGTGACCTTGAGTTCCTGCTAGTCCAGTCTCCCTAGACTATCCACTGAAATCCGAAATACTGGGTTTCCCGTCATGGGCACGGCCCAAAGTAGGTACTCGCACACACAAAGGAATCGATTCTCACCTCCTTATGGAACCTGTAACATTCTTCACAGATCTAGAAAAGACAATCTTTTTTTTTTTTTGGAGAGATTTTTGCTATAGGGCGCGTACGCTCGCCAGACACACAGAGAGAGATATACAGACAGAAAGCGAGATATCACCCCCCCCGGGGGGGGGGTATTGTTACGCCGCAATCCCTTCTCCTCCATTCTCCTCTCGGGATCTTGGGCACGCACGCACACGTGCCCGGCGTGAGTTTTAAGTCACCAGGTCCAGGACGCGAACCGCGGTTGACTACGTGGGAATCCAGCAACATAGCCATTATGCTAACTGCTGGTTCCCTAGAAAAGACAATCTTAAAATTTGTCTGGAATCATAAAAGACCCCATATTGCCAAAGCAATTCTACACAAGAAGAGTGGAGCGGGCGGCATCTCACTCCCCGATCCAAAAATATATTACAAAGCTGTGGTAATAAAGACAGCATGGTACTGGCACAGGAACAGACACGTGGACCAATGGAACAGAATAGAGTCCCCAGAAATAAGTTGCCCAAACATACAGTCAACTGATCTTTGACAAGGGGTATCAGTCAATCCAGTGGGAAAATGAAAGCCTCTTCAGCAAGTGGTGCTGGAAAAATTGGACTTCCACTTGCAGAAAGATGAATCTGAACCCCTACCTCTCTCCTTTGACAAAAATCAAGTCAAGGTGGATCAAGGATCTAAATCTAAGACCTCAAACTATAAAGCTGCTCCTGGATAACACTGGGGAAACTCTGGGAGACATTGGTGTAGGGAAAGACTTCCTAAAGAAGACCCTCAAAGCAGAGTTGATCGTCCCCAAAATAGACAAATGGGATTACATCAGACTAAGAAGTTTCTGCATGGCCAAAGACACAGTAGTTAGTGTGAATCGACAGCCCTCAGAATGGGAAAATATTTTTGTAAATTTTGCATCAGATAAGGGACTGATAACCAGAATACACAAGGAACTAAAAAAGGTGTTTGGAAAAAAGATGATCAACCCTATTAAAAGAAGGGAGAAGGAGATGAAAAAAACACTCTCTAAAGATGACACACGAATGGCCAAAAGGCATATGAAAAAATGTTCAACCTCCCTTATCGTAAGGGAAATGCAGGTAAAAACAACAATGAGGTACCACCTAACCCCAGCCAGAATGTCTAATATTAAAGAAAAAAAAAAAAAGTGTTGGCGGGGGTGTGGTGAAAGGGGAACTCTTTTACACTGCTGGTGGGAATGTAGATTGGTCCAACCACTGTGGAGAATAATTTGGAGATTCCTCAAAAATCTACAGATAGATCTGCCATATGATCCAGGGATCCCACTCCTCGGTATCTACCCAAAGGACAGAAGAATTCTTCATTGGAAAAGTGCTTGCACATCGATGTTTATTGCGGCACTATTCACAATTGCTAAGTCATGGAACCAACCCAAATGCCCCCGTATGGAGGAATGGATTGAAAAACTGTGGCACATATACTCTATGGAATACTACTCAGCCATAAAAACCAACAGAGCCCTGGCTTTTGACAGAAAGTGGAAGAATATGGAAGATGTACTGCTGAGTGAGGCAAGCCAGGCTATGAAGGAGAGACATTGTATGTCCCCACTTAACATATACCGTTTGTCTGCATTCTGTGTCTGAAACTGATTGACTAACAGTTGAACAAACACAAGAGATGGTTGTGACTGTCAGATGAGGTGTGTGTGGAGGAGTGGGGCCTAATGAAGGACATTTGGAGAAGGGATACAGAGGTAGAGCATTGACGGGATGGGGAGGTGTGGTGTTTTCTGTTGAAGATATTTTGATCAACGGGTTGGGGAGAAATGTTCACATATAGAAATGGTCCTTGTAAGCCAAACAATATGATTGAAAGTATATACAAATAATAATAATAAATAATGTGAAAAAATAAAAAATTAAAAAAGAAAAAAAGAAAAAAAAAATCAGTGAGGATCGGATTAAAGAAGGGACCCACTCCGTATGATCGCCGCAGACTGAGGTCAGAGCTGGCTGGCCCAGGAGACTCCTTTGTCCTTAGTCCCACTCCTTGGTGCTTGGAGCCGTGCTGGGGCCCTCACGGCAACCAGTGTTCCTTTCATGAGGGATGAGCATGGAGATACTCAGCCCCAGCCCTGGAGAGGAACTCGTTCCCCAGAGGAGTGGCTGGTGTGAGAGGACACCCAGATTTCATACGTCAGATTTCATCCTCAGGACCAGCAGTAAGCGTAATGGCTATGTGACTGGACTCCCACATAGTCGACCACAGTTCAAGTCCCGGACCTGGTGACTTAAAACTCACGCTGGGCACGTGTGTGTGTGTGTGCCCAAGATCCTGAGAGGAGAATGGAGGAGAAGGGATTGTGGCGTGGCCATCCCCCCTGGGGGGTGATTTCTCGCTTTCTGTCTCTCTGTCTGTCTCTGTCTGTCTGGCGAGCGAACGCGCCCTATAGCAAAAACCTCTCCAAAAAAAAAAAAAGAAAGAAAAAAGAAATGGTTCATCCTCAAATGTGTTTGGGGAACTGCTATGTTAAATGGAATGCATTTTATCAACTGCAGGATTTCTCAAAGCTTCTAGAAGACCGATATGCCTGTAAGTATCGCCAAGGTTATTACTGGGAAGCATTTACAGTAATCCCTGTTCCTGGATTACTTCCCCAGGTTACCTTTCTTAGAACATATTTTACTCCAGATCAAATTTATGATTCCTTAAGAGAAATCCATATGGCCTGATATTTTGATTTGGGTCCTAATATTTTTAATTCGGCAGTCAGAGGAGTAGGGATTTATATTTAACCAAAAGTTCTTTTTATCACTCTTTAAATCATGAGGTGTCCTTGCTGAGAAAGAGATTCTGGAGCAAAAAGAGATATGATGGGAGTTATTGTAGTAAGAGTCACGGGACGCTTGAGGCGGGAACAGCAGGGAGGCTGATGGTACCCCGCCCTAAACCAGCCTCTGCCCCAGCTCCCCACCCAGCCCTGCTTCCCAGGGTCTGAGTGGCTCCCGCGAAAGGCCCGTCTTCCTTGAGTCTGTCAGGTTCGCCTCGGGGCCAACAGGCAGTATATAGGCAGTGGCTCTGATTGTCCTGTCTACAATTACTATTTTATTATTGTTTTAGATTTTTGCTGTGGGGTGTGTGTGCTCACAAGGGAGAGGGAGACAAAGAGGGAAAGTGAGAAATCACCCCCCAGGGACACGGACATGCCACAGTCCCTTCTCAGATTTTAGGCACACATGCACATGCGCCCAGGGGCACGGACATGCCACAGTCCCTTCTCAGATTTTAGGCATACATGCACATGCGCCCAGGGTCACGGACATGCCACAGTCCCTTCCCCCCAGATTTTAGGCACACATGCACATGCGCCCGGGGGCACGGACATGGCACAGTCCCTTCTCAGATTTTAGGCACACATGCACATGCGCCCGGGGGCACGGACATGCCATAGTCCCATCCCCCCAGATTTTAGGCACACATGCACATGAGCCCAGGGGCACGGACATGCCACAGTCCCATCCCCCCAGATTTTAGGCACACATGCACATGCGTCCAGGGGCACGGACATGCCATAGTCCCTTCTCCTCAGATTTTAGGCACACATGCACATGCGCCCAGGGGCGCGGACATGCCACAGTCCCTTCTCCTCAGATTTTAGGCACACATGCACATGCGCCCAGCATGATTTTCAAGCAGCCAAGTCCGGGACTTGAACTGTGGTCAGCCAGGTGGGAGTCTAGTGTCTTAAACACCACACCACCTGCTGGCCCCTCTGAAACTATTTAAAAAGTCTAATTCAGTAGACTGAAAAATTCAGCAATGGAAATTCGCCTTTAGAATGTTGACCATTTTAAAGAGAAATGATCATTCAGCAGCAGCGGTGGCAGCCTGGCCTGTGGTGCGTGGGTAAGTGCACGCAGAGGGAGCCGGGTCCTCCAGTCCCTGCCAAGTGCTGGGCTTGCCCTCGCTCGGCCAGGAACCTGACGGGATGAAGAAATGAAGGGAAAGGGGGTCGGGGCCTGGCTGGGCTCAAGGGTGGGGGTGCTCGCTTTTCTCTGTCATGCACACACACGCAGCCTGTCACCAAAAAGCTGTTTCTGGGCCAGCGTGTGGCCTGGTGGTGGCAGCATCTCACATGGCCGACCATGCAGTTGGAATCCGGACCTGGTGCATTGAAAAACATGCTAGGCACATGTGCATGCATGTTTGTCCCCCACATCCTGAAAGGACTGTGGCGTGACCGTGCCCCATGGGGAGTGCTCTTCTTCCCTCCTTGTCTCTGACAAGCACATGTACCCTCTGGTAAATGTAAAAAAGAAAAAGCAGTTTCTTCTAGTTAAAACGTGCTGTCATTTGTTCCTCCTATGTGTGGTGTGATGTGACAGGGGCCACTGTGAGACGCAGGATAGACCCAGTGTGTATTGTTTTAGGACAAAGGTGACTCACACGTCATTATCACGTTTATAAAAAGCAGATATGTATGGGAATCTTAGGAAGACACTCCGGACGGTGTCAGACCTCTCTGAGCCAAATGCCGCGGAAAGGGTGCAGGGCAGGAGAGGAGGAGGGCGCGGTGCCCTGTGCTCAGCCCTCTGCACAGGGCCGGCCAGGAAGGACAGTCCGTGACAGTTTCTGCCCTCCTCAGACTTAGCTAAAGGTTTAGCTAAAGGGTCCCGGCATGTGCCAGAACCGTAAATAGGAATGCACACCGTCTTGTGCTCTGTGCGGGGTAGGCATAATGGGAGTTCACAGGAGGAAGGATCATGCTCTCCTCCCCACAGAGGCGTCCTAACTCCCAGAGTTTCCGAATGTGTTACATTACAAAGAGAACCAAGGTTATTAATCAGCAGACCTTGACATGAGATTCTTCTTCCCCACCTTTCCCCCCACCAACTTCTGCTGTAGAGAGCATGCACTCACTGGAAAGGGAGAGGGAGAAATAACCCCTTGGGGGGATGGCCACACTGCAGTCCCTTCTCCATCCTCTTGGGATTTGCACACGTGCTCAGGGTGTTTTTCAAGCCACTGGTCGAGGACTCAAACCATGGAGTTGGCCATATGGGATCCAGTGAGATCCAATGGCTTAGCCACCACACCACCTGCTGGCCCCAAGGAGATTTTTTTTATTATCCTGATGAACCCAGTGTAATCATAAGGGCTCTTTAAAAAGGGAGAAGGAGCCAGAGTCAGCAAGGGATTTAAACACGCTGTACTGTTGCAGGAAGGGCCCAAGCCCGGAAGCGCAGGTGACTTCAAGAAATTGGAAAAGACATGGAGGCAGCCTCTCTCTTAGAGCCTTTGAAAGGATCATAGCCCTGCAGGCAGTTGGCTTTAGGCCTGGTGATAACGGATTTTGATTCTGGGCCTCTAGAACCTTAAAGTAATAAGTTTGTGTTGTTTTAAGCTACTAAGTGTGTGGTAGTTTGTTACAGTAGCAATGAGAAACTAATACAGATATTGAAGGGATGACTTCATGGAAAAGGTGATTCTTGAGCCAAGGATTAAAGATAATAAGATATTTGGGAACCAGCAGTTAGCGTAATGGCTATGTCGCTGGACTCCCACGTAGTCGACCACGGTTTGCGTCCCGGACCCGGTGGCTTAAAACTCACGCCGGGCGCGTGTGTGTGTGCCCAAGATCCTGAGAGAGAATGGAGGAGAAGGGATTGCGGCGTGGCCATCCCCCCTGGGGGGTGATTTCTCGCTTTCTGTCTCTCTGATTGTCTGGCGAGCGCACGCGCCCTATAGCAAAAACCTCTCCAAAAAAAAAAAAAATAATAATAAGATATTTAACAGAATTAGAGACATGTAATTTATGGAGTTCTAGAGACTGAGCTAAGCTTTTTTTTTGGGGGGGGGTTTACTATAGGGCGCATGCGCTCACCAGAAAGAGAGACAAAAAGTGAGAAATCACCCCCCAGGAGGGATGTCCACGCTGCAACCCCTTCTCCTCCATTCTCCTCTCGGGACCTTGGGCACGCACGCACACACACCTGGCGTGCGTTTAAGCCACCAGGTCCGGGACTCAAACCACAGTCAACTACATGAGAGTTCAGTGACATAGCCATTGCCCTAACTGCTGGTCCCTGAGCTAATAAGCTTTTTTATGCCCTTTAATTCTTTTATTCTCATGAAAACTTTTAAAGATAGTGTCCTCCCCTATTTTGTAAGTGAAGAACTATGCCTTCACTTGTGCAATCATGATAGCATAGAGTTAGTCACTACAACTAGTTAGTGGCTGGCTTTTTGAGAGGAGGTAGGAGACCCCTGTGGGGAGGGGTCATGCTGCAGTCCCTTCCCCACTTCCCCCTCCTGTGAGGATTTTGGGGACACATGCACTTGTGCCCAGTGGGTTTCTCGAGCTGCAGCGTCCGGGACGCTAGCCACACTTCCCATCAGATGGATCCAGCTGCCTGAACCACCAGGCCCATCGCTGGCCTTGCAGCAACATGGCAGCTGGCTTTTAGGGGGTGCTCACAGTGCCCTGCAAGGTGCTCCAGATGGCCCTGGCATATTATCTCATTTAGTGTTTTGGGGATCTACAGCACATAGTGATTTGTGATTTTTCTGAGGCCTGGATTTATCTGAACAGCAAGTAGGTGGGTTGGAGGGGAAGAGACTAGAATGAGAGTCAGGACAGCAGTCCAGAGAGCACTGGTAAGATCCAAAAATGAGGGTGAAAACAGTGACAAGGGAGACAACAGACTCCAGAGACAGTCTGCGTCTCTGTTAAAGCATACATCCTGCGTTGAGAAGCTTCCTGTCCGTCTCCAGTTTCTTCCCGAGAGATCAGGGTGCTGCGTCTTACTGAGTGTAGTAGGGACTTGGTAATTCGGGTTCATGCACGGTGTCAGCGCTGCTGGTGCTGCAGGCCGGACTGTCCCCTCCTCAGCGACCTGGGCGGACTTCTGTGCACCTTCTCTAATGAGAGGGGGTCTCTCCTGCTGGCAACTGATGGAGTCTAGCGAATTTCTTGGCCTCTTGGGCAAGAGAGGAGGAACTTTCTTTTTTTCTTTTCTTTTTTTTCCTCTATTTTTTGTTTTTGGAGAGGTTTTTGCTGTAGGGTGCATACACTTGACAGAGAGACAGAAAGTAAGAAATCACCCTCCAGGGGGATGGCCACGCTTTAATCATTTCTTCTCCATTCTCCTTTTGGGATCTTGGGCACGCACATGCACCCAGTGTGAGTCTAAGCCACCAGATCTGGGACTCGAACAGTGGTCGACTACATGGGAGTCCAGAGACATAGCCATTACGCCAACTGCTAGTCCCATCTTTTTCTTTTTCTATTTTTTTTTTAAGAAGTTTTTGCTGTAGGGTGCGTGCGCTTGCCACAAAGAGAGAGACAGATTCAGAAAGCAAGAAACCACCCCCCGGAGGGGATGGCCACGCCACAATTCCTTCTCCTCCATTCTCCTCTCAGGATCTTTGGCACGCACACACATGCACCCGGCGTGAGCTTAAGCCACCGGGTCCGGGACACGAACTGCAGTCGACTATATGGGAGTCCAGCGACATAGCCATTATGCCAACTGCTGGTCCCTGAAAGCAGGAACTTTCTTAAGTGCAACGTATGTTAGTGCCAGCACACATATTATACATGTTGTATTTGTTGTAAACCTGTCATTTAAAGGCACAATAGACTAGTCGCTATGGGAATCTCAAAAGTGAAGAGAAGTGAATTCAGAGACACACCTGAACAGGCTGGTAAGACGGAACAAGAAAGGGAGGCAGACGTATTAGTTCGTGTCAGTAATCTTATAGAATGAGCACGGACTTCTTTTCCAGTAGACATAAACATATATATGCACCATTTAACGTTTATAGAAAAGCTTCTGTGTTTTTGTTTGTTTTGCACACTCACCGGAAAGACACAGAGAGTTAAGGAGAAGGGGAGACCATCCCTGGGGAGACGGCTACACCGCAGTCCCTTCTCCATTCTCCTCCCAGAATTTTGGGTGTGCGTGCACCTGCTGTGTCTTTCAAGCTGCCAGGTCTGGGACTCAAACTGCAGGGCTAGCCGAGTGGGATCCAGCCGCTTTACCCTCGCCACCACCTCTTGGCCCTAGCGGAGCATTACAAACCTTGTTATCGCGTACGGAGAAGTCCTCCTCTGTTCTGCTTATGTGGGGTCAGCTTTTCTGTCTTTGAAAGTCACTGAGGTACGCTTCATGAACGTTGAATAGCTTACCCCTGATAATAGGTGGGTTCATTGTTTTATTTTGTCTGCATATTCTAAGTAAAAAGGTAATGGTACTATTGCTACAAGTAATTGTAGCAGACTCTGTGGAACATTAGCACCAAGGATTGGGCAGGATTGATCCATGTTTAAAATATACATGGGAAAAAAGGGGACCAGCAGATGGCGTAATGGTTATGTCACTAGACTCCCATGTAGTCAGCCGCAGATCGAGTCCCAGACCCAGTGGCTTAGACTCATGCCAGGTGCATGTGCGTGCGTGCCCAAGATCCCGAGAGGAAAATGGAGGAGAAGGGATTGCGGCATGGCCATCCCCCGTGGGGGGTGATTGCTCACTTTCTGTCTCTATCTTTCTGGCAAGCGCATGTGCCGTATAGGACAAACCTCTTGGGGGGAAAAATATATACCTGGGGTTGGACGGTGGCAGCAGTGGAATGTGGCATTCTGAAAGGCCAGCCGACGTGGGAAGGGTGCATGTTCGCATCCACACGCCTCTGTGAGTACCCCAGGCATGTACAGGCCGTGATCTGGGGCTGGCTACGGGGTAAACTGTGGCGTCAAACCCCATAAGACACTCTGACATGTGTGCATTCTTGCTCTCCCTCTTTCTGCCTCTCGTTCCCAGAAGAAATAAACTTAAAAAACTAGTGATAATGACATATACTACCTATACTCCCAAGCTGGAACTTGACTCAAGCGCATTGGCATATGCTACAGAATCTTGGGACCAGCAGTTGGCGTAATGGCTACGTCACTGGACTCCCATATAGTCGGCCACAGTTTGAGTCCTGGACCCGATGGTTTAAACTCACACCGGGCGCGTGCGCGTGCGTGCCCAAGATCCCGAGAAGAGAATGGAAAAGAAGGGATTGTGGCATGACCATTCCCTTTGGGGGGTGATTTCTTGCTTTCTGTCTCCCTGTCTCTCTCTGTCTTTCTGGTGAACGCACACACCCTATAGCACCTCTAAAAAAAAACAAACAAACAAACAAAAAAAAAAAGCCAAAACTCTCCATAGATGCCACTTTTCCTAAAGGGAGGTTTCAGCTCTCCAGTATGAAGCTAAACCAGGCTCCACTGTGAGTACGTCTCTGAGTGTCCATTTAGGTAGGTGGGTCTTCCCGCTAATTTCAAAGGCTCATTTGAGATCTGTCACTTCTGAGTTGAGTTAGTAAAGTCAGTCCCTACCCAATGGGGTTTGATTTTTCTCCCCAGTTAAGTGATCAAAGCCAGATCATCAAAGCCTGAGTGTCTTACAACAGATTCTAATAAGTTCTAAGTTGGCCATTCTTCCCAGTTTTAATCAAAGCGGAAGAGGGTATTTGCATTTTTGTCATCTCCATTTCAAAGTGTTTGTCATGTTACTATATTCAGAATCCCCCAGTGGTTCTGCATCAGTAGGATCTGTCCCTGCCCAGGCAGGGGCCCATGTCTGCACGAAGTGGAGTCCATAAATACATCGTCTCTGAATCGGGTGTGTCTTCTTACTTAGAAGCTGAGTTACTGTGAAAGGGAAGTGGACACCCTGGGGTTCTCACACAGCACCTGTGACCCGCAGTGGCTCCCAGCACTCCCCGAATCCCGTCCCCTGCTGTACCGCAGTTTCCCGTCGCATCCTCACGGTTCCAGGACACTTTTACTCGGCACCGTCAGCAGCCTTTGGGCCAGTTCTGCCTGTTTGCTGTCTCCGTTCTGTTCGTGGGGAGTTCTCCCATCCCGAGTTAGCTTTCTTAACCGAAAGGCGTGGGCGAGTGGGACAGAGACTGCCAGGGGGGTGTGCGACACACACGCCCACAAACCCAGCAGCCTCGTGTCTGGTTGGTTGGCCCCTGGAATTAGTGTCTCGTCCATAGCCAATGTGCAGTGTTGGACACGTTTTCAAGTTAGGACATCTTATTTCTTTTGTTTAAATGCTGGAGTGGCATGGTGGTTCATGTGTTGGACTCACGCATAGCTGAGTGTGTTTGAGTCCCACACCTGACAGCTTGCTTTCCCACTTTCCCTCTCTCTCTCTGGTCAAATTAAAAGGTAATAATAATAATAATAATAATAATAAATAAAATAAAATAAATCTTTAAATATATATATTTTTAGTTGCCAGATGGTACATGTACCTGCCAGAGAGAGAGAGAGAGAGAGAGAGAGAGAGAGAGAACCCAGCAGTGGGGTGAGGTCACATGACAGTCTCTTTCCTCCTTATCTCCTTCCTCTCGGGTTTTGGGGCACACAGGCACATGTGCCTGGCATTTTTTTAAGCTGTCAGAGCCAAGGTTCCAACCACTTAGCCATGTAGTACCCATCTCCCAGTGCATGCCACTTAACCCCTATGCTATGGGGACAGCCCATATTTTAGTTGTAATAGCTCTCTTTTTCATAGAAATGAGACTTTGTGCCAGCAAGTTATTTGTATGATTTCTAAATATGTAAAAGTTCTGAAACTTTTGCAACTATTGTCTCTTCTAATTATTTAAAAAATAGAGCCTCTGGACCTGCAGTTGGCGTAATGGCTATGTCACTGGACTCCCATGTAGTCAACCGCGGTTTGAGTCCTGGACCCGGTGACTTAAACTCACACTGGGTGCATGTGTGTGCGTGCCCACGATCCCGAGAGGAGAATGGAGGAGAAGGGATTGCGGCGTGGCCATCCGCCCTGGGGAGTGATATCTCGCTTTCTGTCTCTCTGTCTCTGTCTTTCTGGTGAGCGCACATACCCTATAGCAGAAACCTCTTTCCCCAAAAAAAATAATTAAAAAAAAAAAGAGCCTCTTAAAAAAAAAAAAAGGGAAGGGATGTGCTAAAGAGTATTCAATTCAGAATAAGTAAAATCTATTCACGTCAAGCATCGCGTGTAGCCCAGTATGAAATTTCTGTGTTTGCTACAATCTGTTCTCATTCTCCTTAAGGGGATTTTAGCCAGATGTTTTGTATTCATTGGCAAGAAAGTGGGTCCTAAATCTGCTGTCAGTGCTTCATTTTGTTCCTTCTTGGCTTTTGGACTAACATATTAACTACTTCTTATTTTACCAGAAGTGTAGCATCTCTCCTAATGTATTTCTTGACAATTACACAATAACTCCTGACCCTTGTGAACATTCCTTTGCTTGAAATGAAAGTGTGAGTATAGAAAACACACGCACAACGCCACACGCACCACCGACTTGTACATACGAGAGCCGAAGGACGGCTCTATGAGAAAATGTCACGGCTAATTATTGGTGTGCTTTGTGAGAAAAGATCAAGCCCAGAACGCGTATTTCAGTTTGTTTTTCCATTATGAAGAGGTGGAGGATGGAGAGTATTGTGACTAATGGAGACTTCTCCCATCTCCTCAACGGGTCAGCTGCACCAGCGTCCAGGAGTTCCACGCTGTAAACACCGCATGCGCACAGTGACACGGGGACGTCACCCTGACAACCCTAAGCCTGCATCTGGGGGCAGATGTTTAAAATGTCCCCCCACAAATAAGATCTTTTTCCTGGATTGTAATGATTAGTTCCATAGCGATGTCCTCTGGGGAGACACGGGTGTTTTCTTAGAGCAAAAAGTACAAGATGGACTGTAGCATTTCCTGTTTGAACTGCGAGTGAAGGAGTGCCGGGGGCCGTTCATTTCCTGAGTGGCGGCATTCCAGCTGTGCAGGCTGGTCATTGCACATCTGCCAATCAGCACAGGCCCTGGGGGAGAGCCGGGATGCTGAGTCTTGTTTACAGGCAGGCCCGTGACTCTGTTTCTCCCCTCCTCTTTGTGTCACACCACTGGGAAGATCAGGGGGTGCTCAGCTCTGTTCCTGATGGACTGAGGAACTAGGGACCCACGGCAGATGACATTCCGAGTAGCTTTAGCTCATCTGTAGCCACAGGTAAGAGTCGGTGCTTTGTTTTTGAAGATCGCTGACCTGTAACTATAATAGTTGCTGGCTTTACTTGGAGACATCCTACTCTACTTTTCTTAACAAAATTAACAGGCTAAAATCCAGAGGGGATTGAGCGGAAAAATGATGAACATGTATCCTACAGTACTATGACTTTAATGTATTAATATTCAACAAGTGAAAAGCATGGTACTTTTTTACTTAAGGGAGGGATAAATCCAAGCTAAATGGAAACAAAAAAGTTTTAAAAGCTGCATTAACCCTAAATCACCTTGTAGAGGAATTGGAACCAAAAACATGAACATGGTGTGGTTGGAGTGCATTCTATTAGGTCATTAGAAAAGTCATTTTTGACTCATTTTTGCATAGACAATCTAATATATCTGAACAAACATATTTTATTGTGAATCTTTCTACTTGTTAGTGTTTCAGAGAACAGTGCCTTTGTGTCTACTAACTCATTAGCTAAAACGAAAAATGATTTATTATGAACCCATTCAGAAAGAATTGGTATATATGTGTGTGTGTGTGTGTGTGTATACACACTTATACGTGTATATTCCTTTTCTTACATACTTCTTTCTAGAAGTTTTAGAAATTTTCATTATCTTTTTCTGGTGCTCTATCAGCAAAACAATTAAGGGAGGAAAAAGAATTCCTGTCTAATCTTCGCTCCGCCCTTAAATTCTATCTTGTTGGCATTCATTCAGAAGCTACGATAGAAAACCGTATCTTGATGATATTCCAGTGGGTGTTTTTAGAAAAGTCCTGGTATAGGGCCGTATTGTGATCTGTATGTGGCTTTCTATTAAGTTTTCCATAGACTGAGGCCTTTTTACTTCATCTGTTTTTTTAAGCATATACTTAGGGGGGGAAAAAGTTACTTAGAGAATTAAAACAAAAAAAAATTCCTCTGGGTTCCTCTTTGATGCGATCATCTTTCCATAGCCTGACAGCATTTGTAGATGTCCACAGAGTCCTGAGAACTTGAGGCAGCTGTGCTCTTATTCCTTGCTCCGCCCCGGGTTTCTCCGCCTCAGCACTGCTGACCCTCCGGGTGAGGTCTTTCTTCTTGGGGGAACTGGCCTGGGCCTTGCAGGACATCTGGGAGAGTCCCTGGTCTCTACTCACCGAAGCTCCGTCCTCTGAGGCCGCGCTGGTCACATAGCCGTGCATACACACAGAGCACAGGACACCCAGCGTGGGTGAGACCCTGCTGTCCGCCTTCTGCAGGGCTCTGGGTGGTTGAGAGTTAAGGACGAGGCTGTCCCCGTCCTGGTGTGTACTTGCAGATGTTGTAGCTGACTGCTCGCTTCCCCCCTCCCCTTTCTGGTAGAAGCTTCTGCCAACCATGACTCATGGAATGATTTTTTTGAGCTGAGTAATCTGTGGCTTTTCAGTTTCCTTACTTTCTTTCCTTAGCTCAGTCTGTTTAGGCTTCAGCAAAGTGTCTAACGCGGCAGTGATCTTTAAAATAATACTTGTAATGATATATTTTCCAAGGAGGTGACTTTTCACAGGTCATAAAAGGATTCTGTGCCTGTCCTTCGGTGTGTGCTTTATGCATCCTCTGTCAGGCAAACCCTCCCAGCTCTGATCAAGGGCCTGGTCCAGGGGAAGGCACCGCTACCTGTGGGCAGTTCTTGAGAACAGTAGTGGTAGGGCAGCTTGAATTTAAGAACTTTCACAGAGCTTTTAAAGAGCTTTCTGACATGTAACTGTCTTCTTTCTTTACAGATCGCAACGAACGAAATAAACCAGAGCATCGTTCTTCAAGGTACGGATTTATAGTATTCAATAATTTTGTGTGAAGCCTCTTGTTGGAAAAATATCGTCTGGAGTCAATGCAGTGTTCCTTCTGGAGTGACTACATGTCGGACTCCAGTGGCATTCGGGGAAGCTTCACAAAAGAAATGTTGTTCATTTTCTGAAAAGGATATTTATAAAAATTATTCGCTGCCTGGAAGACAGGTTTTATTTTGAGTATTCTTGTCAGTGACAGGTAACATTTTCATAAGCATGAATTTTATTCTCATTTCCTTTTGTGATTTCCTTTCCTCTGCCACCCTTTGACCAGTATTTTTTACAAATACGTATTGCTAGTTTCCTAATTATAGAAGTAATAAAGACTCATCATAGAGGGACCAGCAGTTGGCGTAATGGCTATGTCTCTGGACTCCCACGTAGTCGACCGCGGTTCGAGTCCCGGACCCAGTGGCTTAAACTCACACCGGGCACATGTGCGTGTGTGCCCAAGATCCCGAGAGGAGAATGGAGAAGGTATTGCGGCGTGACCATCCCCCCTGGGGGGTGATTTCTCACTTTCTGTCTCTATGTCTGTCTCTCTCTGTCTTTCTGGTGAGCGCACGCGCCCTATAGCAAAAACCTCTCCAAAAAAAAAAAGACCTATAGAATTAAAAAAAAAAAATACTTAGCATGTAAAAAATAAAAACAAAGTCTAGCCTACCTTCTATCAGCAAGAGATAACTGGCTAAAGTTTTGGTGTTATTTCTTCTAGACTTTTTATATTATATATGTGTATGTATTTAAATGAGCCTTTTAAGTACTTAGAGATTTTCTTCTTCTTCTTTTTTTTTTTTTTTTTGAGAGGTTTCTTCAGGGCACATGTACTTGCCAGGGAGAGAGAGAAACAGACAGAGAGAAGGAAAGTGAGAAATCACCCCACCCCCAGGAGGGATGACTATACTGCAACCCCTTCTCCTCTAGTCTCCTTCTGGGGTCTCAGGCATGTACACACACGTGCCCAGTATAATTTTGAAGCCACCAAGTCCAGGACTCGAACCGCAGCCAGCCGTGCGGGAGATCAGAGACATAACCGCTATGCCATCTTTTGGCCCCAGTACTTAAGTATTTCCAAAAAGCAAGAACGATTTTATTACATCAGCCTCTCACTTACATAGAGAGTATGTTTTGCTAGACTTTCACCAACACTGAAGAGTATTTTTAAAAATTTTTGTCAAACTTAACGGTGGAAAACAGTGAAACTTGCTCTCCTAGGAAAGACGAACAGGCTATAGTCACTATTTTTAACTTAATTCTATGATAGATAATAATTTTTCTAACAGCTTCTCATTATTCCACATCCCACCACTTTTTCTTTACATTTTGTGTTGTGGGAACCGATAAAATGGTATTAATGTATTCACTGGAGTGACTGGTCTGGTAAACCAAACTCTGAGGCTGTTTAAGGGATCAAACCTAGAACGCATGGACTTTGTAAATAAGACCTCCTTACTTGGGGCTGGCAGGGGGCGTGGTGGCTAAGGCTCTGGACTCCCATGTGGTGACCGTGGTTTGAGTCCCAAATCTAGCAGCTTGCTCGCTTTCTTTCTCTCTCCCTCTCTAGCTCTCTCTGGTGAGTGCATATGCCCTGTCATACATTTTAAAAATAATAAGTAAATAAAATTAAATAAATAATTTTAAAAATGTAAAAAAGCCTCATTACTTAAAATAGTAGTGTCTTTTGCAGGAATTGCAAAGCAAAACAAATGAGAGAGGCCTAATCTGAGAGAAGAATGTAGCTAGGTATATAGAATATTGTCTGGCATTTTTTTCCCTCAGATTTAATTGATATATGGTAGAGTTCACTTTTCGTGCATCATCCTATGAGTTTTGTTTTGTTTCTTCCATTTTTCTGTGGGAGTGGGAAGACGAGGCACACCCAGCAGGGCCTTCTCACTACAGCCCATTCCCAGCCTGCTCTGGCCAGGATCAAGGCACGCGTGCACCTGGCATGTACAGGGAGCCCTCAGGAGGCGAACCCAGGACCTTTCCGTGTGTTCAGCATCACACAGCATGTGTTAGCACTGCACCCCTACAGCTGGCCGTAGTCCTATGAGTTTTAACAAGTGTACAATTATGTATCTACCCCTACCATCACAAAACAGTTGGTAAGATTGGTGTCTTTAATGCTTTACTTAAGCAAATAAAAATAGCCAAAAAAAAAAAAAAAAAAGAAAAAAATGGCAACATAAGAAAGAACCTTTTGGTGACGTGCTTAACTGTGGGGGACATAAAGTTAGAAGAGTCAAAGATACTTAGGATGATAAAACGAGGATTCGTAAGAACCTTTGACAAGACTAAAGGTTGACCTGAATGGAACACTATGAATTTTGGTAGGGATGAATGCAAATTCTTGAATGGAACTGAAATGCCAGTGAGACATGAAGACTGACTGACAGGAGAAGATGTGACTTAGCAATGCATTTGAAAAAAGTCTTGGGTTTAGTTTATAAATTCACCGTGAGCTAAAAATCATGTCATTATATCTGTGTCCTCCTACCCCCAAAAGTCTGCATTGAGTTGATTATATTGAAATAGGTTTAGGGACCAGCAGATGACGTAATGGTTGTGTCACTGGACCCTCACGTAGTCGACCGTGCTTTGAGTTCCAGACCTGGAAGCTTAAAACTCCAGGCGGGGTGCGTGTGTGCCCAAAATCCTGAGAGGAGAATGGAGGAGCAGGGATTGCGGTATGGGCATTCCTCCCCAGGAGGCAATTGCTTGCTTTCTGTCCCTCTGTCTCTCCGGCAGGTGCACACGCCCTATGGCAAAAATCTCTCTTAAAAAAAAAAATGAAATAAGTTTAATATCCAATATCTAGTATAATAAAACATGGTAGTTCTAGAACCCACTGTTGATATTCTATTTAGTTCTAAGTCTACAAGGCCTTGAAAAATTGAAGTTTACAGTGGATTGGCTTTATTGATACCACGTGGAGAGCGTAAAAACATAATAATGTAGAACCCCATACCCTACCTGGAGAACTCTATTCACTAAATCTGGAGGAAATCCTTGAAATTTGTGTATTAAACAAGTCCTTTAATGATCCTGATGTTTAGCCAGGTTGGTGACTACTGGTCTAGGATATGGCAGATGCAAGAAGAGTAACTAAAGGTCAAAGCTAAATCCTAGGAAGAGGCGTGGGAGGAAGGGAGAGAAACTAGCCCAGGTGTAGAAGTTGCAGGAGGTTGATGGGATGGCCTCCAGTTCCCCGAGGCCGGTACATAGCCTGGCTCAATTATTCTTCATACATGCTCTTCCCTGCTAAGAGAAGCCCTGGCCCTTGGAGAAGTGGCCAATTCCAGGTCTAGGATGGGGAGAGTGCGCAATGAGACCGGACTTGTGATTGTGATGGAGAACTAGGAAGTGCTTGACTCATGGAGACACTTTGGAAAGACAGAAGCAGCTGGACCAGCAGTTAGCATAATGGCTATGTCGCTGGACTCCCATGTAATCGACCGCGCGGTTCAAGTCTTGGACCTGGTGGCTTAAACTCATGCCAGGCACGTGTGTGTGCGTGCCCAAGATCCCAAGAGCAGAATGGCGGAGAAGGGAGTGCGACGTGGCCATCCCCACTGGGGGTGATATTTAGCTTTCTGTCTCTGTCTCTCTCTCTGGAGAGTGCATGTGCCCTATAGCAAAAACCTCTCCAAGAAAAAGGACAGAAGCAGCTGTAGACTTCCACTGGCCAAGCATGGAATAAACTGAGTACTGGAAAAAACAGAAATAAAACCCAAAACAGCAGTGGGGCAAGGACAGTGGTGAGGCAGTGAAACACAGCGAGCACTTTGTAAGGCTGACACACCTAGGCAAGTTCTGAGTTTACATCTGTGACCTTCCTGAGTATGCTGGGCACACGTGTGCCCATGGTCTGGGGGTGGCTGAAGCTGGGAGGTGGATTGAAGTCTCAAGACCTGTTGAGAACAGCAGTTGGTGTAATGGCTATGTTGCTGGACTCCCACGTAGCCAACCATGGTTCGAGTCCCAGACCCAGTGGCTTAAACTCATGCTGGGCACGTGTGTATGCGTGCCCAAAATCCAGAGAGGAGAATAGAGGAGAAGGGATTGCGGCATGGCCATCTCCCCCACAGGGGGTGATTTCTCGCTTTCTATCTTTCTGGCGAATGTACGCGCCCTATACCAAAAAAACTCTCCAAAAAAAAAAAAAAAAAGACTTGTTGAGGGCGTTCTCTCTCTTTCTCTCTTTCTCCCTCTCAGTTATGGAAGAAATATAAAAATGAATCTTAAAAAGATGATGGTAGTGGAATCTAATGGACTTTTAAAAAGCCTGTGTGGAAGGAATGATAGGGTTTAGAAAAACCATCAGTTCTCAGTGTGATGGTTGATCCAGGCAAGCATTCCCAGTGACAGCTACAACTCCTGTAAAAGTTGTTAGGGGGCAGATATTCACACTGCTTAGAATATCACCCCACAGATTTGTTTATAATGGCAAAAGGGAGAAATTTATGTTTTCACTGGACAGATGTAGTGGTCACCGTTTTAATCAAATGATCAACATACGTGTCATTACTAGTGACACAAGTGGACAGTATGTCCCTCCAGAGGATGCATTAGGCAGCACACAGAGATAGCATGTAGTAGTCCTAGTGAAATGAAAGAATACAGTGCTGGCGAGTGGGGGAGCAAGTGGCTAGACTCCCACGTAGCTGACTGCAGTTCGAGTCCTGGACCTAGTGGCTAGCTTTCTCACTTTCTTCTCTCTCTCTCTCTCTTTCTCTCTGGTGACAAAATTTAAGAGGAAGAAGAAATAATAAAATATTAAAACGTTTAAAATACACTGTCACGAAAACACAAAAGGTTGGGAGAATATTCTAGATTAAGAGACCACAGGACTGACCTCATGGCCTAGTGGTTGAGAGCTGGATCCCACATGGTAGACCACAGCTGGAGTCCCTTCCTCGGCAGCTTGGTAAATACAGCGTGCCCTGGTTCCCGAAAGGGATGAGAGGTGGGGGGAGAAGGGATTGCAGTGTGACCCTGCCCCATACAGGGTACTTACCCCTCTCTTACTTTGTGCACCTCTGGCAATTAAAAGTAAAGAGAGACCTTAGAGACATTGACAACCAAATGTAGTATGTGTACCTAAAAAAGAAAGAAAAGAAAAGAAAAAAGACCTCTGGGATTTAAAAATCTCAAATTAGAAAAAAAAAAAAAAAAGGGAAGGATGATTAGGAAAATTTAAATATGGATTTTATTTCAGATAACATTCTATGAACAATACTTTCTGGAGGAAAAAGTACTGTTTTTTAGTACTTTCCTCCAGTACTTAGTGGAGGAAAGTCTTTGTGTGGAAGAATGCCATTTTTTTGAGACAGACGCCAGAGTACTGGGGATACTCCAGTTTTCCGTGTGCAGCCTACTTCCAAATAAGCCGGAAAAAAACCTGGAGAAGGAGATGAAGCAGCAATGTCAGGAAATAGAAAATAAAGGAAGGGTTTGTAGATGTTTATTGACCTGTATCTTCAACTTTTCTGTTGACTCAAACATTTTCGAGGAGCAAAGCAGTGGCAGAAGGGCTTGTCGGTGTTCCCGGGAGTCCTGCAAGGCTGGTGCCCGTCTGTGGATGGAGTCTGCGGGGTGGGTTCTGCTCAGGAAGGGGCAGGCTTTGCTGACACCCAGCTTGAAGGTGGAATGGGTTACCCCGAGAGGTGGAACGCCCCCGAGAGGCCGAACCATCAAGGAAGAGCTAAAGGAGCTAGCGGGGGGCAGGATAGAGGCGGTTCACACACACTGTCATTACTCTAGGTGGCTCCTGCCTCTCGCTCACTTAACAGCCAGTACATTACGTGTTGGACTCCCTGTTCTGGACCAGGGTCCAGTAGAAAACCAGAAAAAGTCCCCAGCTTCATGGAGCCCCCTTTGTTTTAGACTTAAACCCTCAATCTTTGAGGGTCGGTTTACCCTAGTCTTCACAGGTCTACTTCAGATAATTCCGTGGTCCTCTTGGGGGTATTTGGAGAGTATTCTGGTCGTTCTTTTTTTTTTTTTTTTTTTTTTTTTGAGGGATTTTTGCTATAGGGCGCTTGTGCTCCACAGAAGGACAGAGAGAGAGAGAGAGAGAGACAGAGAGAAGAGAGACAGAAAGCGAGAAATCAACCCTCAGGGGGGATGGCCATGCCACAGTCCCTTCTCCTCCATTCTCCTCTCTGGATCTTGGGCACGCACACACATACGCCCAGCATGAGTTTAAGCCACCGGGTCCGGGACACGAACCGCGGTCGACTACATGGGAGTCCAGTGACATAGCCATTATGCCAACTGCTGGTCCCCCTCTGGTCGCTCTTTAATCTCTAATGTATTCTGTCAAGTTCTCTGGAAACCCTAGCATTTAGTAAAGCACTCCATCCACAGCAAACACATAACTTGAATACATTAGTGCCAACTGTATTTTAATGAGAGAAAGGGAATTGTCAGGATCTCTCCCTTGCAGATTGGGAAGAACCCGGTTCTTAAAAAGCTGCCCGTTGTCGCTATTGAACATGTCGGTTAGGACAGCAAGGTGCATGCCCTGTGACAAGGGGGTTTTGTCTTCCCAGGCAAGGCCCTTGTTTGCTGTCCAGGTAGTGACCCGTTACCCCACCATCCTTAGCCGAGTGGGGCTACCCTCAGGCCAGCAGTGTATCAGGCACTTTAATCCCTGCTACACCCACGAAGCAGAAGGATGGAGTTAGAAACAAAGAGTCACTTAATTTCGGTGTGGCTTTTGTTTCTCCTCCGGCCACTCAGCAGCAAGAAGAATGGGCTCAGAGCCTAGCGAGGAGAAATGCATTTCTCTTGTTTGTGTTTTTTCAGGTCAGACGTTCTAATAGCTTTTGCAGTGAGCGTGAGTAACAGGGTGTCTGTCTAGTCTTTCATTTTGGGCCTGAAATAAGAAGGAACACATAACTCTTGTCAAGGTAAAGGAGAAATTGCATCACGCCTAAGGCGACGCTCAGATTTCAACCTAACAAACACCATCTAAGCGTTTTTAAGAGGCTTGCTGGGGAGACCAGCAGATGGTGTAATGGTCAGATCACTGGACTCCCACATGGCCGATCGTGGTTCAAGTCCGGGACCTGGTGGCTTCAAACTCATGCCAGGTATGCATGTGTGTGTACATGGGCACACATGTACGTGTGTGCCCCAAATTCTGAGAGAAGAACGGAGGAGAAGGGATTGTGGTTTAACCATTGCCCCAGCATGTAATTCCTTGCTTTCTGTCTCTCTAGTGAGCTCACGTGCCAAATAGCAAAAATCTCTCTAAATAAATAAATAAATAATCAAAAGGCTTGCTGGGTATTTTTTGATTACTTGGTCTTGATGTTCATTTTTGTTCTGTTTTCTGTTGCCAACCGATCAGTGTGGAACTCAGAAATACCCAAATTCTTCTTGCCTCAACCTTACCAGTTTAAGCACATCAGTTTCCAAGCTGATGTCCCAGAGAATATTCTTCTGTAGGATGTCGATCAGTGTGGCAGGAAATACATGTTCATGTACGAAAAAGTTTGTGTACAGCGAGTTAAACAAAATGAGACGTATTTCTTTCCTGTTTCACTACCCCGAGTCTTTGATGGACTGGAGTGCATTATAAAGTTCCAAGTGAGAGCTATTCTACACAGCAGCTTAAAAATTTATTTGAATGTGTAACTTCTTCCCCAGACATAGCTATTAATAACGTCTAGAACAAGTGCCACAGAATAGCAGTTTGAGAACTAATTAGAGGGGCGTAGGAGCTGAGGGTAATAAAGAATGTGAAGGCCCGTGGCAGTCGGGGCCACCGACAGAATCGTAGGAGCCCTTTTGACCACCCCGTCGGCGCTGAGTAACAGAGCTCTGTGATTTATGGGGTCTGAATAACCAACCGGCTACTTCATCTCCAATGCTTTACTCGCTACAAGGAGATGATTTACGGCAGCACTAACAGAAGGCAGTGAGGCAATCCGTGTCTCAGAAATGATCTCTTGAGTCTTGATTTTCCTAAAGCTTTCGTGTGTTTAGGGGGTGCGGTTGGTTTGTTCACTTTTTAGCAGGGTCTCCCCATGTGCATTCCTCCTGCCTCAGTCTCCCCAGAATCTGGGACTGCAAGCACGTTCCATCACATCCAGATTTTTAGGGCGGTCAGGATTTGAACCCAGGCCTCCCATGCAGCCTCACTGCTGAGTGGCGGCATCCAGTGTGCTGTTGTGGCTGGGTCGGTAAAGCCTTCTTAAAACTACCTGTGAAACCCATTCCTATTCAGTGAAATTTCACTTAAAATTGCAAAGGTTTGGGACCGGCAGGTGGCATGGTGGTTAAAGGCACTGGATTCCCACGTGGCTGACTGTGGTTCGAGTCCAGGACCTGGCAGCTTGCTTTCTCGTTTTCTCTTTCTCTCCTATCTCTCTCTTCTCTCTGTCTCTCTCTGCTCAAATTTTAAAAATAATAATAACAAATGGAATTAAATAAACAAATTTTTAAAAAATTGCAAAGGTTAGGGGCCAGCAGTTGGCATAATGGCTATGTTGCTGGACTCCCATGTAGTCAACCAAGGTTTGAGTCCCGGACCTGGTGGCTTAAACTCACACTGGGGTTCATGTGCGTGCGTACCCAAGGTCCTGAGAGGAGAATGGAGGAGAAGGGATTGCAGCGTGGCCATCTCCCCGGGGGGGATTTCTCAGTTTCTGTCTCTCTGTCTCTCTCTGTCTTTCTGGCGAACGCACGCGTCCTATAGCAAAAACCTCTCAAAAAAAAAATGCAAAAGTTAAAAATGAAAACTCCACAAATTATTTCTGAAATTCCTAAGGAAGAGCAAAAATGACGAAGATAATTTCAGAGATCAAGAAGGGAAGGAGGGGGCCAGCAGGTGGCATAGCGATTAAGGTGTTGGATTCCCACATGGCCAACCATGGTTTGAGTGCCTGGTAGCTTGAAAATCATGTTGGGTGCGTGTGCGTGCATGCCCAAGGTCCCAGGAGGAGAAGGGATTGGAGCATGGCCATCCCCCCCGGGGGCGGGGGGTGAGTTCTCACTTTTCCTCTCTCTGTCTCCCTCTGTCTCTCTCTCTGGTGAATGCACATGCCTTGTGGCAAAAACGTTAAAAAAGAAGGGGGGAGGGAGTGGACTCTTGTAAAAATGAGATGACGTTGGGTTCTTCTTGTTTGTTTATCTGTAACAATAAATTCATTATAGGGAGCTCATGCCCACACACACGGAGAAAGAGAGAGAACCTTGACAGGGCCTTCTCACGCCGTGATCTCCTTTCCAGCTGGTCGGGAGCTCGGGCACATACACGCACTTACGCAGTGTGCCTCCGATCGACCAGCCTGGGATCCGAACCCACAGTCGGCTGGGAAGCTTCAGCACCACAGTTCAGTCCACTACTGACTGTGCCACTGGGCTGGGCCAGTTAGATGGTATATTGTCAGCACACAGGGAGACAGGTCGCCGGAACAGACTAGAGAGGCCCCAAACACAGGTGCACGCCTGCAGGCCTGTGTCACGCCATACGAGAGAGGTGGCATCGCAGCTCGCTGAGGGGATGAGGATGTGTCAGCAAATGGCACCGGGACGATGAAATGCTCATATTTTTAGAAATCAAAATGGAATTTATCTTATGTGAAGTAACCTAAAGACATGAAAATAGAGAGGCAAGACTGTAAGATTTTAAAGAACTATGAGAATGCCTTTCTGAGGGAGTAGGAAATGCGTCCTTCGATGAAGCCCAGTTAGTGCCTGAAAATTTGAAATGTTTGTTTGTGAAAACAGCATGTGGGAATGGAGGCCATGACTGCAGGGCACACAGGCAACGAGGTTAAAGACGGCACGTCAGAAAGAGAAGGAAGGGACCAGCAGTTGGCGTAATGGCTATGTCGCTGGACTTTCATGTAGCTGACTGCGGTTTGAGTCCCGGACCCAGTGGCTTAAACTCACACTGGGCACATGTGCGTGCGTGCCCAAGGTCCAGAGAGGAGAATGGAGGAGAAGGGATTGTGGTATGGCCAGCCCCTCTGGGGGGTGATTTCTCACTTTCTGTCTCTCTGTCTCTCTCTGTCTTTCTGGCAAGCGCACGTGCCCTATAGCAAAAACCTCTCAAAAAAAAAAAGAAAAGAGAAGGAAAACACTGTAAAATGTGGGCATTATTAAGAAAGATGTTTGTTGTTAACGTGAGAACGAGATATCATTTCACTTCTGTCGGGTTGGCACAGAAATGGCAAAGACTGATGATCCGAACTACGTATGGGCGTGTGTGATTTGTGCTCTGGTACAATAGGAAGACGTCATCGAGGGTCATGACAGTACATACAGGGCCCTCCGTGAGGGTTTGCAGTGCAGTGGAGAGGTTGGCTCAGCTCTGAACACAGGACGGGCGAGTGGAACCCGATAGCCAGGAGCAGGGTGGGGATGGGTGGCTGGAAAATGACCAGGAGGAAACCTCGGGGCTACGGGGGATTCTGGCTAAACCAAGCTGACAGAGTCTGTGCCTCAAAAGCCGGGGCGGTGTGACATCTCGGTGATCACAGGGGGACGGCGGGGGGATGGCGGGGTGAGGAGCCCGATAGATGTGCAGGGTGATTAGATAGCAGGGACGACAGCTCTGGCCACACTGGCTAGCAGGGCTCTTTGTAAAAAAAAAAAAAAAAAAAAAAGAATTTTACATGGATGGGCCTAGGAGAAGTTTCCAGAACCTTACTAAAACTTGGACAAACAGAGACTCTCGTCAGTTCGGAGTAGCACTGTTGGAATTAAGGGAACCGTGGTCATGTGTGAAGACGTGTACGTACGTAACGCGGAAACGTAATTCGAGATGGTCGACAGCAAGTTGCAGGCCCTTACACAGTGTGTGGGCGTGGGTGCCACTGCATGGTGCACAGTCATGTGGCAGGCCTGGGTTCAGACCCTGGACACAGAGTCCCCCGTGCTGTGGCTGGAGGACTGGGGACCCGCTCAGTGCCCATCAGAGCGTCGTGGAAGGGTAGGAGCAGCATGCTACTCGCAGGAAGCTGAGGCTGTGAACGGGTGAGCTCTGGCCTGCCCCCTCTTTTTGGAAATAAGGCTCCTAGCGAGTCAGCCGTGCCCGTTTGTTCACGTGTCGTCCCTGAGTGCTTCCTGTGACAACAGCAGAGGGGTGACAGATGGGGACCACGGGGACCGTTGGCTGAGCACAGATGGCGCCGGCTTGCCCGCGTTTCTTGTGACCACACGTGTGTAACAGAGGTAGAACGGGAGGCCCGGCCCTGCAGGGCACGCTGAGTGACACTGCCGCCTGTTGGGCTGAGGCCACAGGGGAAGCCCAGTTCGATTCCCGGTCCACCCTAAAAGCCAGGTGCCGTGGCACACACCTGTAGTCCCAGCTGCTCGGGAGGATGAGGCAGGAGGAGGTGACATAGACCCTGTCTAAAAACTAAAGAAGAAAAAGATGCACGGAAGTGAAATATAGCGAATTTAGGATATGTTGCAAACCAGTGGGCCGGGAAAGGGTTTACAAGGAGCTTAAGTGTATCTATTCTCTTTATTTCTTTAAGTGATATTATCTGTGCTTAAGGGAAAAAAAAAAAAAAAGACCCTGGGCTAGCAGGTGGTGTGGTGGTCACATGGTTGACCACAATTCGAGTCTCGGACCTGCTGGCTTACAACACCAGACGCGGGTGTGTATACCCAAGATCCCAGATGGAAATGGAGGAGAAGGGTTTCGTCATGGCCATTCCCCTGGGGCTGATTTCTCATTTTCCTTCTCTCTCTCTCTGATGAGCACAGGCACCCAATGGCAAAAACCTTTGGGGGTGAGAAAAAAAAAACCCTTAGAGTTTTCATAATTTTTTTTAAAAAGCCCTCAGGCTGGCTCCAGAGCCTTATGGGCAGGGCAGCTAAATCCACAGAAACAGTTCTGCAGCTGGCTTCCTGGACCTGGGTCTTAAATCGTGCCAGGCTCGCGTGCAGGCCGGAAGTCCTGAAAGGAGGGAGAGACAGAGAGAGGACGGCAGCGCAGCGTGACCATGCCCTGTGGGGAGGAGAGCCTTCTCTCGCCCTCTCTGTCTCTGCCTTGCTGGTGAGTGTACACGCCATCTAACAAGGACAAAAGCCTTCCGGCCCTTCTTGAATCCTGTGGCATCAATAAAGGTATTTTATAAGACAGCATAAAATTGAACCATTTTTTTTTTTAATTTGAAAGAAGAAAATAAAAAGGAGAAAACAGTCAGAAATGTTGAGAAAGAAACAGGATGAACAGCTTTCCATTTCATTTATCTCTGCCTGGTTCTGCTCCCTAGTTTGTAAGCACTTAGGCACCTTTGACTGCTCTGTGGATCTTGGTTTCTTTTTGCCACTTGAGAGTAGTGTGGGCCGGCCGGGTAGCGCAGTGGTCAAGTGCACATGGCGGCTGATCCCACATGGCCCACCATGGTTAGAATACTGGCCCAGGAGCTTGAAAAACACGTTGGGGGGGGAGGGGACCAGCAGTTAGCGTAGTCGCTATGTCGCTGGACTCCCACGTGATCGACCGCGGTTCATGTCTCAGACCCGGTGGCTTAAAATTCACGCTGGGCGCGTGTGTGTGCGCGTGCCCAAGATCTCGAGAGGAGAATGGAGGAGAAGGGATTTCGGCATGGCCATACCCCCTGGGAGTGATTTCTCGCTTTCTCTCTCTCTGTCGCTGTCTCTCTGTCTGTCTGGCGAGCACACATGCCCTATCGCAAAAAAAAAAAAACTCTTAAAAAATATATATAAATAAATAAATAAATAGATAGATAAAGAAAGAAAGAAAGAAAAAGAAAAACACATAGGGTATCCATAGTTCTGACGGGATGGAGAAGTGGAGGAGGAAGGGTGGTGGTGTAACCATGCCCCATTGAGGGGTGCTGTCCCTTTCTCCCTCTGGTGAACGCATGTGCCCTCTGGCAATTAAAATCTTAAAAAGCAAATTTTACATGTAACACATAGAAAAAGAAATTTTTTGAAATTTTGTCAGTGTGTGCATGGGCTTACCAGAGAGAGAGAGAGAGAGACAGAGAGAGAGAGAAAGCACTCCCCTTGGGAGTGGTCACGCTGCAATCTCTTCTCCATTTCTCCATTCCTTCTCAAGTTTGAGCGTACACACACACACACACACACACACACACAGTTTCTCGAGCCATTGGGTCCAGGACCCAGCTGCAAACTCAGCCATGTCGGGTCTGACAGCCCTCACCACCAGGCCATGGAGCCGGCCTAAAACATTTTTTAAGAGTAGAGAAATATGTGCAAATATCTGCCTTGATCTCATAGGTGATGTGAGGGTTAGTAAGAGTCTGGTGACTCAGTGTCTGTTCTAGTCTCTTCTATGTGTCTATGAGTGTACATTCAAGAGCTGTTTAGAATAGGTGAGTGTGCGTGTGGGGGGTATATACGTATACGGAAACACGAATGTGTGTATTCTTAAAAATGAAAGAAAGAAAGAAATGATGCTGCAGAAAACATCTCTGTGTTCCTATCTTTCTGTATAGAGATTTAAGAAACCTGTACTGTTTTTTTTTTTTTTTTGTCATCATCATTGTTTTAGAGAGGTTTTTGCTATAGGACACGTGCGCTCGCCAGACAGACAGAGAGAGAGACAGAGAGACAGAAAGCGAGAAATCATCCCCCAGGGGGGATGGCCATGCCACAATCCCCTCTCCTCCATTCTCCTCTCGGGATCTTGGGCACGCACGCACACGTGCCCGGCGTGAGTTTAAGCCACTGGTTCCAGGACTCTAACCGCAGTCGACTACATGGGAGTCCAGCGACATAGCCATTACGCTAACTGCTGGTCCCTGAGTCCTGATTTCTTACTTTTTGTCAGTTTGGGCCTGTGCAACCACCCATTTCTCAGCAGTCCAGGGAACTCATGGCCCTTAAATTTTTTTGTTCTAATTCTTACCTCTCTTGCCCTTAAGTTATAATTCATTTTATTTATTTACTTTTTTACAGTACAATTTAGAAGTAATCATTTACACAATTCTACAGAATCTCTGTTGAAGAGCCTTTAGTGGAGTTGAGTGAATTTGGTATACATCTTTGTGGCTCTTTGTCCCAAGGATATGGTTTTAATCCAAATCATAAATATCCTTGAAAACCAGATTTAAAATTTTTGTTTAAATGTATTTCCTGAGGCCAGCAGGTGGCATGGTGGTTAAGGTGCTGGACTCCCACATAGCTGGCCACAGTTCTAGTCCCAGACCGGGTGGCTTGCAAATCACACCAGGCGTGTGTGTGAGTGTATGTGCGCATGCATGCCCAAAATCCCAAGAGAAGAATGGAGGAGAAGGGATTGCAATGTGGCCATCCCCCCGGGGGACGATTTCTCTCTTTCTCTTCATCCCTCTGGAGAATGTATATACCTTATAGCAAAAATCTCTCTCAAAAAAAAAGTGTTTCCTCAGTGGCACGGCGTACATCACAGTCTTCAAATGTATTGATTAGGACTGTAGACCACAAAAGCATACTGATAACTGGAACCTGCTTGATCCAAACAGGATCGCTGAACACTCCTCCCCTCTCATTAACCGCCAAGTGCCATTGATCAGAACTCTGCCTTGTCTTATAAACCTCCTTGGAACCCAGAATCAGGCCTGGTCCCAGGAAGACAGTTCCAGGGCTGAGACCTTCCACGTTGATCAGAGGCTGCTCTACGTCACACCTCAGAGCATTCGTTTCTGCCCTGGTGACCAGCTTTTGCCACTTCCTGTCTCATTCCATTTGCGGGCAAGCTCTCCAGAGATGCCAGGGAACAAGCCCCTTTGTGCTTCTAAATGTTGTAAAGTAAGGCAAGCATCCCAAGGGACCATGCAAGACTCTCCCCGGCTTTGGCAAGATAATTGAGGACCAGTACCTCTTGGTAATTAAGAAAATAAAAGAATGAAAGGAAAGTATCGATTGTCTGCAGGCTTTAAAGTAGTGTTGGATCTAAAATACAAACATCCCCTTGGTTGTAAACCTGTTTCCTCCAGATAATACTGTCCCTGGCGGGCAGCCCAGGGATGCTCTGAGGCCAGCAGGCAGGACTTAACGTTTATCACCCTCCATTGTCCGGGGGTTTCTCTTGGTTACAGATTCTGAAGAGAAGCTCCCGATAAGAAAAATCCTTCTGTTACAGCTGGAACCGAACTCTCCCCAATTTTTTCCATATGGTGAATACTATTGCCCTTAAAAAAAAAAAAAACCAAGTGACAATACACTATTTTCTTCTGATTTAAACCATAATGTATCCATGATAGGGAATTTCTGAAGCGAGAAATACATTAAAGAAAAGAATACCGGGACCAGCAGTTAGCGTAATGGCTATGTCGCTGGACTCCCATGTAGTTGACCACAGTTCGAGTTTCAGACCCGGTGGCTTAAACTCACGCTGGGCGTGCGTGTGTGCCCAAGATCCCAAGAGGAAAATGGAGGAGAAGGGATTGCAGCGTGGCCATCCCCCCTGGGGGGTGTTTTCTCGCTTTCTATCTCTCTGTCTCTCTCTGCCTTTCTGGCGAGCACATGCACCTTATAGCAAAGACCTCTAAAGGAAGGAAGGGAGGGAGGGAGGGAGGGAGGAAGGAAGGAAGGAAGGAAAAAGAAAGAAAGAAAGGGGGAGAGAGGGAGAGAGAGAGGGAGGGAGGGAGGGAGGGGAGGGGAGGGGAGCGGAGATCAGGCCCAGGCGACTCCCAGTGGTAGAATGGGATGCTCTGCCGGGCTCTCCCATGTGGGAGGTTCTCGAGCTGGGGCTGGCTGAAGGCCGGGCAGGATCATCGCACTGAGATCCCTTTGGGAATGCTATATCTGTCTGTCTTGTCTCTCTCAGAAGAAACAGACTTTTCAGTAAAAATATCTTTAATCAGTAAATTTCTTAGTCTGTGCTTCAGTTTCCTCCCCCCTAAATGGGGCTAATGATAGCCTCTCTCTCAGGGTTATTATGATTATTTAGTTGCCGTCTTAGTCCGAGTTCAACCCGAGCAACAGAACCCGCAGGAGCTGTGTATGAAGAGAGTTATCGCAGGGAGTTACTGCGTGGTTGCGGGGCTGACCAGGCAGTTGAGAAATCCTTAGGTCAGCCACCAGGAAGCACAGACCGGATCTCTGTCCACGGGCTACAGCTTCTGTCCACAGGTGGAATTTCTTTTCATCAGGAAAGCCTCAGTTTCGGTCTTGAGGATTTTCAGTGGAATGAATTGGGCTCACCCAGATTTTCTAGGACCATCTCCTGTCCTCAAAATCAACTCATTATAGACCAGTGGTTGGGATAATGGGTGTACTAATTACCCTGACTGAATCATGATATAGTGTATTCCTGTTGTGAGAAAATCACGTTGTATCCTCATGAATATATACAATGATTCTGTTCATTTAAAACATCAACTGATTATAGAATTCATCCGCATCTACACAGTACCTTCACGGCGACGTGTACCTCCAGTGTGTGGCTGAGTAACCCGGGACTATAGCCTAGCCAGGTAGACCCATACCATTGGCCATCACCGTTGCTTTGGACCTCTATGAATTGCAGTGTTCTCTATGCTTTTTCAAAATCAGCTCTTTAGGCCTCTGGAACCCCGAAGTTCTTGCTGGTATTGGTCGTTCTGTCGTGAGTAACCGTGCAGTTGTGTCATTCACGGTCCTGGAGAGTTCTCTGAGCTTGAACTAGGTGTATGACCCCGGGAGGGTTCTACACAAGCTGGAGTCTGCATCCGCGTCCTCACCGAGGAGGCGCCTTCTCTTCCAGAATCTTGCCCCCACCCCCTTTGCATTTAGATAGGCACAGTGCTTCGTGTGCCTGCTTTATGTGAACTGGGGAAGTCTGGGTTTGGGTCAAGGGGTCCGCAGGCCTCTGACGTAGGGATAAGATATTATCTTTGGCTACTTGAAGAGACGGTATAGATTGGGTCTTCTCTTTTGGCTCCAGTGCTCACTTTCCCACATAGTGGATGAACTCCCCGTAAGGAAAGTGAACTGCCTTCCTTTGAGTATGGTAAAACCCCAGTCACATCTGAATCTGAATATAGAGGTTTTCTTTGTCCTCTCACTCCGAGCAGGAAAGCGCTGACCACCTGCAGTAGAATAACTAGTGGAGAAAGCGTGATAGACTTTGTGGGAGACCCGCGGATGGGCTTGGGTTTGGAGACTCTTAAAATTCATTCTGGGGGGAAAAAAAAATCACTCTGGAAACAACCCCTGTAATTGATCTCCTGTGGATTCTCTAGGTCTACATTTCAGCCACTGGTTTGGTTCAGAAACTCTGAACAATGGCATGGGGCCGTAAGGTGGTCTTCTCTGGGCTTTGCTGGGGATTGATCCCAGGACCCCTGCAGACCCCAAACTCCAAGCACGCTCAGGTCCCTTGTATAAAACGGTGTCGTATTTGCATGTAGTTTACACACGTCTTCCTAGATACTTCATATTTAAATTACTTGTAATACCTAATGCCGTGTAAATGCTACAGAAGTCGTTCTACTGTACTGTTTATAGAGAATAATAACAAGATTTGTGCATGTTCTGTAGGGATGCGACCAGTTTTTGAATATCCATACTTTAGATCCGCTGCAGGTGGGCTCTGTGTATACAGCTCCTGCAGATACTGAGGGCCGACTGATAAAGCCACCGCCTGGCCCTGGGGATCTCTGTGCCCCTGCCCTCGCCTGCCTCTCTGAGAACTGCTTCCCCAGCCCCAACCCCAGCGGAAGGGTAGGCGTCTAGGGTCAGGTTCCACGTGGTTCTATACCATATGGCTGTAGAGGTAAACCTCTCACCTACAAGCTGTAATGATCAGTTCTTCCTCTTCAAAGTTTAAAAGATACAGTGTCAAAACCCATGGTTTCTGGAGCCTGAAAATGGTTTCGATTTGGGCTTGTTGGGGCACGTGATGAAATGGAAGTTACACACCTCCTGCCCTTACATCGGCTGCAGGGCCTTCTCAAAGTATGGCCTTGGTTTTAGAATTGATTTCTACATAGGTGGGGTGCCATGAAGAGGTTGAGAAAACAGAGCGGAGTCGTGCTTTCAAGTATTTGTGGGCAGCAAAATTCCTGCCACGTAATAGGTTGTGTGAGGGAGGAAGCACGTTGCTTGTCTTAGGAACACTGACACTAGCCCTGTGCCGAAGCAAGTATTAGAAGCCTTTATTGCTTCGTCCTCTTTCGCCAACAAAAGGAAAGGAAAGCCAAACAAACAAACAAACAAAAAACCCTCTTTAATGTGAGTTCTCCAAAAACAACACTAAATGGACCCAGAGCCATGAATTTCCACTTATTTGCATACACTCCTTGACATCTTATATTTTATGGGTATATCCCAGAAGTGATGAAAGTCTTAACTCATTTTCTTTTTTTTTTTTTTAATTAAAATATTTTTAAAAACAAGAGCAAGCATCAAAACTGTAGCTGCTTTTGGGACCAGCAGTTAGCGTAATGGCTATGTCGCTGGACTCCCATGTAGTCGACCGCAGTTCGAGTCCCAGACCCGGTGGCTTAAACTTACACCGGGCGCGTGTGTGTGCGTGCCCAAGATCCTGAGAGGAGAATGGAAGAAGGGATTGCGGTGTGGCCATCCCCTCTGGGGGTTGATTTTTCGCTTTCTGTCTCTCTGTCTGTCTCTGTCTGTCTGGCGAGCGCATGCGCTCTATAGCGAAAACCTCTCCAAAAAGAAACTGTAGCTGCCTTTTGCCTCAAGTTAGCTTTTGTAAGAAAAAAAAGCCAGGGGGGTGAGGGGGTGCCACAATTTCTTTTAAGGAAACTAATTTTGCAGAAGTAGTCAGAGACCCTCCCCCTGCCACCAGTAATCTTGCCAGAGGTCCAGTGACTTAAGTCTTAAAGCCATGGGCTAGTTGAGGAAGAAGAGCCATTTCCCAGACTCCTTGGTGATGAACTCGCTGTTCTCACAGATGTGAGAGCTGCTTGTGTTTTCCTCTCAGGAGTCATCTGGGGGTGTACTTTTTGTGAGGCAGGAGGCACAGCAGTGAGGAACTTGGGCTTTGCATCCGAATATTTGTCTGGGAACAAAATGCAAACTTTTATCACACCAGGTCTGGGTATTTGGAAAAGTCCTCATTGCTCTGCCCCTCCGTCAATAAGACAAGAATGATCTTTGCCACTGAGATAGCTGGAACCTATGCGTATTCAGAATTACTGACTTCTGCCTCTCATTTTTTAAAAATTTTTATTTATTCATTCATTTATTTTAATTTGACCAGAGAGAGACAGAGAGGGAGAGAAAGTGGGAAAGCAAGCCACCAGGTCCAGGACTTGAACTGTGGTCGGCCATGTGGGAGTGTCCAGCGCCTTAATCACCACGCCACCTGCTGGTCCCATGCCTCTCATTTTTTAAAAGTAAGGTTTTTAAAAAAAAAAAAAAAAAAGTCTGTTCGGGGCCAGTGGGTGTCATAGTGTTACGGCACTCGACTCCCACATGGCCGATCACATTTTGAGTCCTGGACTCAGCAGCTTGAAAATCATGCCAGCACGTGTGTGTGCATACCCAAAATTCCGACAGGAGAATGGAGGGGAGGGGATCGCAGCATGGCCATTCCCACCCCAAGGCTTGCTTTCTCACTGCCTCTCTCTCTCTGGTGAGTGCACGTGCCCTATGGCAAAAAAAGAAAAAAATCCTGTCCACCTGTCTATCCATCTACCCATGTATCCATACACTCATTTCAACTGATTGCTGTTACGGCTTCGTACAACAGGAAGACCCTGACATAGGAAACAACTGAAATGTCTTTATAGTTTGATCATGTTTTACCTTCTCCTGTAGTTGTATTTCCTTCAAACTGGCATTCGTGATTATTTCTGTATTTGTGATGTTGTTTTCTTAGGTTTATTTTATTTATGATAGCACAAGCATGTGTACATGAGAGAGAAAACGAGAAACGTCCTCAACGGAGCCTCACCCTGCCACAGACTCCTTCCCCAGCACTCCGGCTCTTTGGGTTCTGGGGACATGACTCCAGCATGTTTTCTAGCTGACCTAGGGATCCAAACCCACCATCAGCTGCAGGCCTGCGCTACAGTTCCGTTTTGCTGTCAGCTGTGCCACCAGGCTGGGCCTTGTGATTTTATTATTTTATTTTTTTTAATATTCCAAATACAAGAAGTCTTCTGAAAGTTATGGAAACTGATTAAAAAATAAAACTATGTATAGATTTAGGGGTTTTTTTCCACCTACGTAAACTTTTATTTTAATTCTACTTTTCTAAGAATTTTTTGAAGTCGTCTTGTGTTCCTGAGTGATTCCACATTTTCTAATATGAATCAAATTGCCCACTAAAATAAAAAATAAAGGCCTGCTTACCGTCTGCCTGCTCTACTTCACTGCCATCTCCTTAAACGCAGGGGCCCCCTCTTTATTCACTTTTGTTTCTAGCACCTGAGACATCCCTGGGACAGAGAAGACCCTCGGGAAATAATAGTTGAATGAATGCTTTTTTAAATTCTGAGCGTAGATGGGACTGGTAGGTGGCGTGATGTTACGTCACTAGATTCCCACGTGGCCAACCACGGTTCAAGTCCTGGACCTCACAGCTTGAGACACATGTCGGGCACGCGCGTGTACGTGCCCAGAATCCTGAGAGGAGAACAGAGGAGAAGGGGTTGTGCTGTGGCCATCCCCCCATGAGGTGGTTTCTCACTTTCTATCTACCTCTCCAGCGAGCACACATGCCCTATAGCAAAAATCTCTTTAAAAAAAATCTAAACATTGATGTAATTTCAATTATTAACTTCTCATATTTTTATTTTATGCTAGGGCAATAGGGGTTTGGGAAATACAGAGGTAACTGTTTTGAAGTTGCGTATATGCTGTAATTTACTTTGGTTATTTGTGTTAGGATGTGAGAGAATTTTCACCCCCAAAATGGCATCTACATTTGACTTTTGCCTGTTATTTTCAGAAAGTGATTGATTGGTTGATGGCTTGAATGTAATCTTAATTATTCAAAGGTCATGAATCTGGCATGAACCAGTTAATTAATTTTGCTCTATTTTGGCTTTTTTTGCCCTAGAAAATCTCTTTAAAGGTAACTTCTGTATTATAAGTCATTGTCTTTGTGATACAAAACTTGAAGAATGCGGAGACATAGGCTGACAGCCATTTCTAATTCCATACCACTTAGAGACAACTATTGCTAACATTTGGGGCAGATGCAGTGGTGTGCCAGTACATGTTCAACGTCAGCTTTGTGAGTGTAATTCCAAAATGTCAGTTGATATTGTTGTTTATATTAACGAGTAAGATGAGAGTGAACCAAAACATGAGTCAGAGTTTCCATTCATTTGTCAAAATGTCATGAGCAGCTTCCTCTGATTCAGATGCTGGTTTTTAAATACTAGGAGACTATTTTCACAGTTTTCTGTGCTCCCGTCATGGAGCAGCTGCACACACAGCATGCGTTTACGTCGAATCTGCGTTATTAACATTGCCTCCATCACTCCTAAGTCTACACAGTCAGTAAGATGAGACGTTAAGCCCTGGCTGGCCGACCTCTGCGTTGTAAACACGCCCCTCCTGGCCAGTTTCAAGCCGCCAATGGGATAGCCCCGATGAACTGAGAAGAGATGCGGGTCCTTGGTGACGGTAAAGGGTAAGGAAGTGATTAGGAAATTACAGATTTTTGTGGGGGTTTTTTGTTTTTGTTTTTTTGTTTTTTGGGGTTTTTTTTGAGAGACATTTTTGTTATAGGGTGGAAAGACAGAGAAACAGAAAGTGAGAAATCCCCCCAGCAGGGATGGGCATGCACACACATGCTCCCAGCACGAGCTTCAAGCCATCTGGGTCTGGGACTCAGTCTGTGGTCGACCATGTGGGAGTCCAGCACTAGGCCACCTGGTAGCCCCAGGAACTGATGAATTTTTAAAACTTGTTAGAGAGAGAGAGAGAGAGAGAGAAGCAGGCATCCTCAACATTACCATGTCCTCGCATGACCCCACCCTGACCTTTAACCCAGCCAGGATCGCAGGTGTGGGCACTCTTGGCACAGCTTGCGTTGACCCCGGGTCTGAGTCGGGTCTTCTGTGTGTCTCCAGTGCTGCAGAATGGCATCTAGCTCTTTGTACTGCCATGATGGGGCCGAGAGGATGATGGAATTCATTCATTCATTCATTCATTTATTTATTTTATTTATTTAGGAGAGGTTCTTGCTATAGGGCATGTGCGCTTGCCAGACAGAGAGAGATAGAAAGCGAGAAATCCCCCCCCGGGTGATGGTCACGCCGCAATCCCTTCTCCTCCATTCTCCTCTCGGGATCTTGGGCACGCACGCACACGTGCCCTGCGTGACTTTAAGCCACCGGGTCAAGGGCTCGAACCACGGTCGACTACATGGGAGTCCAGTGACACAGCCATTATGCTAACTGCTGGTTCCAGGATGATGGGTTTTTAATGTCACCTTCATTTTTATGGGATTTCATTGTTAGTTTTTATAACTTCATTTTTCATCGTGGCTTTGTAAACTGACTCACAAACTTTCTGAGGTTTAACGGCCAGCACTCACGAGCCGGCCTGACCTGGCCCGAGCATCTCATTGGGTCCACGAGCTCTCACTTTCTTACCTGTGCTGTAGGGACAAGGAAGATCGATCAGCCCATCTGAATCCATGCGAGCTACTCTAACAAAAATACCTCGAATCGGGTGGCTAGTGCACAGCAGGAACTTTTCCCTCATAGTTCTGGAGTCTGAGAAGTTCACAGTAAAGTGCCAGCACGTTAGGTGCCTCTGAAGGCTCCCTCCCTGGGACGTAGACGCTTCTCGGTGTGTCCTGACGTTAGGTGCCTCTGAAGGCTCCCACCCTGGGACGTTGACACTTCTCGGTGTGTCCTCACGTTAGGGGCCTCTGAAGGCTCCCTCCCTGGGACGTTGACAGTTCTCGGTGTGTCCTCACGTTAGGTGCCTCTGAAGGCTCCCTCCCTGGGACGTAGACGCTTCTCGGTGTCTCCTCACGTTAGGTGCCTCTGAAGGCTCCCTCCCTGGGACGTTGACACTTCTCGGTGTGTCCTCACGTTAGATGCCTCTGAAGGCTCCCTCCCTGGGACGTAGATGCTTCTCGGTGTGTCCTCACGTTAGGTGCCTCTGAAGGCTCCCTCCCTGGGACGTAGACGCTTCTCCGTGTGTCCTCACATTAGGTGCCTCTGAAGGCTCCCTCTCTGGGACGTTGACACTTCTCGGTGTGTCCTCACGTTAGGTGCCTCTGAAGGCTCCCTCCCTGGGACGTTGACACTTCTCGGTGTGTCCTCACGTTAGGTGCCTCTGAAGGCTCCCACCCTGGGACGTTGACACTTCTCGGTGTGTCCTCACGTTAGGTGCCTCTGAAGGCTCCCTCCCTGGGACGTAGACGCTTCTCCGTGTGTCCTCACATTAGGTGCCTCTGAAGGCTCCCTCTCTGGGACGTTGACACTTCTCGGTGTGTCCTCACGTTAGGGGCCTCTGAAAGCTCCCTCCCTGGGACGTTGACACTTCTCGGTGTGTCCTCATGTTAGGAGCTGCTGAAGGCTCCCTCCCTGGGACATTGACACTTCTCGGTGTGTCCTCATGTTAGGAGCTGCTGAAGGCCCACTTTCCAGGACATAGAGTTAGTTCTCAGTGTGTCCTCACATGGTGGAAGGGGTGAGGGAGCTCTCCAAGGCATTTTTTAAAAAATGGCACTGATTAAGCAAGATTTTCAAAACAAGATGAAGACCATTAATTAGGGATTTAGTCATTTAGGGAGCTGTTTACTTTCTAGGTTTCAGGGTGCGGTGGTGGCACAGCAGGAGAACACAGTGCTCTGCTCTGGGAGGTGATCCCATGTGGGAAGGTTCTCAATTCAAGTCTGGAGACCTCCCCGATATGCCAGTCACGTGCTCACCCATGATCTGGGACTGGCTCAGGGCTAAGGGTGGATCGCAGTGCCCAAGACCCTGTTGGGGGTACTGTCTTTCTCTGTCTCTTGCTCGTGGATGAAATAAATGAACATTTAAAACAAAAAAAAAAGTAGATTGCAGTGTTGGGCCATTCATGCTCATTTGTCTGGCACAGACTGTACTTGGGCCTTTCACGGTGGGTAAAGCCACAGGGGGGCTAGGTGGGAGAAAAGCCTCCAGTGAGGGAGGAGAGAAGACACACAGGGATCGAGGGTCAGCATGAACCTCCCGTGTGGCAGGCCGGCGCTGTCGGGGTATGGGGCCAGGCCGGGCTTCCATTCCTCAGGCAGGGTCCTTTCCAAACCCTCCTCCCGCCCTTGGTCGGCCGGACTCCACACCAACAGGCTCTCACTTCCCTCCTCCTGCTGCTCTCTGATGGTGGCAGAGACAGAGTTGCTACTCTGCGAATCTTTTAACATATCCTGAAAAGATATAACTGCTTGTTCAGGGACAATTATATTCAGTGTTCTGTGGTCTTAAAGAACAGACGTTACCCTTACATAAAGGTGTCCTCGGGCCAGCTGGTGGCGTGGTCGTTCAGGCGACTGGATCCCACACGGCTGACAGCAGGTTCGAGTCTTGGACGCAGTGCCTTGAGAACACTGGAGGCATGTACATGCCCAGAATCCTGAGCGGGAAAATGGAGAAGGGACCGCAGTGTGACCATCCCCCGTGGGGGTGCCGTCTCGCTTTCCCTCTTTCTGGCTCTGTCTCTCTCCAGTGAGCACATGCACTCCCTGGGAAATTTCATTTTTTATTAAAAAAAGGTATCCTCAAATACACAGTGCGGTATGTGAAAGCTTGCTGCGGCGGTGTCCTTGAAATGACCTTGGTGTCCTTTAGCTTCCAGAAATGTCCTCTGTGCCCAGTCAAGGCCCGTCCACTGGGAGGAGAGACGGCCGAGCGTTTGCAGCCGAGCTTGGCGCCAGCCCACTGTGGAAATTTCTGCTCTGATTCCCAGAGGAGAACAAACCCCATGTCGTTGGAAGGAACTCGGCTTTTTCCATGTTTTGTTTACTTTCTTCCAAGCCGTTGTCCTTATGACAGAGACGCGTTAGGGACTGCCTATTTGTGAAGGACTTGGTTAAACGAGTTCTTTTTTGTTTTTGTTTTTTTGTTTTGTTTTGTTTTTATTAGCAAAATAAAGGCTTTTTAAGGCCTTTAATGTATCAAATTTAAGGTCTTTAATTAAAGTATCAAATTGCACCGGTTAGATCGTGCTGTTTGATGATAGATGTTTGTCGTTTCATTGTTGTTTGCTCAGCCATTTGCGGAGCCTCTTCTGTTCTGGCTGAGCCAGCTTTGGATCTTCGGGGAGAAGGGCGCTGCTTTAGGGAGCCGCGTGCAGGCCCGAGGGTGGGCCTCGCTGACCTGAACCCTCTGATGGATCCATGTAATGCGGAGAGATGCATGGCTAGGACATTCTCATCTAAAAGGTGCTTTGTACTTCTCTCTCTTAATTGTGGGGGATGTGTGCGCTCTCCAGAAAGAGACAGAAAGAAGGAGCAAGCAGCCCCTAGCAGGCCGCGGCCACACCACAGGACTTTCTCCAGCCACTGGGATGGGATTTAAACTGCTCAGCCCTATGCTTCGGGAATGGCACGCAAAGATTTTTCTTTTCTTTAAATGTTATTCAAACCTAACAGGGTCTTCACACTGCAGTCCACCCCCGAGCCCAGCTGGCCCGCTCACAGACACGTGGGTGCCCACCACGTGTGTGTACAGGGAGGCCTTGAGACACGGACGCAGGACCTCCCCAACTGGAACGGTGTCACAGCGCGTGTTAGCTCTGCGCTACCAGATGGCCCATGAAAGAGGTCTTTAAAAATGGTGTGTGGAAATGGTATGTGGTATGGAAAAAATTTTATTTAAAATAATTCCAGCATTGTTATTAATAACTTTATGTTTTAAAACAGAGTCTACCATTTCATAGTCCTCCTGCCTCAGCTGGGATTATAGGTATATGCCTAAAGGTCAGTCTGGGAATCGAACTTGGCCCTCCCCTGTGGTCCCAGCTTTCGGAGCAGAGAATCTTGACAGCATGTGCCTCATCGCTGGACTTTATTAACAACATATAAATTTACCTTTTAAAAAAGGATATGCTGGGGCCAGCAGGTGGTGTGGTGGTTAAGGTGCTGGACTCGCGCATAGCTGACCATGGTTTGTGTTCCAGACTGGTGGCTTGAAAATCACACAAGGCACTTGTATATGCATGCCCAGAACCCCAGGAGGGGAGTGAAGGAGAAGGGGTTATGGCATGGCCAACCCCCTAGGAGAGATCTCACTTCTCTCTGTCTCTCTGACAAGTGCATGTGCCCTATGGTAAAATCCCTTTAAAAAAAAAAAAAAACAAGTATTTACTTGGGTCGGCAGGTGGTGTAGTATGAAGGCGCTGGATTCCTGCATGGCCAACCAGGGTTTAAGGCCTTGACCTGGCAACCTAAAAGTCACTCTGGGTGTGCGTGCATGCCCCAGATCCTTAGAAGAAATAGAGAAGGGATTGTGGTATGGCCGTCCCCGCCAGGGCGTGATTCTTACTTCTCCCCTCTCTGTCTCTTTCTGTCTCTCTCTGGCAAGGGCATATACCCTATGAGAAAAATCTTCAAAATAAAACAAAACAAAAACAAGAAAGTAAAACCTGTGTTTCAAATGGACCTAATTTTTAAGTTTTTGAATCTCAGTTGATTAATATTTTTTTAAAGAATTATTTTATTCAACTATATTTATTTAAATTTGACTACATAGGGACAGAGTGAGAGACAGAGAGAGAGGGAAAGTGAGAAAGAAGCCGCAGGTCCGGGACTCGAACCCCAGTTGGCCATGTGGGAGTCCAGTGCCCTTAACCACCACGCCACCCGCTGGCCCCTCAGTTGATTAATATTTTGATCAGTTTCAGATGCTTAAAATATGTATTTGTTTTTACAGTAAAAATGGGCAAATTATCACCCCTCACGGCATTTTAGTTTAAGCTCTAAAGAATGGAGAAACAGGAAGTCATGTTTCTCACCTTTTTCTTCCCCTACTGCCTTCTGCTAAACCCACCGATATTTCATGTTTCTTATTGAGAGTAAGGCTTGAATTGTTTTTTACAGGAAAATATTGACCTGGTTCATTGTGATGAATCTAGTCTCATTTGGAAAATCTCACGTGTTGAAAGGAAGGCACCTTCCCAAGTAAATGTTCACACGCCACACACTCCCCTTCATCGGTACCAGGTGGCATTGCTAGCTAGCGTGCAGTGTCGGCCGTGGGTGCAGCCTTTGCCCTCTGTCCTGCCTGCCAGCCACATCAGGGGACGTCAGACACCTGTCCTCTGCAGTCACTCCTCCTAGGCCTCGATACTCAGTGATTCAGAGTGAGTCAGACATGCTGTCACAATGAAGGCTGAAAACATTGGGCCGTGTTCGTTGTACCCCTCCTCCCTCATCAGCCTTCCCACTGTTACTCTGAAGACTTACAGGTTGTGTATGGAGTCCGATTTCTCTTTCCTCCTTCCAACTTTCTCCTCTTATGTACTTGAAAAGCCCTGAAATTCAAGTAGCCTATTAATCAGGTGCATATTTACATGTATGTTGCTTAGATTTTTCTCCAAGGGTCTCTGAAGAAATACAGTTCATCTCAGGTTATTTGAAACATCTTCGATTTGTTGGGACCAGCAGTTAGTGTAATGGCTATGTTGCTGGACTCCCATGTAGTCTACCGCAGTTCATGTCCCGGACCCGGTGGCTTGAAACTCATGCCGGGCGTGTGTGCGTGCGTGCCCAAGATCCTGAGAGGAGAATGGAGGAGAAGGGATTGAGGCGTGGCCATCCCCCCCTGGGGGTGATTTCTCGCTTTCTGTCTCTCTGTCTTTCTGTCTGTCTGGCGAGCACATGCGCCCTATGGCAAAAACCTCTCCAAAAAGTCTTTGATTTGTTTGTGCATTAAGGACATGAGAAGTGTCACAACTGGCCAGACACTGTGACAGAATGGTAACAGAACTAGACCCACTTGGGAGGGTTCTGAGTTCGTGTCCTGGGGCTTCCCTTATCTGGCTGGACTTTGACCCTTGCCTGTGATAAAGGCTGGCTAAGGCTAAGGGTGCACTGCCTGCCTGTCTGTCTGTCTGTCTATCTCTCTCATGGAAGAAATAAGGATATCTTTTCAGAAAAGGTAGGGGCCAGACAGCACAGCAGTGAAGTGTGACATTCTGCAAGGCTGACCCACATGAAAGGTTCCCAAGGCCTCCTTGAGAACGCTGTACAGACATACACCCCTGATCCAGAGCTGGCTGCAGCTGGGGATGGGTTGCAGCATGGAGACCTTCTTGGGGTTGCTGTCTTTCTCTCTCTCTGTCTCTCTCTCTATGAGAAAGGTTGACCAGAGAGCTCATGTACCTGCCAGAAGGAGAGAGAAAGAAAGGGGCACGTACCCTCCGTGGGGCACGGTCATGCTGCAACCCCTGCTCCTCCGTTACTCCATCCCCTTTGGGTTTGGGGCATGCGTGCTTATCCGGCACATTTTCCAAACATGGGGCTAGGATTCTAGCTACATGGTTGGCCATGCAGGATTTGGCTCTCTTAACTATTAAGCCACAGGGTTGGCCCCCCAGTTTTTTTTAATTAAAAAAATGTGACTGGAGCCAGCCTGTGGCAGGTGGTCAAGGCAGCTGGACCCCACACGGGTGACTGTGAGGTTTAGGTCCTAGACCCAGAGGCTTGAGAAACATGCTAGGTGCATGTATGTTATGCTCAAAATCCCAAAAGGAGGGGCCAGTAGATAGCATAGCAGTTAGGTCATTGGACTCCCATGTGGCCGGCCACAATTCAAGGTAGCTTGAAACTCACACTGGGTACATGTGAGTTCGTGCCCACGATCCTGGGAAGAGAATGGAGGAGGGACTGTGGCATGGCCATCCCCCCCTAGGGGATGATTTCTCGCTTTTCTTCTCTCTGTCTCTCTTTCCTCCCAGTGTGTACATGCACCCTAAGGCCAAAAAAGAAAGAAAGAAAGAAAAACAATCCTGAAAGGAGGGAAGAGTGGAGACGGGATTGTAATGTGACTGTTCCCATGGGGAGGTGCTTTCTCACTTTCCCTTTCTGTGCTTCTCTCTGGTGGGAACATACACCCTCTGGCAAAATTAAACAAACAAGCAAAGAAACAAACAAAAACACTGAAATCTATCACTGTACGTTATAATTAAGAACTGTTCTCCATATATGCCCCTGGAGTTTAGCAGAGGTGAAGGTAATGGTATCATCACCCCTTTATACGCTCCTGACATTCTATCCTTTTGCATGATGGGACCAAAAGCATAAAAATAGATGCTTTAGCAGTTAGTGTAATGGCTTTGTCTCTGGACTCCCATGTAGTCGACCGCAGTTCGAGTCCCAGATCCGGTGGCTTAAACTCACGCCGGGCGCGTGTGCGTGCATGCCCAAGATCCCAAGAGGAGAAGGGAGGAGAAGGGATTGCGGCGTGGCCATCTCCCCTGGGGGGTGATTTCTCACTTTCTGTCTCTCTCTGTCTTTCTGGTGAGCACATGTGCCCTATAGCAAAAACCTCTCTAAAAAAAAAAAAAAGAAGAAATAGATGACATGCTCTAATAGGACCAGCATATTGCAGTGTTTCATGTGTGCTTAGCAAAACGCAAACGCTCTAAAGCAGATCTTTCTTTTTTTTTTTGAGAGGTTTTTGCTATAGGGCGCGTGCACTCGCCAGACAGACAGAGAGAGACAGAGAGACAGAAAGCGAGAAATCACCCCCCAGCGGGGATGGCCATGCTGCAATCCCTTCTCCTCCATTCTCCTCTCGGGATCTTGGGCACGCACGCACACACGCCCGGCGTGAGTTTAAGCCACCGGATCCGGGACTTGAACTGCGGTCGACTACGTGGGAGTCCAGCAATATAGCCATTACGCTAACTGCTGGTCCCAAAAGCAGATCTTTCTTGAGAGGTGATAAGCAAGTATATTAAGAGAAACTTTCTCTTTTCTCTATTTTTTCATCTTTGGATGGATGGCTTGATGTTTTTTTCTCTTTTTTTAAGAATCATTTATTTTTATTTCTTATTATTTTAAATTTTGCTATGGGGCATGTGTGCTCACCAGAGAGAGAGAGACAGAGACAGAGAAAGTGAAAGCAAGCTGCCAGGTCTGGGGCTCAAACCGTGGTTGGCCATGTGGGAGTCCAGTGCCTTAACCACCCTGCCACCTGCTGACCCCCTTATTTAGGTGTTAGGACTCTAAATATGGACTGCAGTGTAGGAAACACCTGCCTTTAACTTTTCCTTTAGTGTGACCAGGTGACTTCTCTGAACTTCCACCCAGCTTCCCGTGTCCTCGTTTCTCTTGCCAGGCAGCGTCTGTCCCCTGCCAGTCTCACGTTTACTGCAGGACTTTGTACCAGGTTTTCCCTGAGTAAGGAAGTGTCCAAAGGCGTTTGTCACTGCTTTGCATATAGCTTTTGAAACCAGGATAACAAGTTTTAGGGAAGGGCGTGGGTTTTCTTTCTTTCTTCTTTTTTTTTTTTTTTTTTTTAAGAACTTTTCACATGCTTTAAAGTACTTGTTGAATAGGGTGTAACTGGATGAGTCAGTTGTTTTTGGAAGACTTGTTCTTTACATATGATCTGAAGTATTTTGTGGCATAGAATCTCAGTACATTAAGAGGACTTTAAAAATGGCCCTAATTAAGAAAAAAATTTAACCATGGAGGACCCTAAAGAGGTATTTTTTCCCTAAGTTTTATATATTTTGTATTCTCTCTTTTTTTTTTTTTTTTGGAGATGATTTTTTGCTATAGGGTGCACGCATTCGCCAGAAAGACAGAGAGAGAGACTGAGAGCCAGAAAGAGAGAAATCATCCCCCAGGGGGGATGGCCACGCCTCAATCCCTTCTCCTCCATTCTCCTCTCGGGATCTTGGGCACGCATGCACACGCACCTGGTGTGAGTTTAAGCCACCGGGTCCGGGACTCGAACCACAGTCAGGGACCAACAGTTGGCATAATAGCTATGTCACTGGATTCCCATGTAGTCCACCACGGTTCGAGCCACATGGGAGTGTCCAGCACCTTAACCACCACACCACCTGCTGGTTCGCAATTAGTTTAATTTTTGAGGAGTCAAAACTGTACTCTGATTTCTGACTTTGGGAGGAAGGGTGTCGGAGCCTCTGACACTTGTTCAGGGTCAGCTGTGCTGTTAGAAGATGGTACTTCTTCAGTTGGCACCAGATGCTCACCAAGGTGACATGAAAAATGACCTATCTTTGAACATTAGGCCCAGACACTTTTGACAAGAGGTGCATGCAATGAAACATAACAGAATTAAAACCAGGAGACAAAACCAGTAGCAAAATTATCCCTGGGGATTTGCTTATTAAATAGGGTGAAGGTGGATTCACCGGTACTGTTTAAATTATAATGTTTCTATCTGCGTAGGATTGAGTTCACATTAGTTCAGTAAGCATATGCCACAGTTCCCCCGAGTTGCACTATGAAAATGAGTAGATGACATTCTTCTTAAGAAGCTTGCCGTGTAATTAGAGAGTTGAGACATTCATGTGTGAGAAAAAAAGGCAATTTAAAGAATTGGGAAGGCCCAGGCAGCAAATTCTAATTTTAATGTGCCGTGGTTATAAATAACGTAACTAAAGCCTCTTTTAAGATCTTTGAACTTTCTTGTGGGGCTGCTCTTTTAATAGAGGGAAAGAAATTTGAACCTGCATCTACAGCGCGACTGATCACCAGGCCCGTTTTGTGGAAACCTTCCCGGTCTGAGGATGCCGAAGGAACAGAGATCTGTTTTCCGAGGGGCTAATCCGGTGTTCACAAAGGCTCCTAGGTTTGTTTTGTTCCCTTGGTTTTGCTATTGCTCCGGCTTCACAGGAGGTGAGGTGTCCAAGCAGCCTGTGCTGTGAAGCCAGAGTGGCCAGAAGCGGTGAATATAATGCCAGCTAAACTGCAAAGTATTTGAGTCGATAAGGTGGGGTTATGGCACTGCAGATCAACGCAGCCCATGTTGGAGGGGCAGTTCCAAGATGCCAGCCTCGTCTGTTATAAGCTATAGAAACTCGTACGTTAGAAAGTAGGGTAAGAAGTATAACTAACGTTTTCTGAGACTCTCTTAGGAGCCTAGATCTGCAATTTATCCTTTACATAATTTTCTCCTTCAGTCTTAGCAGCGAACCAAAAGGCAGGCGTCCGTGTGGCACGGTGCAGCTCAGGAAGCCGCTGCAGCACGTCGGCACTGGCTGGCCCACCAAGTGGGAGATGGGTCTCCGCTAACTGCATGTTCGGGGCTGTCTCAGAGAACAGCGGGTGTCCAACTCACTTTTGCTTTTCTTTCTTTTTGTTCTTTTTTTCTTTTTCTTTTTTTTTTTTTAGAGGTTCTTGCCATAGTGCTCATGTACTCACCGAACAGAAACAGAGACAGAGGGAAAGTGAGAAATCACCCCCCCCAGGGGAATGGCCATGCCATAATCCCTTCTCCTCCATTCTTCTCCCAGGATCTTAGGCACGTACACATATGTTCCTGGTGTGATTTTCAAGTCATTGGGTCTGGAACTTGAACCACAGTCAGCCAGGTAGGAGTCCAGTGATGTAACCACTATGCCATCTGCTGGCCCCCTGACTCTTTTTCACTACCTGCCCTCCAGTCTTTTTTTTTTTTCTTCTTTTTTTCTCTATAGGGCATGTGTGCTCGCCAGACAGAGAGAGACAGAGAGACGAAAAGCGAGAAATCACCCCCCAGGGGGATGGCCACGCCGCAATCCCTTCTCCTCCATTCTCCCCTTGGGATCTTGGGCATAAACGTACACGCACCCAGTGTGAGTTTAAGCCACCAGGTCCGGGACTCGAACTGCAGTCAACTACATGGGAGTCCAGCAACATATCCACTACGCTAACTGCTGGTCCCTGCCCTCTAGTCTTTATACTCACAGAGGTGACTGCCAGTAGAACTCATCTTGTGAGTTTTGTACTATGTGGAGTGCACAAATGTAACTCGTTTTAGTATGTGTTTGCTTTGTATATCTTGTAAGTAAATGTATAATCACAGTTTGTTGTATGACTTGACTAGTCCTTGAAAAAGATTAAGTAGAAAAGAACCTGATATAACTTAATGTCGTTGGCCAGCCAGTGGTGTGGTGGTTAAGGTGGCCAGACCCCACATGGCCGATGGCACAGTTCAAGTCCCAGAGCTGGTGGTTTGAAAAACGTGCTGGGTGTGTGTGTGTGTGTCCTCAAAATCCCGAAAGGAGGGAGAGATGGAAGACAAGGGATTGCGACTTGACCATCTTCCATTGCAGCATTTGCTCACTTTCTCTTTCTTTCTCTCCCCCGCCCCCTTCCCTGGTAAGTGCATACACTCTGACAAATTATTTTTTTTTAATTTCTTTTAATTAAAAAAAAAACTTAATGTGTTACCCATTTTCTTATTTTTTAGGTTTTTTTTTTTTTTGGTTGGGGGGGTTGGTCTTTTGTCATTTGGCACATGTGCTTGCCAAAGAGAGACAGAGAGCGGGAAAATGAGAAAGCATCCCCAGGGAAGGGACGAGCAGTTGGCGTAATGGCTATGTTGCTGGATTCCCATGTAGTCGACCGCAGTTCGAGTCCTGGACTTGGTGGCTTAAACTCACTCTGGGCGCATGTGTGTCCGTGCCCAAGATCCCGAGAGGAGAATGGAGGAGAAGGGATTGCGGTGTGGCCACCCCCCTGGGGGTGATTTCTCGCTTTCTGTCTCTCTGTCTTTCTCTGTCTTTCTAGGAAGCGCACACGCCCTATAGCAAAAACCTCTCAAGAAAGAAAGCATCCCCAGGGGGGTGGCCCTGCCACAACCTCTTCTCCTCCAGTCTCCTCTTGGGACTTTGGATGTGCATGCACACACACGCCCAGCATGTTTTTCAGGCCCCCAGGTCTGGAACTTGAATTGTGAAGTAGCCATGTGGGATCCAGCACCTTGGATAGGTCCACGCCACCTGCTGGCCCTGTGTTATCGTGGTCATAATTGGGCTGACAATGGCTTTGAAAAATACGGGAGCTTGGAACTCATATAAACTCCCCCTCGAGACTTTAGAGAATTAATAGAAGTACTTTGTAGTTTTGTTATAGTTTTTAAAAATAGTTTTAGCACAAGTCATTGCAGTTCAATCTCAGTTTTTCTTGACCAGTCTTTATTCTTTTTTTTTTTTTTTTTTGGAGAGGTTTGTTGCTATAGGGCGTGTGTGCTCGCCAGACAGACAGAGAGAGACATAGAGACAGAAAGTGAGAAATCACCCTCCAGAGGGGATGGCCACGCCGCAATCCCTTCTCCTCCATTCTCCTCTTGGGATCTTGGGCACGCACGCACACGCGCCCGGCGTGAGTTTAAGCCACCGGGTCCCGGATGCGAACCATGGTCGACTATGTGGGAGTCCAGCGACATAGCCATTATGCTAACTGCTGGTCCCAACCAGTCTTTATTCTTTAATTCTTTATTTTTTTTAAGAGAATTTTTTTTGCTGTAGGGCGTGTGCATTCCCTGGAGAGACAGAAAGACAGAAAGCAAGAAATCACCCCCCTGGGGGGATGGCCACGCCACAATCCCTTCTCCATTCTCCTCTCGGGATCTCAGGTACACACACGCATGTGCCCGGCATGTATTTTGAGTCACTGGGTCCAGGACTTGAACTGCAGCTGGCTACGTGGGAGTCCAGCGATGTAGCCATTATGCCATCTGCTTGGCCCTGTTCTCTAAGTCTTAACATGCAGTCTCCTTCCCTTCCCCCATATCTTAAACTCTAGAAGCTCATCAGAGTTATAGAACTTTATTTTGTTTTCATTAGTTTCAAGCAATATACTTACTCTTTCCCATTCTTCACTCTTTATTAGATTTAGCCCTACGTATTATGATAGTGGTATTAATTTAGCCACTATTAAAATGACAGTATACCTTTATATCTGTCTCTGAGGCAAAATATAACTTACCAAGTAATGCTACCTTCTCACGGTTCCATAATGCATTGCCTTAATGTAGCAGTAAATGCAGACCGATGCGCGGTGCAGCCCATGCACACGGGAGAGGGGTATTCTGCGACCTTGTTGCTCTGTTTGGGGAAAGCAAATCAGGGTGGGCCTAAGACGGGTTCATAAAATCATCACTTATGGGGGACCAGCAGATGGCGTAATGGTTATGTCGCTGGACTCCCACGTAGTCGACCGCGGTTCGAGTCCCGGACCCGGTGGCTTAAACTCACGCTGGGCGCATGTGCATGCGTGCCCAAGATCCCAAGAGGAGAATGGAGGAGAAGGGATTTCGGCGTGGCCATACCCCCTGGGGCGTGATTTTTCGCTTTCTGTCTCTCTGTCTCTGTCTGGCTGGCGAGCGTACGCGCCCTATAGCAAAAAACCTCTCCAAAAGAAAAATCATCACTTATGATTTTTTTTTTCTCCGAAGAACAGCAAGTCAAGGACTTTGCTTCATTGTAGTCGAGCAGTAAGTATCATTTTTAAAGCGCAGGCAGTCTCTGGTTTATAAACACCTGCTCCTAAAAGTGCCTTTCCTAGAACTACTGATTTTCTGTGTCCTTCCATAGTAAGACTCATTTCTCCATCTGCGTGGCCGTCCTTCCACTTTAGTAAAGCTGTTATTGGGGCTAGGATTGTATTTCCCTCCATTCTTCCCTCATCCTGACTACTGGGTCCTGCTCCCTCACATCGAGCCCCTAGTTTTTGTTGTTGTTGTTGTTGTTTTTAAAAGAATTATTTATTTAATTTGTTGTTATTATTGATTTTTTTTTTCTTTATTTGACCAGAGAGAGACAGAGAAAAAGAGAAAGGGAAAGTGAGAAAACACGCTATCAGGTCTGGACTCACACTGTGGTCAGCCAAGTGGGAGTCCAGCGCCCCAAACACCATGCCACCTGCCAGCCCTCAGCCCCCAGTTTGATCTTACTACTGTCCCTGTCAGCCTTTATCGCCAACCAGAAGCAATAAAGCCAGCTCCTTCCCACTCGGGTGGTTCTTACTCGGTGACTCCGTTTTCCTGCCACTGGCTCTGGTTCTCAGCACAAGGTCATCTTGCTCTCCAGCCCTGGGGACATTTGGCAATGTCCAAGGACATTTTTGTTGTCATAATGGAGGAGGCAGGGCACGCACGCACACGCGCCCAGCGTGAGTTTTAAGCCACCGGGTCTGGGATGCGAACCACGGTCGACTATGTGGGAGTCCAGCAACATAGCCATTACGCTAACTGCTGGTCCCAACCAGTCTTTATTCTTTAATTCTTTATTTTTTTAAGAGAGATTTTTCTATAGGGCGTGTGCATTCCCTGGAGAGACAGAAAGACAGAAAGCAAGAAATCACCCCCCTGGAGGGATGGCCACGCCACAATCCCTTCTCCATTCTCCTCTCAGGATCTCGGGTACACACACACATGTGCCCAGCATGTATTTTAAGTCACTGGGTCCAGGACTTGAACTGCAGCTGGCTACATGGTAGGGGCAAGAGATAGAACCTCCTCCTCCCCCGCCTGTTGGGGGCATCAGTTGAGAGACCCTGCACTAGCCCGGTTCAAGCACCAGCTCAGTCAGTAAGCACCTCTGTCCTTCCTCGAGTGCTCCCAGGGCTGAATCCAGACAGCCCTCCTGTGAGCTCCTGGAAGACCTCGGCCAGCAGTTCTCTCACATTCTTCTATCTGTGCTCTCATCCAGACCGCACACACCCTGAAGGCCTCGCCTGGGATCCCTGCGTGGGTGTCACGTACACTGTGAGCCGCCTGGCCACGGCAGCCCAGGCTTCTCCAGGACCTTTCTTTCCGTTTCCATTTCCTTAGGGAAGATTAAGAGGTACCAATGTGGGGACCGGCAGGTGGCATGGTAGCTAAGACGCTGGACATGGTCAACCACACGGTCAACCACAGTTCAAGTCCCAGACCTGGCAGCTTGCTTTCTCACTTCCCCTTTGTCTCTCTTTCTCTCTCTGGTCAAATTTTATATATATATTTTATTTTTTTGAGAGGTTTTTGCTATAGGGCACGTGCGCTCACCAGAAAGACAGAGACAGACATAAAGCGAAAACTCACTCCCCAGGGAGGATGGCCACGTCTCCTCCGTTCTCCTCTTGGGATCTTGTGCACGCATGCACACGGCGTGAGTTTAAGCCACCGGGTCTGGGACTCAAACCACGACCGACTACATGGGAATCCAACGACATAGCCATTACACCGACTGCTGGTCCCTCTCGGGTCAAATTTTGAAAGATAATAATAATAGCAGGGGCCAGCAGATAGCATAGTGGTCAAGGCACTAGACTCCCACAGGGCCAACTGTAGTCCAAATCCCAGACCCAGTAGCTTGAAACTCATGCTGGCATGTGTGCATGCATGCCCCAAATCCCAAGAGGGGTATGAAGGAGAAGAGATTATGGTGTGACCATCTCCCCAGGGGCTGATTTCTCACTTTCTCTGGCTCTCTGGCAAGCTCACACTCCCTATAGCAAAAATCTCTCAAAGTAATAATAATATTAAATTAATAAATATTGTTTTAAGTACCATTGTGGGAGTGAGACAGTGGTGCAGCTGTAACTGACACAACGCTCTGTAAGGATGACCCACATGGGAAGGTCCCAGCGCATGTCCAGAGACCTCCCTGAATGTGCTGGGTGTGTGTGTGCAGGTGATCTGGGGCTGGCTGAGTCTGCGAATGGATCCTGGCATGCTTGCCCTGGTGGGGGCATCTCCATTTCTCTGTCTCTGTCTCCCTTACTCATGGAAGAGAGAAAGAGAGAGGAAAGGAGAGTGACTGTGTCACCAGTTGCAGTGACAGCGGTCGTAGGGAAGCTGCTGTGGGAGGCTGGAAGGCTCCTGGTTCTCCTGGGTCCACTCGGACGTGCTGGGTGCCCTCCCAGGCATGTCCGTGATCCGGGCTGCAGCGTGTGGGGAGAGCGTTCGTGACACGGAGACCCTGTGGGAGTGCGATAAACGTACAAAAGATGCAGAGGACAGTAGAACAATACCTTCACCTGTAGCCTTTGTTCTGGAGGAAGTCAGGGATGAAGCACCGTCCTCAGAGCCCCACGGGGAGATAGCCTGATGTGCATTTCGTAGCCAGCAGCTGCCCCAGCATCCGCCACGCTGCTCTCCCTGCAGACGTGTTGGACTACAGGCCTCCTTGCTTATTTGTCTACCATAAAACACCTTGTTAGGTTCTAACGGAGAACCTGGGAGTTGGGGGCGAATTCTATTTTAGAAATGAAATACAGGCTTGTTGACACAGTCAGCCTCCACACGCTGCTGTGAATCTTGATCGTTGTCGATCTGGGCCGACCTCGGTCAGAATCCCGTTTTGTGCCAGTGTTTCATTGACCCCCTCATGTTTGCTGAAATAAAACAAGTGAAAAGTGCACAAGACACCCAGCTCTGTGATTTACCACATTTACTGACGCCCCAGCAAGCCCCCATGTTGGTTTCTTAGGGCTGCGGTGACAGAGCAACCATAAGCTGGGTGACTTAGCACAACGGAAACTCAGTGCCTCGCAGTGTGAGGCCAGAAGTCTGAAGTCAGGGTGTCGGCAGGGCCTGCTCGTCCTGGACCCACAGGCAAAGCCCTGCCCTCCCTTCCTGGTCTCTGTTTAGCCCGCAGTCTGCCTCCCTCGGCTCGCAGCTGCATCCCTGGTCTCGGCCTGGGGCTCTCCCCGTGGACCCTCCTTCACAAAGGAGCCAGGCGTTTTGGATCAGAGCCCATCCCACTGCAGTGCGACCCTGTCTTCACTGATCGCATCTCTAATAACCCCCTTTGCACGTAAGGTCACGTGCAGAGGTCCCAGGAATAAGGACTTCAGGGTCTCTTGTGGGGAGGACACAGCCCAACTTCAGCCAGGACCCCCTCCTTGTTCACGAAAGCAACAAAGGTGTTTTTTTGTTTTTTTTTTTTGTTTTTTTTTTTTTTTGTTTTTGGTGTTTTTTTTTTTTTTTTTTTTGAGAGGTTTTTGCTATAGGGCGCGTGCACTCACCAGACAGAGACAGAGAAACAGAAAGAGAGAAATCACCCCTCAGGGGGGATGGCCATGTTGCAATCCATTCTCCTCTTGGGATCTTGGGCACGCATACACACGCACCCGGCGTGAGTTTTAAGCCACGGGGTCCGGGACACGAACCGCAGTCGACTACATGGGAGTCCAGTGACATAGCCATTACGCTAACTGCTGGTCCCACAAAGGGTGTTTTTAATGAGTGATATCATCCGCCCCCGATCAGTTGTGAGATTACGATGTCCTCTGCCCTGCTTGGCACATGCGTGGAGTGTGGACCATTCTGGCCCTGCGTTTAGTGGATTCTTTTAATTACTGGGACTGAATCAACAGGCATAGTTTTTGCACACGTATTCTCTCCACTGTTACATCAAGACATTTCTCCTGTGAGCCTCAGTCCACCCATCTGCATCTTAGGGCTGTTCTCTCTTCTGTAGTTCTTTACATGAACCTCTTTTCCTAAGTAGTTGTTTCACAGACAGCATGCAAGAATTCAGAATCAGTATTGCGACCAATGGTCACGTCCCTGCATTGCAGTGTCGCTTCGTGGCATCCGCGACCTCCTGGAGCTTCATTTTTTTCTGCTGTCTGGCAGAATAGGATTGTCTTAGCCTGTTCCGTGCAGCTGTAGCATAATAGCACAGGCTGGATGATTTATAGTGAACAGAGTTTTTTTGTCTCATGGTTTGAAAGGCTGAGAAGTTCAAGACCAAGGGGTTGGCACCCGGGAAGGGCCTTCTTGCTGGGTACTCTGGACAGAACTAAAAGGGAGAGGGAAAGCAAGGGAGGGAGGGAGGGAAGGAAGGAGAGGGAGACTTGAAGGTTGTTTTATTTTTTCAGTGGTGATGTTTTAAATTCTAAAGTGTCGTTGGTCCTTAAGTCAAATGGACAATATATCGGGTGGTCTGAAAAGTCATGACATGTTTTTGCATAGAAAAACGTCATGACTTTTCAGACAGTCCAACAGATGGCATGTTTTGATCTGAGGTGCTGGAAACATGTCCAGGTCACATACAGATGAGCCGCCAGCAGTGAGGCCCTTCCGAGCAGCACGTGTGTCACACTGCTGGCTACGACTGGGATCCGCATTTTCGCTGGAAGACGTAGCACATATAAGTAGCTATGGAAGCCATTTTGGTTTTTCTTTGTCTCATGACAGCACATGTGTGTATTTTATGGGGTGTGGGGAGGACTCCCAGCAGGGTCTCGTCAACCCACAGTCCCCTTTCCCCAGCCCTCCAGCACCTCAGGATCCTGGGTGCCTGGGCGCCTGCTTCCGGTGAGCTTCCAGGCAGACTGGGGATCTGAACCGCAGTCAGCCATGTGGCTTCCAGCTTGCTGGGCACTTGTGATCAAAGCACCACAGCAGCTGGGCCTGGGAAAGCAATTTTAAGGCAAAATGTATTTATTCTGCAGCTGTATTTTACCAACTTTCCCACTTCTTATAAAACAATTTTTAAAGTTTCTTTAATTTTTGTTGGTGAGGAAGGCAGCCCAGTAACTAACGCAGGGCACTTGCCGTTCGATCCCAGTAATGAGCAGGCATATGTATGATTCTCCTTCACAGGGACTGATGAATGTGTAACGTTTTCCTTCTTTCTCCTTCCAGCCAAGGACCCTTGTCATCCATTAGAGCGGTAATCAAGAGATGTAAGTTTGTTTTTCCTGCTTTGTATTTTCCTCTAATAAGTTTAAATGATGATGTAGATTTCTAGCAAGTGATTATATTTTATCAGTCTACCAAGAACCCGAGAAGAATCGCTTCTCCTAAGGAGTAATAAAGCATTTCGGACAGCTAGGTTTCCACTTCTCATTCATTGATAAGCCAGCGCCTCAGAAGAGTACTATTCTCCTAAAGAGTTGAGTTTTTTTTTTTTTTTTGACAGGTTTTTTTGCTATAGGGTGCGTGCGCTCGCCAGACAGAGAGAGAGAGAGAGACATAGAGACAGAAAGCGAGAAATCACCCCCCAAGGGGGATGGTCACGCCGCAATCCCTTCTCCTCCATTCTCCTCTCGGGATCTTGGGCACGCACGCACACGCGCCCGGCGTGAGTTGTAAGCCACCGGGTCCAAGACGCGAACCGCGGTCGACTACGTGGGAGTCCAGTGACATAGCCATTACGCTAACTGCTGGTTCCCAAGAGTTGAGCTTTAAAAAAAAAAAAAAATCCATGAAGTTTCTATTAAATCTATTAAATTTTATGTAACCGTTTTCTGTGGTTGGAGATGTCTGATAGGTCTTCAGCATGTGAAACCCTCTTCTGTGTGGTTCATTTGCTTTCATGGGTTCTCTTTAAAATATTTTTTAACTGTATAAATGCCTGTGAAGATTGATTCAACTGTCCATATTTAGGGCAGCAGCACTGGGAGAAGAATTCTATCAAAATGGCCCATTTAGCGCTTGCATCGTTGCCTCGTGGTTCGAGTTTTTAAAACCTGCTCTTGGTGTATGGGATGTTGACACTTGTTAAATAAAGGCTCTGGGGATGCCCTCTGCCCCTTTCCAAATAGAGCCTGGATTACCTATTATATAAAAAAAATAAATAAATAAAGATGGGATTTCAGGCCTTCTTTGCATTCTCTGGATTGAGGTCACCACCCTGAGAATGCAGCCTATTTTTAGAAACAATTTGCGACGTTCGGTGTGAGTGTAGGGGTTTCCATGGGTTACGAAGAACACGCAGTGGAACATTTCCGAGTGGCGGTGCGGAGTACACCATGCTTCCCCACCCCGTGAGTCTCGTTTGCTGTGAACTATGAAGGTGTGGCCGTGCCCAGGGTGTGTGTGAAGGGAATGCCACTGTGCACATGGAACATCTGTGACAGCTTCATGTGCCTTAGAGCCCATGGGCTGGGGTCATGGGGAGAGAGTGAAATAAGAAATGAGGAGCTTGGGACCAGCGGTTGGCATAATGGCTATGTGGCTGGACTCCCATGTAGTCGACCGCGGTTCGAGTCCCAGACCCGGTGGCTTAAACTCACGCCGGGTGCGTGTGCGTGCGTGCCCAAGATCCCGAGAGGAGAATGGAGGAGAAGGAATTGCAGAGTGGCCATCCCCCCTGGGGGTGATTTCTCACGTTCTGTCTGTCTCTCTGTCTCTGTCTTTCTGGCGAGTGCATGTGCCCTATAGCAAAAACTTCTCCAAAGAAAAACAGAAATGAAGGGCAAGAATTTTTTGTCTAGAGGTGTAAATTTAGAGTAACTTAGGTTATAGGCAAAATGCTGGGAGTAGCTAAGCGTTTATGGAGACAGTCCAGGGATGGAATCCTGGGACACAGGGACGCGGAAAGCCAAGCCATGCCTGTAGTGGTCATAAGGCCAGGGGCGCTGGACCCCTGCTGCGGAGGGGGCCTGCTTTCGCGTCCCGACCACAGGCTCCTGCCTTGGTTCCCTGGCCTCTTACCTCGCCTTGGACTTTAAGGGCTTCTGAGTGAAGGATCACGACCAACACCTGCTTCCTATGGGTCCTCCAGGCTGGAGCTTGCCTGCTCTGAGGACCCTGCGCCATGAGAGGTGCAAGGAAGAGGCAGTGAAGAAGTAGGCACCAAAAGCTGCAAAGTGAGGTGAGATTTGTATCAAAACCAGCTGCACGTGAGACGGAGGAGGAGGGAGAGGAGGAGGCGTGGACAGGCCTGGGTGAACCGCGCATGGTTCCGAAGGCTGGAGAAGGGCCAGGCGGAAGGTGCCGAGGCCCCAGCGTGGTAGTGCATCCGGGCCTTGCCGCTGCTTAACAGACTGAGGCCACGTGAGTGACCCGGGTCGATTTGGGCCCATCTTAAAAGCCATATGGTGGTGCACACCGTAATCCCCGCTGCTCCTAGGGCTGGGGCAGGAGGATCTCAACGTGGTAGGAGACTCCGTCTTTAAGAAAAAGGCAAAAAGAAAAAAAGGCCCATGGTGGTTAAGGGAATTGGCTCCCACGTGGCCAACCAGAGTTCAAATCCTCACCCCAGTGGCTTGAAAAAACGCTGGGTCCATGTGTGCCCCAAACCCTGACAGGATGGAGAAGTGGAGGGAGGGGGGGATTGCGCACGACCACTCCCTGTGGAGGGGTGCTTCCCCCTCTCTCTGTGTCTCTAGCAAGTGCACAAACTCTCTGGTGGCTGAGAGTAGGTCATTGTGGTACTTAGGGGGTCAGTGGAAAACGGAGACAGCATTTTAGGGGAACACTGGAGGTGGGGGCTGCTCTTCAATGTGAACATGAATGGAATATGTGAACATGGGCCGCTGTGCTAACCTACTTTCTTCTTTTTTTAAAAGAAATTTTTGTCACAGGGTGCGTGTACACGCCAGAGAGACAGAGACAAAGAGTGTGAAAGTGTGAAATTAGCCCCCCTGGTGTGTACCTGGGGGGGTGGTTACACTGCAGTTACTTCTCTTCCAAGGATCTTGGGCACACATGCACACATACCTACCGTGAGTTTTAAACCACCAGTCCCAGAACTGAAACTACAGTTGGCCATGTGGGAGTCCAGCAATGTAACCACTGTGCCATCTGCTGGCTGTGTGATCAGATTTATTTTTAGAGGAAGAATTTTACTATAGGGCGTGTGCACCCACTGGAGAGAGAAATCACCCCCAGGAGAAACGACCACACCGCAGTCCTTCTCCTCTATTCTCCTCTCGGGATTTTGGACACACATGCACATGCACCTGGTGTGAGTTTTAAGTTGGGTCTGGAACTCGAACCATGCGGGAGAACTACATGGGAGTTCAGCGACATAACCATTATGGCATCTGTTGGTCCCCCTTAATCAGATTTTAAAAGTAAAATTTGTCTTTTATTTTAAAGGATTATTTATTTAATTTTTATTTATCCTTTTTTTAAGAATTATTTTATTTAACTTTCTTTATTTAATTTGCTCAGAGAGAGACAGAATGAAAATGAGAGAGAGAGAGAGAAAGTGAGAAAGCAAGCCACCAGGCCTAGGATTTGAACCGCGGTTGGCCTTGTGGGAATCCAGCACCTTTAACCACCATGCCACCTACCGGCCCCCTATTTATTATTATTGTAATTCATTTATTATTATTTTTTATTTGGTGGAGGGAGGGGAATGTGAAAGCAAACTGCCAGGTCCAGGACTCGAACCACAGTAGGCCATGCGGAAGTCCAATGCCTTAACCACTGCGCCACCTGCTAGGCCCAAAAGTAATATTTCTTAACTGATTGTATTCTACATTCTTTCATAAAGATTCTGGTTCCAGGTAGTTTTTGCATTCATTTTTGTGAGTCCTAAATGGTTTGGGTAAATTTTTTGATGTGTTCTAGTTGACTCTATCTAGAATTTCATGCTCTTCCTTTTATTAACTTTTAAGAGAAAATGATTCTCTGACATTCAGATGTAGCTGATGCTACCTACCGTAAACCAGGAACTCTCACGTTCTGTTGTAAGACGGCGCTGTGCATGGCAGGTGTTAACCCGTTTTACGGGTGGTCGAGAAACCAAGTCTCAGAGAGGTTAAATGGCTTCCCAAGGTAGAGCTGGGACTTGAGCCTTGGCTTTTCCGACTTCAGGCTTCCCACTCCTCAATTTTTTTATAATTATTATTATTTCTTATATTACATTTGAACACACATATCTTTCTTTTTCCAGCACGATTACCGTGCATATCAGTCGAGACAAAAACATTACTATCCACATCAGCAGCAGCAAATAGCTTTCCATTTTTTCTCAGATTATTATTATTTTTTATTCTTATTTTTTTAAACATGCACTCCCTATACATCATTTGTCTTGTGAAGAGAATTTACCTAACGTGAAATACTTCTCAGACCAGTCCAGTTGAGAATACTATACATGTTATCAACAGGTAATAAATCATTTCTATGTCCCACCATTGTCATACCTGCTTTTCTCCTGCTTTCCTTCTTATACTCTTCCCTTCTCCCCTCGTCCTCAATTGTTCTTGTCATCTCAGATTCTTCATTTCATTTTTTTTGAGAGATTTTTGCTATAGGGCACATGCACTCTCCAGAGAGACAGAAAGCGAGAAATCACCCCCCAGGGGGGATGGCCACAGCACAGTCCCTTCTCCTCCATTCTCCTCTTGGAATCTTGGGCACGCGCACACACGCACCCGGCATGAATTTTTAGCCACTGGGTCTTGGAGCGCAGACAGCTACATGGGAGTCCAGTGACTTCATTACGCTATTTACCGGCCCCCAGATTCTTCTTTAGAAGCTCTTATTCTGTCCCAAACAAATATAGTCAGTGAGTTTTTATTTTTGCGATTTTTTTTGTTTAAAACAGATCTACCTTATTAAGAAGCATACTGCTGCCAGTTTTGCCCCTAATGGGCTGTGTGACCTGGGGTAACTCATTTATATTGAATATTGAACCATTTGAACTAGCAACATTTCAATATAATCCCATAAAATGGCAGTTTAACTTTAACTGAAGACATTGCATTTATTCTGTGGCATAATATCCCAGTCTGCTGTCAGGGGCCTGTTACTAATGACCTGTGCTCCGAGGGGCAGAGTCAAGTTTAAAAGCCACTGGTGTAAAGGGATGTAAACTGACTATTGAATTACCTTTTACAGATTATTCATAACTTAAAGTTGATCTGCATTGAAGTGGCAAATTGATTTTGCAAAATGATTTTTAGATTTTTTTACAGTGTTGTAGGCAGATTGGGGCCCAGCAAGTGGCATGGTGGTTAAGGTCTTAGACTCCTCTACATGGCTAACTGCAGTTTGAGTCCTGGACCTGGCTATTTGAAAATCATGCTGGGCATGTGTGGATGCATGTCCCAAATCCCAAGAGAGGGATGGAGGAGAGGGGATTGCAATGTGACCCATACCCCCTGGGAGGTGATTTCTTCCTTTCCCTCTCCCATGAGCACATGTGCCCAATGGCAAAACCCTTTAAAAAAAAAAAAAAAAGAAAAAGGTTTTTTCCCCCCAGTTGCAGTCATGTGAGTGGATGTCCTGATCTGTACAGATAAATCCTCATAGCAATATATTTCTGCTGCTCCGAAACTGTGGTTTACCCCTCGCCTCTCCGTCCAAGTGTGCGGAATGGGGAAGGACCGTGCTGTGAGAGACAAGCTTGCACCCGAATTCCTTTTAGATCGTAGGCAAGGGGGTTCACTCT